>CM067355.1:3354860-3617360 GCA_034190875.2 Urechis unicinctus
GAGTTGTAATTCATACATGAATAAGTAACACGCCAACTCTCATGTTGCGCTGCCATAAAATCAGCGAAAACACAAAACCCCTTAGGATTGGTCATCCAACCTCACCGGCATACCATATTTTGGTTTGTGTTGATGAAATGGAGCCTTCTGATTGGTCAAGACTACGTGCCCCTAAATTAACCTTGTTTGTTGTATCATCTAAACGCCATTCGCAGCATCATTGACCGTGTGCGGCGTCCCCACATCAACCAGCAAGTCGCATGCACCTTTTAGAGAAGACGAGCAGCACGCGTGCGCAAAGAGGGCCAAGTGAACCGTTATGACGAGCACCATGCATGCACAAAGAGGCCTAAGTGAACCGTTATGACGAGCACCACGCACACACAAAGAGGGCCAAGTGAACCATGCCTTACGTAGCTTAGCAACAAAAGACCTTATCAATTGAATATCCAGTAATGTCGCTATCCTCTGACCCATCAGCTAACAGGAAATGTTTCGATAACCCCCGTGTTGTTATTCAAGATGTGAGAATGGCCAGTCTGGATATATATGTGAGAGATGCAGCTATCGGAGGTAAATATCCGCAAATGTCTTTACGACGTATCGTATCGGCAAGCCCGTGGCACTTTCATCGATTTTAACCTTACATGGCAAAGGACATGGAAAGGCCATATACACCACAACTACAGTCTTCAAAACACGCTCAAGATGCTATAAGGTCAAAGATATCCCCGTAACACAGGTCAAATATGTTTCCATGCATCAGCCTGGTCGATCTATGATTAGCATGTTACGCTAGACGCACCCAGAGTTCGCCCAGGTTCCACATGTAAGGCAATGACCTGTCTATCTCATATACATGTCCAGTATATCCCACAGGCACTCGAGTCATAAAACGCCCCTCCTCTATAGTTGTCTCTATATAATAGAAGCCAGAGGAGAGGGGGCGGGCGTTTTATGACTCGAGTGCCCGTGGTTTATACGATAAGACGAGCTGATCCAATCGCACTTGAATCGACTTGTGAGAAAGTTGACGGCTACCACCGGAAGCAGGACGTGATTAATCTTATATTGAATGGTATTACGTAACTGGACTGACAAAGGTGAGAGGCTCAACTTGATGCGCTGCCAAAAAAACCTGAGAGTGATTTGTACAAATCAAACCCCTACTTCCGGGTCACTGCGCTTGGCTACTGTATCCATACGCCTCGTAAATGTACGAGTAATTGAGTCACAACTCGTCTATCACCGTGGACCTCACCGCTACTGGTTATATACAAGCTCCTGGTGAGCATAAGATTTCATGCACATTGCTCGCATCACCTACTGGGCTTTATAAACAAATTGTCTGGGTACACTCTGCCTGATCGAGAAGGCGAGGTGAATTAAGAACCCCTTTAGATAATGTAACTCGTATTTGACTCGCCTTATGGATTAACCAGCACACTTCTTACTGGTCTACGTTAATTGTTACTTAGTTGCCAAACAACTAGTTACCCGGAAGCCGAGTAGGAATTAATTAATAATGCCAATCACGTGATCGGTCTCGCTAACAATAGGTCCCGTGCGTTTGCATTGATCTTGTGACTTAGCGAAGTACATAGCTGAAGTTTTCGTGTCCTCGTTTTAAAGTCACCCAGGAAAAACAGAACGAAGACAGGCCTCGATTTAAGTGAATAAAACTTTGAAGTGCGATTGGAGGGGGAACTCGCTGTGAAATAAGCATTACACATGAATTGCAATGAAGTTACAAAATAGCGATAATAAACGTGGGTTCAAATCCCAAGTATAACATGTTTTACAGCAGATCTCTTTAGAATATTGCGCCTGCAGGACTCTTTGACGTTAGCGTCCAAGGGTTTTTGCAGTTAAATTGGTACTTCCGGATCCGGTACATTGTGGCTTGATATGTGAATGCAATGCCTGGAATTCATGGTCGAGTGACCTTTCACCAGTGAAATACGGATGTAACCTATAAATATATTAAATTCTAACAAATGGTATCAATAAATGGTAGAATATGTAAAGTCAGTTAATATGCATTCGTAAAGATAAACTTCGTATTAACGGATGTTAATGAAGTGTGCTATTTTTGTATCACTATACGGGTCAACAAACGACAATATATGTGCTCGAATTTTTTAACAAGTGACCCCCTCCAACAGCCCATATAACCACGCTGAAAAATGATATAACCGCCCCCGCATGATAACATGCCTGCTGCAGGTTACGCGTTCGTTGCGCTCTATAAGACAGCCGTTGGATTCGGCTGGACTAGTAACAAAACAAAATGGACTTGAAGAAAGTCGGAAAAAACCGCAGTGAAATCTGTGGCCACTGGCGAGGTAGGTGTCCCACAAATTCACTTCTTTAAGCGTATCGAATCAATAATATGATCAATGTCTGTATTGTATTTATCGGTTGTATTACTATTAATTTTTACCCATATTGGTATTATTATGTGTGGCTTTATCCATATTGCATTGCCAAAAGTAAATGTGCAAATTATTGACAGCATTATATTAATACAGTCATTATCATTTCCTCTCACTTTGGTCAACAATATTTTTCGTGTTGAACTGTTATATACATATGTATGTTACTGTTATCAAAGTTAAATAGCTAGCAAAGCAGAGGTAGAGTAAACCCTTGAGTCTGTTGTCACTATTATGCACTTATTGACATTGAACCATTAATGTTATGAACTCATGCTGGGAACGAATATCAATCTGTTTGTATACGAAATAGATGCAAAACTTTCCAGGTGACTCATATATCCACCTTTGATAAAAAATAAGAACTCCAATATTTTTCCTTGATAATCATTGCAACACAAATATTTGCCTGTTTATAATGAAGGATAGTCTAGAGTTTGTTCATAATAATGACCGAAACTCGAATGTTTATCTATGATAATGATTGATATTTTCCTTATTATTGGTCGTGTTTGATCATGATCAAACCCCAGATATTTGTCTTTTATACAGATCGAAATTCAGATATTATTGCGTGAATCATGATCAAGTTACAGATATTTTTTTCTCATTCTGATCGAAACTTGGATATCTGTCCTTGATAATCCTCGCTCCTGTGCTTCTGTTCTTAAGTGGTCGCTTCTATTAACCTGTGTAATCCTCGCTCCTGTGCTGCGGTTCTCAGTGATGGCTTCCATTAACCTGTGTAATCCCCGCTCCTGTGCTGCGGTTCTCAGTGATGGCTTCCATTAACCTGTGTAAACCACAATGGTCGCTTGAATAAGCCTATGCGTTTGTTCATCAGTAGTGGATTCAATAAATGGCCAGCGTGTTGTTATTGTTGTTGCTGTTAAAACTGTATGTGATGACATGGTGCGAGGTATAAGAAGTCCGCTTGGAAAGATTCAACCAATTTGATTTCACCTTAGTGAAAAACAACTAGAATCAATTGGTTGCCGGATTTATGTCATGTTTCTCGAGCGTGATATGCATCTACGTGTGCACTTGATATCACAAGAATGTTGCATTGTGTTTGATATCACAAGAATGTGGTGTTGTGTTTGATATGATCAGAGAGTTGTATTGTGTTTGATATCACTAGAGTGTTGTATTGTGTTTGATATCACAAGAATGTGGTGTTGTGTTTGATATGATCAGAGAGTTGTATTGTGTTTGATATCACTAGAGTGTTGTATTGTGTTTGATATCACAAGAATGTGGTGTTGTGTTTGATATGATCAGAGAGTTGTATTGTGGTTGATATCACTAGAGTGTTGTATTGTGTTTGATATCACAAGAATGTGGTGTTGTGTTTGATATGATCAGAGAGTTGTATTGTGGTTGATATCACAAGAGTGTTGCATTGTGTTTGATATCACAAGAATGTGGTGTTGTGTTTGATATGATCAGAGAGATGCATTGTGGTTGATATCACTAGAGTGTTGTATTGTGTTTGATATCACAAGAATGTGGTGTTGTGTTTGATATGATCAGAGAGTTGTATTGTGGTTGATATCACTAGAGTGTTGTATTGTGTTTGATATCACAAGAATGTATGATCAGAGAGTTGTATTGTGGTTGATATCACTAGAGTGTTGTATTGTGTTTGATATCACAAGATCGGTGTTTGTGTTTGATATGATCAGAGAGTTGCATTGTGGTTGATATCACTAGAGTGTTGTATTGTGTTTGATATCACACAAGAATGTTGGTTTGATATGACAGAGAGTTGTATTGTGATAGAGTGTTGTATCATATTGATATCACCAGGATGTGGCATTGGAGACATTCCAGACCTGTATGGTGACCTTCCTACGTCGCTTCGGATGACAGCTGTGTCGCCTCTACTCGCTGAGGCTTAGTGCACTCAAACCCCAGCTCGACGCCCTCGGAGTCCGCATGGTGGGCGTTGGTCTGGAGGAATTGGGAGTAGAGGAATTTGTGGAAGGCAACTTTTGGGCAGGAGGCAAGAATGTTGAATGCGTTTATTTCAATACCCTGAAATTGATCGTTCAATAACAGCCACTCATTTCCATTACCCTTGGCTACCGTCGAAATAGTGCAATGAGCTATATTTCATTTATAAAACTAATATCTTAGTTGGGTTTTTATGCGAATTGTCGTATAATTCCTCAATATTTATGTGTAAGAAGGGTTGTTGTTATATCATATATAATGTTTATTTCCAGATTTGTATATAGATACCAAAAAACAAGGCTACAAAGCAATGGGATACAAGAGGTACACTTACATTTGCTTTGATAAATATGAGTTATATCTACAATGGGTTCACAGCAGGCAATGTGAAACATCTAAAATCCTATCATCATTGTTTCAGACTCGGCATGTTTAGTGCTATCGGCAGTATTCTCGGGAAGAAAGGACGGGACATGATGGCCGATGTGAGTTTTTGATTGAACAACTCTTCAATTAATCGATGTCTTTGGTCTGCAGTTTTTATATTAAAGACCACACTTTATTTCCAGAGTGACGGTGGTAATTTTACTGTATGTTTGGTGACGAAATACCGATATATAAGTTGGAATTCTTATATAGTAAACCTTATATCAAACCTAATTATATGACATAATTCGTAGATTATGATTCTATAGTTAAAACGTGGATATATCTAGTGATCTTTAGCGATAGAATGCCTTGGTGTTGATTATAAAAACTAAATACAGTAAGTGGAACGTTTCTATCTTGATTAATTTGCATTCGTGAAAGCACACCTTGGTGTAATGTTTGTAATTCACACCTGGACTCTAATCAGCACGTCTCTGCGATGGCTAACATTCACCACAATTAACATAATTTTAATAATTAACATAATTTTAATAATTAACATAATTTTAATAATTAACTTAATTAACATAATTTTAATAATTAACATTATTTTAACATTAATTTTCTATCTTGATTAATTTGCATTCGTGAAAGCACACCTTGGTGTAATGTTTGTAATTCCACCCATGGACTCTAATAAGCACGTCTCTACGATGGCTAACATTCACCACAATTAACATAATTTATCTTATGATGTTCCACGCGAAAAAAGATGGAATCGGAGGTGATTTGAAGGGTGACGGCTATCAGAATGGAGGGACATTCATTGTCACTAACGGTAATACTTCATAAGGGATTAGTATATACAACCGCTCTTCTGGACCATATTTCATGTAATCCTCAGGAAACTTACATACACCCCACTTGGGAAAAATAGTCAAAGTGTCTGATGTGAATTTATGTCAAAATGAATAAGTATATTTGACATGTAAAGGATATACATTCTTTGAATCCATTTGTGTTAGGCGGAGATAAGGTTTTGCTGAACTACATACAGGAAACCCCAGCCGATTATGTGTCTTCGGAGGATGTACTCAAAGCTCTGGGCATCACTGAGAGTGAGGCCACCACTTCCGGAAGTGCTGATAGCGAATAAAACAAATGCACTCAAATTAATGCAACGTAAATCAACCCATTATGTGATGCTAACGGACTGCTGTTACTGATAATATGTTCATCAACTTTAACTTCTACTTGGGATCATATGACACCCCTGATTACAAGGATGCTAAATCTAGGTCAGGGGTTGAAAAAGGGCTGGGTTATGCATTAACTAGCTGTTCTGAAGGGAAGATAATGTTGTATTTGAGTGGTGTAGAAGCTTCGGACACTTCTTCACATCTCGCCGAACAATATAAGTGACGATGGCTCATTAACAAACGTAGCATGTGTGAAACATTTGTTTTGTGTTTTTTTGTAAAATAAAACTTTCAATATAAATACCATGTGTCAGAGATTACAAAACAGCCACATGAATTTGCAATGTACACCTTAGTACAAATTATTTCGCCTGCGCAGATCGTCTGATCATTCGTGGTTGTGATATCTACATATACGGATATAAATTTCAATAATTATTATCGCTATGGAGATAATTTCGATATACCAACATTTTCTACCCAATTATTTCCACTCCCGAATAGCTCATGCTGTCACTCACAATTTTAATTCCGTCGGTGTGTTCGCAAGATTTCGTCAAACGGAAGGCGTAAATTAGAAAGACCACACTTTCTTTTTAGAATGAGCAAACGGTTTTACATATACTGCATGTTTAGTGCACAACTGCTTATATAGACGTTGGAATTCTTAGATAGTACACTTTGTATTGAACCCTAATTTTATGACGGAAGGGTTAATACATAAATTGTGATTGGGTGATTAAAGCGTTTATATCTCCAGTCTTTAGTTGTTATATATTCTGCCATTGTTCGGTGTCCAGTGCAAAGCAGATTCACTGTTTCGCATGACATACACGCTGGATATTACGGGATTCACATGCCATTCACGCTAGAAAGTTCATGATTCACATGACGTACAAGCTGGGTATTACATGATTCACATGACATACACGCTAAAAAGTACATGTTTCACATTACATGCACGCAGTGAATTACATGCTTTACATTACATACACGCTGGGTATGACATGGGAATTATATAATTATGGCATATGTAAATTGTTTGATGATATGACAAGCATCTGGGCTGGGCTCCTGCATATTTATATGAAATACATTCAGACCTGATTAACTTGCCAAGCGGGTATTAAAATCTACATGATTCATCGTATTCAATTTGATGCTAGGCATTTTACAAATGTTGTGTAATACTTATGCCACAATGCTCATGGTTTTGACCGCTGACATGTTACTCATCACTTGGTCCACTAGGTCAGTGTTATAAATGCTCATGGTTTTGACCGCTGACATGTTACTCATCACTTGGTCCACTAGGTCAGTGTTATAAATGCTCAGGGTTTTGACCGCTGACAGGTTACTCATCACTTGATCCACTAGGTCAGTATTACAAATAATATTGATTGAATATGGATTCGAAACTAGTTTCATTCATGTTATCATACCAGCTTAATCGATTTCCTAATAGATTAGAAATGGTGTAATTTTTAATAAATACAACTCCCATTGCGAATTCCACGATTTGAGTCAACTAATGCGTTTTTCTTTTGCATGTAACATTAGAGAGATAACATATGTCACTAGTCGATTGGTGGAACGTACCACTTGAAAAGCAACCTTTTGCGAAATAATTTACAGGGCATTATACAATTAAATAAAATATTAAGCTATCTAGAATTCCAATATTTATTATTATTACTTGATCGAGATCAAGAACAGAGTTGTAATTCATACATGAATAAGTAACACGCCCACTCTCATGTTGCGCTGCCATAAAATCAGCGAAAACAAAACCCCTTAGGATTGGTCATCCAACCTCACCGGCATACCATATTTTGGTTTGTGTTGATGAAATGGAGCCTTGTGATTGGTCAAGACTACGTGCCCCTAAATTAACCTTGTTTGTTGTATCATCTAAACGCCATTCGCAGCATCATTGACCGTGTGCGGCGTCCCACATCAACCAGCAAGTCGCATGCACCTTTTAAGACGAAGAAGACGAGCAGCACGCGTGCGCAAAGAGGGCCAAGTGAACCGTTATGACGAGCACCATGCATGAACAAAGAGGCCTAAGTGAACCGTTATGACGAGCACCACGCACACACAAAAGAGGGCCAAGTGAACCATGCCTTACGTAGCTTAGCACAAAAGACCTTATCAATTGAATATCCAGTAATGTCGCTATCCTCTGACCCATCAGCTAACAGGAAATGTTTCGATAACCCCCGTGTTGTATTCAAGATGTGAGAGTGGCCAGTCTAGATATATATGTGAGAGATGCAGCTATCGGAGGTAAATATCCGCAAATGTCTTTACGACATATCGTATCGGCAAGCCAGTGGCACTTTCATCGATTTTAACCTTACATGGCAAGGACATGGAAAGGCCATATACACCACAACTACAGTCTTCAAAACACGCTCAAGATGCTATAAGGTCAAAGATATCCCCGTAACACAGGTCAAATATGTTTCCATGCACCAGCCTGGTCGATCTATGATTAGCATGTTACGCTAGACGCACCAGAGTTCGCCCAGGTTCCACATGTAAGGCAATGACCTGTCTATCTCATATACAGTCCAGTATATCCCACAGGCACTCGAGTCATAAAACGCCCCTCCTCTATAGTTGTCTCTATATAATAGAAGCCAGAGGAGAAGGGGCGTTTTATGACTCGAGTGCCCGTGGTTTATACGATAAGACGAGCTGATCCAATCGCACTTGAATCGACTTGTGAGAAAGTTGACGGCTACCACCGGAAGCAGGACGTGATTAATCTTATATTGAATGGTATTACGTAACCGGACTGACAAAGGTGAGAGGCTCAACTTGATGCGCTGCCAAAAAAACCAAAAAAAACCTGAGAGTGATTTGTACAAATTAAACCCCTACTTCCGGGTCACTGCGCTTGGCTACTGTATCCATACGCCTCGTAAATGTACGAGTAATGAGTCACAACTCGTCTATCACCGTGGACCTCACCGCTACTGGTTATATACAAGCTCCTGGTGAGCATAAGATTTCATGCACATTGCTCGCATCACCTGCTGGGCTTTATAAACAAATTGTCTGGGTACACTCTGCCTGATCGAGAAGGTGAGGTGAATTAAGAACCCCTTTAGGTATTGTAACTCGTATTTGACTCGCCTTATGGATTAACCTGCACACTTCTTACTGGTCTACGTTAATTGTTACTTAGTTTCCAAACAACTAGTTACCCGGAAGCCGAGTAGAGATTAATTAATAATGCCAATCACGTGATCGGTCTCGCTAACAATAGGTCCCGTGCGTTTGCATTGATCTTGTGACTTAGCGAAGTACATAGCTGAAGTTTTTTCGTGTCCTCGTTTTAAAGTCACCCAGGAAAAAACAGAACGAAGACAGGCCTCGATTTAAGAGAATAAAAATGTCTTTGAAGTGCGATTGGAGGGGGGGAACTCGCTGTGAAATAAGCATTACACATGAAATGCAATGAAGTTACATAATAGCGATAATAAACGTGGGTTCAAATCCCAAGTATAACATGTTTTACAGCAGATCTCTTTAGAATATTGCGCCTGCAGGACTCTTTGACGTTAGCGTCCAAGGGTTTTTGCAGTTAAATTGGTACTTTCGGATCCGCTTCTTAACTTATTTGGTTGGGGGTAAGTAATTAAGTAACCTTACTATTTGTAACATCACCAATCAAAGTCAAGATTCTACGCTCAATTGATTACATTTATTTCTTACTACATCCATATTCATTAGGATGAGAGTGAAAAACCCTTTCCAAATATTCGTGCCAAAAGCATATTACATTGAGCCTCAAGAAACAGCTCGGCATTTAATTACACGAGAGATATCCCAGTACAGTCATACATTGGGCAGTGGTCAGATTATCTACGCCACTGTGAAATAGTTGGTTGTCTGAAACTGCGCGAAAGCTCCCCGGCCATGTAGTGGACACTTGATAAGCGGGAGCTCTTGCTGTAACCCATAAGCTGTATTCTAGATGTGGATGCGGTCAGCCTGGATAAAGGCATGAGATGGACTGTTATTTGGACTGGTACTGTCATTGTCTGTTCGAAATGCGTACCATGTTTGATTAGCAGATACATCGGTATTAAGCACCCATATCCAGGACAGGGGAGAGTTATAAACCCGGAATGGCTCCCAGTCATAATAACATACCCATGGTGCATCATTGTCCAAGTTCAGATTTTTTTTAGAGGGATGAGTCTCTTCCTGGTACCCCGTGTAACGAAGTGAACCCCCTACCTGTTTGTAACGTGCATACAATCCAGTGTATACCATATTTAATAGGACGTGTTTCTTCAGGCACACTTGAGAAACACTCGTGGGGAAATTGACAGATGACAAGAAGAAGGATGTGATAAATTATGGGACTAGAGTTAGTAGGTATGTTACATAACAGAACCCATAGTTAAGAGGCAAAATTTGTCTCATGCAAAGAAGCCCAAGATTATTGTTAATCATAATCTGCGATAACAAAATGTGAGACCCGAAGTTCAATTTGCTGTCACCTTCTTCCTGGTCGCTGAGCCTGGCTGTTGCATCGATAAAACTCGTAACAATGAGGAGCCCAAACTGACCAAGCGTAATAAACATCACTGTTGTAGTTATACACAAGCTTCTGATGAGTTATTAGTGTGGTTATCCTGCAACACATTCTGGGTATTATAAATCACTCCCACATATGTATATTGAACTTTGTCATAAACAGAAGGCGTGGCTAGTTTACGACCTGAGTCGAGTTTTATTATAGCTGCCCTTACAGGGTTCACTCAGACTAGCTGTGCGTTGACAATTTCAACAACCTCGCTATCACTAAATAAATATAAGCGAATGGGACTTTTGATCCGACGTCGCCGCGATTACTGTCTTGTAGATTACGGTGATGAAAGGAAGTCATTTGATTAATCGCGACAACCAAATAATTAGCTGTTTAATACTAAACGTTATGACGTACATATTCCTATCCGACAGGTGTCGCTGCTGTTTATGGTGACGGTTTTGGTCGGGCGCAGGCGCAATTGAGCCCTCGTGGCTGAGCTTTAAGCTATTTGATAATTCTTTGTTTACAACGATCTTTGTAGGCCAACCGTTGCACTTCTGACTCATAGATTCATTTATCTTTATCGTTTGTTATTTGCCAAACAACCAGTTGCCCGGCACCAAGCACGAATACATTGATACACCTTATCACTTTGATATGTTTGAATCTAGAAGTTGTTGATCAAGCCAATCGGCGGTACTCGGAACGATAGGACCCGGATGAAAGCATTTGCGGCCACTTGACCTGGTTAAGAACTACGACGCAGCTGCAATTTTCGTGTCCTCTTTTTAAAGTCATCAGGAAAAGCAGAAGTAAACAAGTCATGAAAAGGAACAAAGGTAAAAGATTAATACTCTGAAGTGCAACCGGAGGGGCAACTCGATATGAAACACGCATAACGGATGGTTTCAGGATTGATATCCAGAGAATCCATGAGATGTAGGTTCGACATCCCGATATACAGAGAATCCATGAGATGTAGGTAAGATATCCAGAGAATCCATGAGATCTAGGTTCGATATCCAGAGAATCCATGAGATGTAGGTTCGATATACAGAGAATCCATGAGATGTAGGTTCGAATCCCATGTAAGAAATATTTTACAAATGGTCAATAATTATTTTCTATATAATCGAGTATCAAACTCAAGAAGACCAATACCTGTCAATTGCACAGGTTCGTTGCAATACATTATGACCCGGAAGTGAATATATCAGTTCTCATGGGTTAGCACAAGAAAACATCAGACACACAAGTTTACGATATGCATATTAAAAAAAACACTGATGACGTCAGAAGACAATAACAAAACTATGCCTTAGTTGCGTTGTGTTTATGGTGAAGTACGCAGGGAAATTAAATTAAAAGGCTGGAGTTTTACGGCGCATTTAACAAGGAGACATTGTAACCCGCTGCCGAGACAAAGAACTGGCGTTTTCCGAGGTATTTTATAAGCCAAAGAAGAGGTCGTGATATTTGACGATGACAACGGGGCGATATATAAGCAAGGATAATGGTGATGTTTTGGACCGCACCCTATAAGTGCCATCGCCCACTTTGCATAGACACTACACTGTTGCCTACACTAGGTTAAGACTCACCAATCCCCACCCCACCTCACCCAACCCCCTGAACTGGGGCGCGTCCAAGGCGTTACAATTGAGCCTACGTCATAGCTCAAATAGGGTATATCACAAACATGCCTCTTGAACGTATGTGTACGAGACATGATGGATAGTCGAATGGCAACACCAACTATCAGCCTCAATTTGAGGTCAATCGAGACAGTCAGGTTCATGTTTTGCGGCAACCCGTGTCGACCCTGCACCCCCACGCCTCACCATTCCCCCCCCCCCACTCCACACACCTCACCCAGCCTTAACACCACATTCCCCGATGGTAATGCAAACATAAAACACATAAGACAGATTTACCATACAACCCAGTCACAGTCACTCAACAATTCCAGTCACGATATCACCTCGTGACGTAAAACCTCAATATTACCATTACCATGACTTCAAACCGGACATCTGGAACCTCTTACCTTGAACATCACATTGCTTTATCAACATCACGTATACATACTTACCAACAAGCAGCAGAGGGGACAGACCAGAGGAAACCTTGACAATGCACCTTACCAACAAGCAGCAGAGGGGACAGACAAGAGGAAACCTTGACAATGTACCTTACCAACAAACAGCAGAGGGGACAGACAAGAGGAAACCTTGACAATGTACCTTACCAACAAACAGCAGAGGGGACAGACAAGAAGTAACCTTGACAATGTACCTTACCAACAAACAGCAGAGGGGACAGACAAGAGGTAACCTTGACAATGCACCTTACCAACAAACAGCAGAGGGGACAGACAAGAGGAAACCTTGACAATGCACTCGACGTTAAGCTTCCGAGAGCCAGTCGAGCGCGTGTATGCTAAGTCTACCTGCGTGGGGATCCGATCACGTCTATACTTGAGTGATGTTGGTCATCTAAAACGAATCAATCATTACCTGTTGATGTATGTGACCGAAATTCAAGAACTTAGCATTAACCTGAATTGTTGTTATCAATCAAAATGGGAGAAGTTGATATGAGCTGTTAATGACTTTGACCATTAATGGCAGTTTGAGTAATTTTAAATTTTATCCTCAGCCATCAATGTTAGAAATCGAAAACTAAAACTAAATGATTGTTTTGCACCAAAGTTACCTATTGAAACAGAATAATTCATCCAGTATTCGAACTTGACATATTTATCCTAAATAGCGCACCCACGCATGCGGTAATGCTGTTCTAGACTTAATCTGTGATTACTCAGAAATGAGTGTAATTGTCACTGATAATTTCACCCCTTTTCCCAAAACTAAAGCACTTGTACTTACCCCAACCCACTCTAGCAACAACCACCTCCCCCCCCCCCCCCCCACACACACACACACCGCCCCACGTCTCACAGTCAACCAACTGAATCAATACACTACATACCCCAAGATTAGAGAAGGTAATGCCGGGTTTATACGTTTAATGTGTCTTATCAACACACTGCTGCACCTTGCCCCCTTAACCACGGGGTTCACCTGTTCTCAAGTACCTGCGATACCTGCCGTACACCGATCTAGCAGGCTTCAGCCCCCTCGTCAGCGGGTTTTATACCACGATCAACCGGTCGTTAATCACAACACCTACCTGTACAGATCTAGACAGGTGACGGAAGTTTGTGCCTGTTTATATGCAGCTGAGTTTCTGCAGTAGGGAGTCATTTTTAAGTGAACAGTCTGTCCTATGACATCCTCGAGAACTTTGGTTGTTTTGGTTTGAGGCTATTTGAAACCAGTTTCACAAAGGGAGATCGAGTGTTGGTGAGTCGACCATATTTGTGTCTTATCTATTCAGAACCAACCGTCTGTATATCGTATGTCATCTTTGTATCCGTCCTTGTGGAGTTTCACCCATTGATAATTGTTGGCAAACTATTAGCTAATATTGTGACTACAAGGTTTCGAAAGACCACGTGAACCAAAATGTCCCGCCTGAATATATACGGGCCGCATCGTCGCGCTGTGTATTTCTGCGGTAATAATTCGTATTGAATGATAAGGTGCCTTACAAGGGGGTGGAGGGGGTGGGGAGGGGATGGAGATTGGAGTATTGATGCGTCAAAAATACGTTGTAGAGGGATTAAGTGAATTGAAATGCACCCGATTATGCCAAACTTTACGATTTTGACATCAATTAGATGGTTTTATGTTCAATCTGTACAGATCAATATGATGAAAGAGGTACTAAATTATACTTGTCCGTTATGTTTTGAACCTTACTCCTACAGCTAGACCGGAAATGATGAATTCCCGCCAACGACGTTTCGTCGGTGATATTATTAGGTTAAAATGAATTGAGGCTTCCAGGTTGGATTGCAAAATGTCTCAGGTTTAATTTCCGAGTGCCTGACCTGTATCTCTATGTAGTACTTTTAACACTAAAAGTACCTGCTTTTACGGATTCGACCTATGCTTGGATCCTGATAAATGGTTTCCGAGCACCGGTCTGTTGGATCATTTCATGAATGAGCAAAAAAACTGTGCTCGGATGTCAAACATTGAGTGTCGAGTGGCTGTGCTTGAGAGAATGAATGCAAATAAGGATATTTTGAGAAGGGTTGACGCCCAATCAAGAATGCACAAAAAATGTAGACGAAGATGATGTATATACAAGTGGTGATTAGCACCGGTGTCATCCAAGACATGTAGTTATCAACGTAGAATTAACATATTGTACGCACCTGTTCGTCCCCTTAGCTATCTAAGATATACCTGGATGACATCAAAAGCTTATCTCACCTTTCATGTTAATTCAATTCAAAGACAACGCCTGCTCTTGTTATTTCAAGTGGATTATGCACCCCGGCATCACTCATCTTCTTTAGCTGGTATTTGTCATTTTATGACTCACTTATGTAGCGGAATGTTAACTACACTTCAGGTTCACAGGTATATATTGCAGATTACGTTGAGCGGTACGTTGATGCTGAGGGAGTGGCTAGAGTGGAACGCCAGGCAGACACCGCGGCCATATAATTATTGAGGGGTAGTATTTCCGCCATCAATGCTGACTCTAATCCATGCCTCTCATGAGTATCTCTCTCCTCCTCTTCCGCCTCATCTCTCTCCCTGTCGCTATCTGTCTCTCTGTCTCTCTACCTCTTTCTCTCTCTCGGTATCGCTCTTCTTATGAGGCCTCCCTTCGTTTTCCTCTTACTCTTTACCTCTCTCTCTCTCTCTCTCTCTCTCTCTCTCTCCCTCTCTCTCTCTCTCTTGTATATGTTTTCTCTATCACTCTTTCGATTATTCTCTCTCTCTACCACTCTTTTTTACTTTTATTCTCTCGCTCTCATTTTATCCTCTTTTTCTTTTTGCCCGTTCCTCACCCTCTTCATCCCAAGTCTACCTCTCTGAGACTTACATTGGCACCTCACCACAAGAATCAAACCTACACCGGTCCGTGCCTTAGATTGGATTATCCACCTGATCAGATCAATGTAGGCAGGTGGGCAGACATAATGATATAACACAACTTTAACAGGTAATCAGAACAGCCTCTGTGAGCTTGTGTGATCAAACTTCGACACGTGCAGATTACAGGTGTTGATTAACTACGTCTGGTACCTGACAATGTGATCAGCCGGTACGTGAAGAGCTCCTTAACTCGTTGATGATCCCTGGGTGACCTGCTGACTGTACCCGGATTACTTGCTTTATGTTCCCGGAAGTGATCTGTTGTCTTGTCCCGCGTAATCATTCTCATTCTCTGTGCGTAACCTGTTATATTTTCCCGGGTGTTACCTGGTTTATGGTTTCCGGTGTTACATGTTATATGTTCCTGGGTGTTGCGTGTTATATGTTCCCACGTGTTACCTGTTATACGTGCCCGGGTGTTACATGTTATATGTTCCTGGGTGTAACCTGTTATATGTTCTTGGGCGTTACGTGTTATATGTTTCCGGGTGTTACCTGGTATTTGTGCCCGGGTGTAACCTATTATATGTGCCCGGGTGTTACATGTTCCTGGGTGTTACCTGTTATATGTTCCCGGATGTTTGCTGTGTGTTCTGTTACTATGGGTAACCTGTGATCTACCCCTTGATAACTCTTTTCATTTCTTTCTGATTATCATTTACCTGTTCAGTTGGTCACCTGTTACCTTATTACCTGCTATTATCACAGGTATAAGATCGTATATTTGACCAAGAATCACCTGTTCTAGTTTCATATCGACAACATGTTGAAAGTTAGCAACTCGCGAAAAAATTTCAGATGTCCGCAAATTTCGCTAGATTTAAATCAATATCTTCTACCTGGTAATGTCAAAACGTAGATGTCCATGGGTACACGAGATAACTTTGCGAAGTGAATCATGAATTTTAATTTTTTGGGCAAACACAAATAAACTCATTTTCATGAGCATCGAACGTATACTGATAATTTAATAAGCGATCAAATTTATTAAAGAAATCAGGCTGTCCAGGGCCATGATAGGTTGACAATGATTTACCCGCCTCAAGGACGAGCGTTGTTTATTAATTTAATGTTACCGTGGCGTACCATACTTGACCGCGTGCCATGAGGTTAGCAGAGAGCAGTAGCGACATTTGTACAGAACGATAGGTAGGCTGCTGTAAACAAAGCAGTGAAAACCCAGCAGAAATGACACCCGCTGTACTTAAAGCTCACTTTGTGAAAAAAAAACTACAGATAATTTACAATAGATGATGCTTAGTAATATGTTCAGAATTGAATGGGCTTCCTTCGAGTGTAAAACAATAAACGATAAACCATCAACGACGGAAAAACGGACGCGTTAACATCAGATTTCAGTCCCGTTTTAAAATTGATTCGTTCGTAATCGGAAGAGACGTCATCGATATCCATCAAATTAAAGGATTAGATTTGCGCTGTCTATGGCAACAACTCAATGTTTATGACTATCAAACCGATATTTACGATTTGAAAACGACGAATATTTTGATAACGCATGTCAATTATTAAAGTTTGATTATTGGTACAGCTTTCAGAAAATGTTAATTCTTTTACTATCGGACGATAAATAGTAAATAAATTGCGAAATTAAAAAGTGAAGAGATTTTGGCTACCAGAAATTTCTTAACAATGCATTATTTACAGCAATTTTGATAATATGTAAACTGTTTTAAAAATCGAATTATTATACACGGTTATATTAAGTATTGAACTAACTTGCGTCAATTTTAGAAAAGTTTTATGTTTTCGTCACCGGAAGTGACGCCATCGGCTACCATGAAATCTTATGATGTGATTTAAGCTGTTGCGGAGAACATGTTACCAAATTTTTATTAGTATCGGAAATGTATTGACAGTTTTATATGCGCTCGGAATATTCATGAAACTTTTGTGGAATTCTGGACTGGTGCCACAATTTTTGAAAAACTTAGAAAAACTTTTGTTTACAACAACAAATATTAAGAAAAAGTTTGCAATTTAATTCAGCTACAAAATTGTGTACATTGGTTGAAAATCGGACCCATTATCCACAGAGCTATTTGGGATTCCAGATTTTCAGGTAAAGGTCAAAACAAAACGTCTGGGTCCTACACTTCATTGATGCTGATGACAAATTAAAAAAAATTGCGACCTCTATAGCGAGCCAAATACCTACATGCATGCATGCATGCATACATGCATACATGCATGCATGCATGCATGCATGCATGCATGCATGCATGCACAGGTATTTACATACATACATACATACATACATACATACATACATACATACATACATACATACATACATATATACACACACACACATACATACATACATACATACATACATACATACATACATACATACATACATACATACATACATACATACATACATACATACATACATACATACATACATACATACATACATACATACATACACACACACACACACACACACACACACACACACACACACACACACACACACACACACACACACACACACACACACACACACACACACACACACACACACACACACACACACACACATACACACATGCATACTTGGCTCTAAATCAGGTTCAAGTTTAAACAAGTGTTGGCCAGCGTCGGTCGTTATCAAATCATTCACTTGCCTATACGTTTGTTCACATTCAGATTCGTCGACATTGACCCACATCAGCTCATCACAGCCTAATCCCAATAGGCCATAAATTATTCAATGAAATTAAACATTCCTGCGTGAATCGCCAGGGCGTGTCGATTCAACTATGGAGTGCAAGCGAAGTTCCCAATCGACGTCGTAATTCGCCGATAATCAATCAATTAATCGATCGATGGATGGATTTTCCGCAGTGCATACGTGAATGCAGTACGTAAACAACAGTCTTAAGACACTTGAATGACTCAGACTGTAGGCGTATCACTGATAAGAAACAGACATCGCTTGGGAAACGCCCAACCACTAAGGCTCCCCTTATCACTGGCGTATAATGATTTATCAACTTGTATATTACTCTCTTAACGTTCACCCTGAATGCAACACAACTTTGGATGGCGTTTGAACTTACTATATATCGAAGTCGCCCCACCGCATGTTGCCCAAGCTAGTTGGCATAGATGTGGAGCCTTATCGGTAGATAACCATTTTATGTGACGATGTAGAACGCTCGATAAGGAATATCAATTCTGGCTGCTGAAAATTAATCGACTTTATTTTTTTTTTTTTTTAATCACAGGAGATACCCCCTATACGTATTTCCGAAAGAAAACAGAAGATAATTCATTCAAAATGGCGAAGCATTTAGGTAATTGGTTCTTGATATTGTTCATCAATTAATCATAAACGTCATATCTTGCATTTCTGTATTGAAACCTATTTTTGATGTAAGATAATGTTCATCTTTACAGGTCTACCAGCGGTGGTTTTCCTTGCGCTGTGCTGTCACCTGTGTAGATGCCAGGTAAATATAGGTAAGGATGGATTCTCTTCTAACTTTATTGTTATCGTCATCTTCTAAAAATAACCATGTCATTAATTTCATGAAGCAGTTCAATTACAAACTTGTCGAATTTTGGTAATGGGACCCAGGTGGGGGCACTTTCTAAACTTGGGTAAATGGGTCTCCATCTGTATATTACCGCGCGTATCGCTGAATGTTGACCTCAGATAGATGCCCTTATAGTCACCTAGACTGACCCCAAAGTATTAAATCGATTCAACCTCGTTGACCCCGCTGTCCTCGATGAATGTAGTATATTTTACACTGGTTAACAAGTGTAAACGAGTACGAAGTCGTACCTTCTTTAACTTGGTGGCAAAAGATACCAATACATTCAACACTCCATAAGTCATCACCGATCCCAGCCCACAAAACTAATCGCGTATCCCAAATATTCCATCTTCTCTAGGAAACTAGTGACCAAGATATTAGCCCATCTTTTGTAACACTTCCGGGACACCGGAAACCATGCTATTTCGAATGACACGATTTAAATATCAGTTCGTCCCCATATCAGTGCATCGTCAAAGGTCGTGATCTCTTCCCCGGCTCATAAAATCACCTCTGGAGAGGGCGTGAATTAAGCGGCCTGTAAAACCTGGTACTCAACGCGGACCGCTCAGCGATCAACCCTAGTCGCATCCATTGAGGACGCGCCTCATGGTAGAGCCCTCGAACTGAAATAGAAGTGGCAAAGACATTTTGATATTTAGTCCAGCGCGCTGCTGTGTACGTTTCGCTATTTCGTAACAACTAAGGAAGCTTCGTTCGAATAGAGCCCGGTGGTCTGCTTGTCGGAGATAATTCCCCATTTGCCAATACAAACACTTGTCGTGTGGTGCGCATTAATCACATTTTTTGCTAGAATACTTTACACTCGCCCATTGTATGCTATTCTCATAATACCATCGTTGAACAGTTCACGACTTCCTGGTAGTCATATGTTCGTGATAAATCGACTTTATTGGGAGTTGTTGTTTTCTTAATGCGCTCGTACTTATCTTATGCGTTGAGATTACCGTGCTTTTCATGTTGTTTACGCCTGTACGAGGTGCCCTCCAATGTTCGAGCAGAGAGTAACTCTCGTCGTCACGTACGCACCTTCTACAACTTAAAGCTTTATGCCCTATGAATATGCGCCAACACGATTCGACGCTTGAAAGTTTGTAAGAAAGCAGTAAACATTTTAGCGTTATCCGACTATAGTCATGCGACTCGCCATAACACCCGATGATGGCATTGATCATTTGCATATATTTGCATAATCATCTGGGCTGAGGGGAAGCTAGCAATATAGCGTGTTGCTCTGCTATTCTGAGTGGTAAAGAAATTGATAGAGGTGAGCGGATTTGACAGAAACTTATGATGCAAAAATAGATAAATGATCGATATCTGCGTATTATTTGACGCAATTGCGACCGTTTTCAACCTGATTCTAATATCTGTTTACCATCGATTGTTAGTGGGGGGGTTCTTTTCCCCTCAATTGTGGACCTTTCTCCGGTACGTTTACGCGCGTTTAGGATGTGCAAAGCTTTGTAATTGGCCAAAAACTGTTATGCGCGGTAACGCAAATGCGCTAGAATAAGGCGGACCTTTCTGGGCGGTACGGCGGTTCGTTTAGAATGTTGCAAAGCCCCCCCCCCCCCCCCCACCACTGGCTACGGGCCTGTGATATAACGCGTATTATCCAGCCGTTTAAGCGTTTATAAAGAACAAGAGCTAGGTTTCTGATTTAGTAAACCCTCATTTCAAGAACCATTTATTCAGAAAGGGGTACATAAATGATTGCTGTAAAGTTTAGTTGAGCAATATCTCATTTTACGGAAGTTTGTTTAGTGAACTACATCTCAGTCCAGTGAATACAATGAAGAAATTGATGACGACGATGATGATGCTGATGATGATAATTATCAAGATGATTATCATGATGGTCGCCATGACGATGATGACGATGATGTTCATAATGATAGCTTATATAATGATTGTGATTTCATGGATGATGCTTACGATGATGATAAGGATGACGACAATGATAAAAAACGTGATAATACGGATAACTGTCACGTCAATGATAACGATGATGATGATAATGATGATAAAGATGATGATGATGATGATAACCGTGACAATAAGATAACTGTCACGATAATGATAACGATGATGATGATTATAATGATGATGATGATCATGATGATGATCATGATGATGATGATGATGACCAGGACAATTAAGAAAACTGTCATGATAATGATAATGATGCCGATTTTGTTGAAATTACGATTGAAGTATCATGATAACGAATACAATAATAATGAACTTTTCAATGATAATGATGATAATGACCCATCCATATTATCCAATTTCATGATTCTCATCATAACGATTCTTGTCATTACCATCCAACATGTACGATGCATAAAGATGTTGGATTTTGTGATTGCAGATCCAAACTTGGAAGTGGAGTTGCAATTCTCGGTCGTCCTGGAGAGAAACTCGTCCATGTGAGTCTCGTGTTTCTTCTCGGTCCCCTGATGATGCACAATGTTTATCTGGAAGTTTCAGCCTCGACGTTGGTTCAATAAAGGCCACGCACACTCGAGTCTTAAAAAGTTCCTCGCCGCAGTCAATTCGTTATAGACTGTCAACGTGAAGAGCGTAAGAGAGGCGTTTTCAGATTCGATTTTCTGTGATGAAACCTACTTACATAACAGCGAAGAGCGATTCACCTTCGAAATTCGATGGAACTTGTTTATCTGTCGCGACCTCAGTCACAAGCCACTTACGGACGCGCGTGATTGTATTGAACGCGAATGATTCATTATAATAACCTCATTTGACCTTATGTGTACGGCGTTCGGTGTCTTGGACAACGTTTAGTCGATATTATTTCTATCTCTACCCTTCCGTTTCGTATCAGCAGATTTGATCTACTTGTAAACGGCCCGGCGTCGGCACATCGATGTTATATAACCAGCAGAGCTCTAATAGGGTCACAAATGTCTATGCGTCCCGAAAAAAAAAGAGAGCACCACTTTGTTTTTTCGGATGGTGTTGTCGCCAGTAAAATTTCATGAATCGGGTGTAAAATGAATATTCATGAGCTTGCCACACAGCAGTGACACGCGACTCGCATTTATTTCTGAATTGGAGAATCCGATTCGGTCGATATCTTTTCTGTCGTTATCTGTCTTTCTATAGCTTCATCTTGTTAAAATATGTCTTTCTATAGCTTCATCTTGTTAATACATGCCTTTCTTTAGCTTCATCTTGTTAATAGATGTCTTTCTATAGCTACATATTGATAATAAATGTCTTTCTATAGCTTCATCTTGTTAATACATGTCATTCTATAGCTTCATATAGATGTCATTCTATAGCTTCATCTTGTTAATAGATGTCTTTCTATAGCTACATATTGATAATAAATGTCTTTCTATAGCTTCATCTTGTTAATACATGTCATTCTATAGCTTCATCTTGTTAATACATGTCATTCTATAGCTTCATCTTGTTGATAGATGTCTTTCTATAGCTTCATCTTGTAAATGATCCATTATTGTAGACCCCAACTAACAACAATAACAACATCCTGCTACCCCTGCTATCCTGTAGTACCACTGCTACTACAACTCCTACCCAGGAATCAACTGCTATTTCTACGGGGATAATTTCCTCTGACGGAACAGCATCACCAATGGCACCGGAAACAACAAGTTCAACTGTAAAGGAGTCAGCCGCAGCCTCATCAACGGAGCCGGAAACGACAACTTCAACTGTAATGGAGTCAACGGCAGCCTCATCAACGGAACCGGAAACGACAACTTCAACTGTAATGGAGTCAACGGCAGCCTCATCAACGGAACCGGAAACGACAACTTCAACTGTAATGGAGTCAACAGTAACAATAACTGTATCTGCCATGGAAACGAGTGAAAATACAGCAACTTCGGAACAATATGAAACGGTTTCGACTGAAGATCCAGATACAAATGCGTCAGATACCAGCAATGAAACTTTTAGGTATCTAGCTGATACGATCTATCGCATGCTCGCTGAAGCTTCCCCAACTGTGCTTATCAATTAAATTAACCGTTTATTTTATGCTAATTTAAGCATCGCATTTTTGGCTGATTAGATTTATTTATTTTTTAAAATAAAGGCTGCTTAAGTACATAAGCTATACTTGCGCATTAATCGCTGGCAATTTCCAATATCTCTCTTAAATTTTCCACTAGCTTCACAAATCTTAAGCAAATGGCGGTTATTATAAGATAACTATTTTGCGTGATAAACTGTAAATGAGTGGATTCTGTTCATCGTGACACATAATTTCGCTCGCCACAGTGTTTTTTTAATCCTTATTAGATAAGCTGAATAACTAACCAGATTATTTCCCTTCTGTTGCTGACGTTTGCAGTATGAAAGGTTTGTTTTGCTTAATGCCAATGAGTAACCCCCGTTAGCGGATCTTGACTTAACAGAGGCCAACCTAAGCGATATTTGGGGAAATAGGTCCGGTGGGGTTACTCTTATGGTGGTTCTCATTATAAATGAAACAATTCAATTCAGCGTTGTCCTAATAATGATATTATCTTCACTCCTGCAAGAGCACTTCTTGAATCAGGGTTTTAGAAAAAATTTGGGGAGCAAATTAAAATGCGTGTGTGCCAACTCTTCCATACCAGCAGGGGGGGATATTTCTGGCCACTTCTTCATATAGCGAAGTGCCCCTCCCCCCTACCCTGCTATAGCGTTTTTGAAATGTAATTTTCTCCGCTGTCTCATTGGAAAAAGTTGCATTGGTTTTTTTTAAGGATTTGTGAGTAGAAAAGTATTGTTTTGCATTTTTTTATCTGCTTTGCTGCTGCCAAATTGTTATTAGCAAGGCATTTGGTTTGACTGATTATATATAACCTCAGATTGTATTATTTACATGACTGTGCATTCCTTTCCCATCGTCCTTTAATTCAACGCTCCCCCCACCCACAAACAAACCAACCAACGCCTGTTCTAACACACTTCCATCCTTCCTTCCTACCTACCTTCCTTCCTTCCTTCCTTCCTTCCTTCCTTCCTTTCTTCCTTCCTTCCTTCCTTCCTTCCTTCCTTCCTTCCTTCCTTCCTTCCTTCCTTCCTTCCTTCCTTCCTTCCTTCCTTCCTTCCTTCCTTCCTTCCTCCTTTTCCTTCCTTTCCTTCCTTCCTTCCTTCCTTCCTTTCCTTCCTTCCTTCCTTCCTTCCTCGCTTCCTTCCTGTTCGCTCGTTCCTTCATTCCTTCCTTCCTCCGTTTGTTCCTTCATTCGAAGTCATATTTTCATGCCTCAGTTTGTTCATTTCCTTCATCATTTATGCCCACCCCCCCCCCCCAGTCCACCCCCCACCTAGTATTTACCAATAAACTCATCCACTCATGCACTCGCCCTCTCGCGTGGTCATTTAAACAACGTAATCATTTTTTTGTTTGCTTCACTGCAAATGGTGTGTTGCATAAGGAGGCCATAGTGCAGCATCAACATGGCTTGCTGTGTGAAATATGCTTCACCTATCTGTTGTAACAATAACATTGCAAATACCATCATTACTAAAATTACTAATGCTGATAATTTTCATTCATTTAACATAACTAATATTCACACACATAAGTGATTAAAATATCAATCATTTAACCTAGCTAATAATTGTTCTAACTATGCTTCTTTTCCATAATATAAGTCAACACATAAGCTGTCTTATGCTATCACCAACCAATAAAATATATATAATTGTCAAACATTCATTTTTCCTATGGCCTTGACTGGATTCTGAAATAATTCATCCATCCGATGTAAGCGATTTTGTATGCTGGCCAAAGATAAGGGAAGTTGAAATTGTTCTGTACCTAGCTAGAAAGCTTCGCCAACGATATGTGACCCCCAAATATGTAAATTATATATGTTGTAACCTTAAATGTATGTAATATTATGTATCCTGTGTTATGTCATCTTGTTATGTATGTATGTATTCATTGTAATGTATGTATGTATTTCATCTGTATGTATATGTGTTGCATATGTTTGGCATTCATGTACATATGTGAAATGTTCGTGTGGAAATGGTTGTATATATCATGTAATATGTAACATGTATGATGTGTATCCATGTATGTAGGGATGTATCTGTTGTGTTGTTGTATGTATGTATGTTGAATCATGTATGGTATGTGGTTGTATGTGTGTGTAAATGTATGTATGTCTTGTATGTAGTATGTATTGTATGTCATGTATGTATGTATGTATGTAATTGACTATTTTGCAAACTATGCTGAAATTATGTCATTGTATGTTGCAGTATCGCCAATGTGGAATGTAACGATAACGTTGTATTTTTATCATGTGTTGATGTTGTATGTAGCTGTATAATGTGTGTATGTATCTATGTTTGTTATGTATATGTATGTATTTATGTATGTATGTATGTAAGCGATCATGTATGTATGTTGTATGTATGTAATGTTGTATATATGTCCATGGTCCTATGTATGTATGTGTATGTATGTATGTATGTATGTATAATGTAATGTATGTATGTATGTATGTATGAATGTATCGCCAAGCCATATGATGGCATGTATGTCGAGTCTGTATGATGTTATGTATGTGATGTATGTCATGTATGTATGTATTATGTATGTATGTGTCATGTATGTACCAGGTATGTATGTATGTATGTAATGTAATGTGTGCATATGTATGTGTATGTATATGTATGTATGTGTGTATGTATGCGTATGTATGTATGTATGTATGTATGTTGTATGTATGTATGTTATGTATAGTGTGTATGTATGTGTGTATGTATGTATGTATGTATGTATGTATGTATGTATGTATGTATGTGTATGTATGTACATGTATGTATATTATTGTATGTATGTATGTCTGTAGTGTTGTGTATGTCACTGTCAAGTATGTATGTGTAGTGTGTATGTATGTATAGTATGTATGTATGTATGTAGTATGATGTGTGTATGTATGTATGTTATGTATGTAGTATGTATGTTCTGTCTGTATGTATGTCCTGTTATGTATGTAAATGTTGTATGTATGTATGTATGTATGTATGTATGTATGTCAGGTGCATGTATGTATGTATGGTGTGTGTATGTATGTTGTTGTATGTAAGTATGTATGTATGATGTATGTATGTAGTATGTTTGGTATCATGTATGTCAATGTGTATGTATGTATGTATGTAGTCTGTGATGTATGTGTGTATGTATGTATGTATGTAATGTATGTATGTATTACTGTATGTATGTATGTATGTATGTATGTATGTTGTCATGTATGTATATGTATGATATGTGTATGTATATTTGTATGTATGTACAAGTATGTATGTATGTGTGTGTATGTATGTGTGTATACCATGTATGTGTTGTTGTCTGTCATGTACCAGGTTCATGTGTTGTATGTATCATATGTAGGTGGTGATGTATGGTTATATGTCATATCAGTGTGTGTTGTGTATGTTGTGTCTGTATTGTGGTGTATATATGTATGTATCAAGTACAGGTTGTATTGTTATGAATCATACCAGGTGTTGTATTGTTATGATCATACCAGTGTTGTATTGTTATGATCATACCAGGTGTGTCATTGTTACAATCATACCAGGTTATGTATGTTTATGTCATGTAGGTTATGTTGTATGTGATCATACCAGTTATGTATTGTTGTATGTATATCCAGGTATGTATGTTAATGATCATACCAGGTTGTATGTAATGATCATACCAGGTATGTATGTGTGTATGATCATACCAGGTGTATTGTTATGATCATACAAGGTTCTGTTGTTAGTAATGAATGTTGTATGAAAGTTCATACCATGGTTGTATTGTTATCATCCATGCTCCTATATAAATGAATGCAACTAGGACGCATTTGCTTTCTTGCAGTGAAGAAATCAGAGAAGAGTTGGAAGATTATGTGAGCACGTTTTCTGTTTTGAATGAAATGCGATGTTACGATCCCACCAGGTTGTTTTGTTATGATCATACCAGGTTGTATTGTTATGATCATACCCAGTTGTATTGATATGATCATACCAGGTTGTATTGTTACGATCATACCAGGTTGTATTGTTACGATCATACCAGGTTGTATTGTTATGATCATACCAGGTTGTATTGTTATGATCATACCAGGTTGTATTGTTATGATCATACCAGGTTGTATTGTTATGATCATACCAGGTTGTATTGTTACGATCATACCAGGTTGTATTGTTATGATCATACCAGGTTGCGTTTTGATAATCATACCATTTCATTTGATTCTGCACAGTTGAAGGGACTATATAACACGACAATTGGCTACAGGAATTTGACCATTCAGACCCTATTGGATGAGTATGAATCAATTTGTGGTGCTTTATCGACATCCCATCACGTCCCATTAGTCATCAAGTTGTCAATCCATCACGCCCTATAAGTCATCATGTTGTCATTCCATCACGTCCCATAAGTCATCATGCTGTCATCCCATCACGTCCCATAAGTCATCAAGTTGTCATCCCATCACGTCCCATTAGTCATCAAGTTGTCAATCCATCACGCCCTATAAGTCATCATGTTGTCATTCCTTCACGTCCCATAAGTCATCATGCTGTCATCCCATCACGTCCC
Organism: Urechis unicinctus; assembly: GCA_034190875.2. NCBI lineage: Eukaryota > Metazoa > Annelida > Polychaeta > Xenopneusta > Urechidae > Urechis > Urechis unicinctus. The sequence continues at coordinate 3,382,576 of CM067355.1, forward strand.
ATGAGTCATCAAGTTGTCATCCCATCACGTCCCATTAGTCATCAAGTTGTCATTCCATCACGTCCCATAAGTCATCATGTTGTCATTCCATCCCGTACCATAAGTCACCATGTTGTCATCCCATTACGTCCCATAAGTCATCAAGTTGTCATCCCATTCCGTCCCATAAGTCATCAAGTTGTCATCCCATCACGTCCCATTAGTCATCAAGTTGTCATTCCATCCCGTCCCATAAGTCATCATGTTGTCATCCCATCACGTCCTATAAGTCATCAAGTTGTCATCCCATTCCGTCCCATAAGTCATCAAGTTGTCATTCCATCCCGTCCCATAAGTCATCAAGATGTCATTCCATCCCATAAGTCATCATGTTGTGTATAACAAACCTATATGTATTGTTGTCAGCGGCAAAACGGTGGGGTACAGCGTCGATTACAATGTCAAAGAGTTATCCGAAGACGGGTCCCTTGCTGATGACGGCCAACTTCACGCTGATTTGAAACGCGTGCTGGACGAATTAGATTGGGATTTTGGGGATTTTTTAATTGATAAGGAAGAGACAAACCAACAAAATGAAAGTTGAAATCGATACAGGTAATACGCTCTATGACGTTATTTGGGACGTTTATGGTTAATATGATAACAATAATGATAATCATTATTATCATCGTAGTAACACAATGCTCGTTGTATCAAAACCATTACCTATGAACTCCTTGTAATTATTATAATCATCCACATAATTATAATCATTAAAGTCATTTTAATCATGATAATGATCGGGGTTATAATAGTGATTAATTTCGATTATTAATGTAATTATAATTACTCTTTCGTTCTTTAAGGTAATTATATTGACCATCATGTTTATTGTAACAGTAATCATCGATATGCTAATTATAAACAAATCAATATCGTTATGCCATCTGTAAACATTTCATGCAGTCGGAAAACACGATATATTATTGGTTGCAGTGTTCGAAGTAACATTTGGTCGTGAGAAGCTATGCGACCTTATAGGAAATGACATTTGCTCCAACATATCCCAATGTGATATTGGCCAAGGACAGGTGAAGTGTCAAGAGAAATGCGAACGCTATTTGGAGCGGTATACGAAATGTAATACGGCCAGCTTGGCCGTTGTGTTCGTCAAAGGGGACTGTCAACTGGATGGTGATAAAAACCCATTTTGCGAGTAAGACAATAACACTTAGTTAAATAATGCCGAACGTCTGAATTTATATGAATATATATATATATATATATATATATATATATATATATATATATATATATATATATATATATATATATATATATATATATATATATATATATATATATATATATATATATATCATACACGGCTAAATATACATACCTATTGCATTGAGGGCCTAGAATTTCCTTTGATGAGAAGACTTCACATTCCAGACCATGCATTCTGATGCTATTTTGTTACAGTTGCGGTAAGTCTCCTGGAGATGTACTCAGAAACTTCTTTGACGGAGAACAGTGTGTATCAGCGGCTTTCATCGTGGGGTTCTCTGCCACTGCCGGCGGAGTTATTCTGGTTTCTTTTTCTGTCGGCTGTGATTGCGCTCGCTGTTAGCAACTCCAATAAGAGCAAACAATTAAAGAAATGAGGTAACATATTGCTTGAAAATTCACAAGTAACAATCAATTATCATAAGATCACCGGGACAACAATTTTCGATAATGTGTCCTTTGTGTTTCATTCCCATAAAACTTATATATTTTATTTGTTTCCTAGGTGCAAAGAACAATAAATATATATATATATATATATATATATATATATATATATATATATATATATATATATATATATATATATATATATATATATATATATATATATATATATATATATATATATATATTATATATATATATATATTCATGTGCATATGATTTTCTGTGAATTTGTGTGTGTGTGTGTGTGTGTGTGTTTATATATATATATATGTAAGTATATATATTTATGTGCTATGATTTCTGCTAACTACATTGTTGTTTCTTGTTTGGGGAGGGGTATATATGCTTGCTGTGTTTATATCGGTTCCGTTTGTTTGGACATCGAAAAATGACGGTCCGCCAATATGGGCGGGTAAAAATGGCACAATCCATCAGGGAATCGCGTGTTAAACGAATACGACAATGCGGGATTTCAGGGAAACGGCCATGGTCCCTCTTATCATGAGGAAGCGTCCCACGACAACCATGTAAGTGATATTTGTGCCCTTGTTTCTATCAAAGCATGTAGTGAAAAACGGATGCAGTTAGAATTAAATAACAGCCATTTTCTATATCCAGTTGACAGAAGTTGTTGCACGTTAGAAACGTAACCGATGCATTAAGATGTGTTTGTAAATATACTTCTCTGGTTGTTTAAATGGTGAGTGCATTATGTACCTGGTACTGGGTGACGTCCATACGAATGTTTTTTCGGTGAGTTGGCAAATAACGTCTCTTCGCCATGTTACAAATATTCGGTAGAGCTACAAACCGGATGTCGATGACCCCGAGGCAATGAGTCATCATTCTGACGGACCTAAAATTACAAGTACCGCGGATAATCTGCCGGATGCGGATGATACAAATCAGCAAATTATCGAACTCATGGAAACTGATACAGTCAAGAATTTTCAGCCGCATGTTTCCCATATTGATAGTACAGTTGATGTAAGTGGTGTATATAACAAGATTAATGCGGTTCTTAGTCGCATGCGCTTATATTCAGTTTTCTTGATTAAAACACACACGGGAAGGAATCGTATCAGCAAGCCATTACTCAAGATATTTATGAATTTAATCTAGGAACTGAAAATTGGGAGCAATCTTATCATTAGGAGTATGTGCAAGAAAATATCGGATCCCGATGCCATTTTTCCAAATGCTAGTTGGTATCAGATATATATATATATATATATATATATAGATATATATATATATATATATATATATATATATATATATATATATATATAGAGATATATATATATATATATATATATATATATATATATATATATATATATATATATATATATATATCTCTATATATCTATATATATATCTATATATATATATATATATATATATATATCTATATATATATATATATATATATATATATATATATATATATATATATATATCTCTATATATATATATATATGTGTGTGCATAGCAGCGTAAAATTACGAAACTGGCACTTGGAATTGTAACGTCGGGACCCGAGCGTATGTGAATGCCACAATCAACACCTTTGAGCTTGAATATATTAATGTGTATTTTGTATATGAACTTGATGTACACAAATGCGATGGTCCATTGCACTAGGCACACAAATGCAGGCTCCGATTTCATAGGTCGCAATGTTCACCCCACTAATATTGTAGTATCATGTATCGCTTACACATTAGCTGTGGTGTAATTTTCCTCCGAAGCATTTATGACGCAAAGTTCAAGAAGAGTATAATTTTTTTCGTTTTGATTATTTGTATCAGTATTTAATGTGTTCAACAACAATTTCATCCTAATCGTACTAACAATACTTGTGCTTATGACACACAACAATCGCTTGCAAAGCTTCTGGCTTTTTCATAGATAACCTTCATTGTCTGAAGTAATATAAATGCTTTCACTTATATATTAATTAAGGGCATTACAATGAGTAAATTTGGTTGACTTTCGCAAATTTGCACTGGCACTTGCATATGATATTAATAGAAGCTATGACTAACACAATTTGCATATTCATATGAATCAATATTCATGATCACTATTCGTCGATTAGCATTGCTTACTACTTTTTATTGGCATGATAGTTAGTTACAAAAAAACTTTGTTTTAAAACTCCATATCATAGGTTTATATATCTTAAAAGATGCATATATTTTTAACTGGAACATTCACGTTAATCAATAATTATTATTCTACAATTTTGCTATTTTGCTATTTTCATAACCATTAAAGCAGGTTCTAAAATACTCCCTAAGTAAACATATATTATATACATCTCTAGCGATCCATTATTTCGCTTTCGACCCAAACGATGTCACAAAATTATTCATTGAAAGCCGAAGGTACGGGTTATGTAGTGAGCTCTTCTCTCTGGCATTGCAGTATTCAATCAAGCGACCAACCATCTCCATCAAGTCACCCAGCAGCAATGCGAGCGACAGGGTATGATTTGGACAAATCTGACCCATGCCAAACCTAATATAACCGATGCTCAAACTCGTCTTAATAATGGAAAATGGTTAAAACTAGCCAATTGGAAGAAATCAATGTTGATACGTGTGTGATCCTCATGGTTATTCCTGATTGTTATTCCTGATTGTTATGCCTCATTGTTATGCCTCATTGCTATTCCTCATGGTTATTCCTCATGGTTATTCCTTTAGGTTAATCCTGATTGTATTTCTGATTTTTATACCTGATGTATAAGGCTGTAGTTTTTTTTACAAAATCATCTTATATCTGTGTCTTACCTTTGAGAATTAAATTGAAATCGACTCAATAAACACAATTTCCGCGTCTTGCTTAGATATGATTGTGAAGTATTATCTTAGAAAGTGTGTTGTGTGTAATGCTCGATGGATATAAACATACTTGTATCATCGTTGTAATTGGAAAATAGCTTGTTCACTCTCGTGAGTGGCATAATTCATGTTTCTGCATCTTTGAAGTAGAATTTCAAACCAAATAGCTTATAGCTACGCTATGAAGGCTCCGTCCGTCCTAGAAAATATGTGAAACACGCCACTTGTGAGCAGCGCGGTACTTTGTCACAGCGTCTCTCCAAACCACATAGATTTGTCCGATTTATTTGGAGGCGTTGTCGCCTCTACCAATCAGAAGACACCATATCTTTATCAGACGCCGTTGATTTCATGGTTACGTCACCTGATAACGGGCGTGTGTTTCACTCATTAGCATACTCACCGCACAGCTAGTCGGAGTGAACCCTCATAGCGTGGTCGGTAAACTCTTTGGTTCAACTTGATTTCGCTGTCTCGAGGGCATGTTAATGAATGGGTCGTTTTGATAAGTTGTCAAATAGTTATTGCATGATCTTGGTTGATTGCATTCAAACTGTAAACGGATGATGCATCATGGTATTTCATATGCTCGTGATTGCCTACGTATCATCCCTGTCCTATAACCTCTATATTTAACCTCAAGCGTGGATATAAATGCATTACATCATACTTGATTATTTTCCATCTCTCCCCATATTGCCATGTCCGTTCATTTCATACAATCCATACAATTTATTCAATTATTTCTGTGGATGCTGATGATTTGTGGCTGCTAGTACTCGTGTGATGACCCTTTTGATAACTTCTATTGGACCACGTTGTTTTGCACTTTTTCATGAATGAAGCATGTCAGATTGTCATTTACTTCTTTATGTACATCCAAATTATGTGTATTGTTTGCAATGTTAAGTTTCATATTTTAGGATGAATAAAAGTATTTATCTTTGTATTCGATGATAAATGTACTATTATTGTAATGTATTACTGTACTGTAAGCACCAATTCATAAAGATGGGTGGGTATTTTTTCAGCATGTCTCTAAAATGTTATTGTTGTTTATGTTTCGATTATGTTGTATGTTATTATATGACATATATATGTGTTGTTGTTTACAGGTTTACCACGAATATGAGACCGAGTCGGCCAGGTTGTGAATATTGAAACCGACGAGGATGAGGCCATTAGGCCATTGGCCAGCATATATTACGGAAGATTAGACTTCAAAGAATCCTCGAGAACAGATCTCCTTTCTGATATCGTATTCAATATGGTGGAACATATCGCTCTTTCGTGTATGCTTCGTTAGTATTGCTAGGTGCTTGTGGATACGCCAGTTTAATATATCCACAATTTTTGTATTTAAAACAGCTCATAGATTGTATCATAGATTCTACATATCCATTCCGCATATGATACACGTGTACTGCAACACTGATAACCTATGATTGAACTGTAAATATCTAGCAAATTGTTGTGTTAAACTTCCAAGCAAATCATTAACTTCTTGATAAACTCTTTCGTCTCTGTGCCTATTTTAGAAGTCATGATTTACTGCATAAATGTATCACATACGCCGTATTTTACCTATGCATTGCAGTGTATTTTTTTTTTTTTTATGCTAATGTTTTTATGCTTATATTTTGACCTCAGTGTATCTGACACTTTCCTGCGTTGTAGAAAATCAACTGTTTACAGCATTGGTTCCTCCAAACAGAAAATATCCCGAATAGTTAGGTCTCTGAATATGTGTCTGTTTTGTATGTGTCTTCTTTTCTCTGCTGTCAACTGAGTCAAGTATTTATTCAAAAATACATGTTTCTTTAGCTGTTTTGGAATGAGTGGAAGGGTCATCTCGTTTTACATTGCAACTCACGAAGCTTAACGTGGAATGGAACCGCGTGGTTGGGTTTCAACGAATATTCATTATACAATACGTATAACGTGCTGAGTGAAGATTTTGTTGACCAAATAAATGATCTGTAGTGAAAGAAGTGTGTTTTGTATCCATGACTATATTGTAACATCAGTGAATCGGATAAAGTACAGAATTTCGTGTGTTCTTCACCTGCTTAACTGTATTAAGTCTTTTTGTTCGAACTTGTTATGGTGGGGTTTGAAATATGTTATGCTGGGCATTGCAAACTTGCTATGGTGGGTATTGCAAACTTGCTATGGTGGGTATTGTAAACTTGTTATGGTGGATATTATAAACTTGTTATGGTGGGTATTGTAAACTTGTTATGGTGGATATTGTAAACTTGTTATGGTGGATATTGTAAACTTTTTATGGTGGGTATTGTTAACATGTTATGGTGTATATTGTAAACTTGTTATGGTGGGTATTGTTAACTTGTTATGGTGGGTATTGTTAACGTATTGCTGATAAAAGTGGATAATTACAAATTACGAGGCAGCATCGTAGGAATGTAATGGTGAATAAAATGCATGTTTGCAAATTGGTATTGCTACCCATAACACAGGAACCTGATTATTCCAGCGTATCTCTAATCAGATTGACTCGCACTAATAGATGATTACCATATGCTTAAGAATGTGTGGTGGTTTAAGAGCTTAAAATGTATCATGCAAGTCTTAATCCAGACTTCTAAATGTTTATTCTACAAGTAGGGAACTTATCAAAACATTGACATTAGTTTTGAGAAATCATTATGAGATCCCGATTATATATTGCTATTATTTCGTTGCTAAGCGTCATCTGGTGCAAAAACATACAGGAACAGAGATACTATGCACGAAGAAGCATTTATTCAGCTGCCATTAAGAAATTGCTTTGCGCAGAGCGGGTTAACCCTGGTCGTCTTGTTTGATGGTCTTGAAAATCGACGTTACGAAGCGTCTAAACGGAAGAAAGGCACTACCTATTTTAATTAACTGAACCAATGATAGATGGAGGTAAGGCCATGCTGGAAATGAGGAACTATTGCTTGCGGCGGTAATGAATGAAAAATATGAAGATGGTATAGAAAGAAAATGAATGAATCTCCAGTCCACCAATAACATACCATGTTCAACTTGCTTGTAATAGATAAGGTTAATATTGGTGAAAAGTCGCCGTTCTCATGAAAGTACTATGTAAAAACCTGCAATCAATGCATGAATATTTGCTTTTGTTATAAATAAATTGCATCTGAGTATTAAATAGAGAGACGAAAAGTCGAGGCAAAGTCTCAAGCTACCGTCTTTCATAGCAGTGTACAGGTCATAGATAAACACCAATCTGTGTGATCTGTTATAAACCTGATTATCCCTTGCTTGACTCTTTTGTACAATTCGACCTTCACCTTGCCTTGTAGGTGAATTACACTGACGGAACCCGACTTGACGTGCAATTCCTCTTACCCATTATTGCATCCAATACCGTCCAAGCAAGCAGGAAACCACTTCTTGAGTTCATCTATGGAATTTGGGCAAGCAACGGTGATGGTTTGAGGGGTGTCTGTTGTTGCCCAGGTTGTACATATGCAACGTCTCAGCTTCAGGTCCTCAGATGACGTCATGAATCTGGATCAGTTGTAAAGATCAAACAAAATTGGCAACTAAGTAGAGCTAGTCTTGTGACATCTTCCCTTTGTAAAATTTCTCATGGGCAATTTATTTCTGGTCCTTCTCCTTCAGCTCAAGTATGGTTTCTCCAACACACTGTATGTCCTTCTTGCTGGATAAAGTCAGCTTGATCGCTGGCTCGAAATGCCAAAAGATGATGAGCTGGTGTTCTCCAAATCATTTTCTTTTCACGTCCATTACGGAGAAGTGTTAGCTCCGCTACCTGTATCCAGTTTGATACGTTATGACGTGCGGAAGTAAATAGCTGAAATGCTTGTTGATCTCGATGCTCTGTGAATGCAGAGTCATGTCACAACGTGAATTGAGTGGAAAGTGTGACTGATGTGAGACTGCTTGCTTGTCTCGTCTGTGGTCGTGTCTTGCAGTTGCCTTTCTTTCCTCAAGCATGGTACTTGTTATGGGAATGCAGTATACGATCCCGGTACGTGCTGTAGACCACAACTGGGGGGTTTCGTTTTGTACGACGGGGTATGTTTTTCAGCTACAATCTAAGGATGGGTTTTGGGGGTTTCGTTTGAATGGTTTGAATGACGGGCCAGTATGTTTTTTCTCCAATTCCCATCTGTGCAGCGAGTTTAAATATATTTTGGGAGCAGTTATGTTTCAGAGGATTTCCTCCCGGGATTTTTTTTCCACCGATCGACTTGACAACGCAAATGCACTGGGCCTAGTGTTATTCGCGCCGAGAATCACAGCTGCAAGGAGTGCGAAGGGGGGCTTCTGTATGTAATCAGAAATTCAGCTGATCAGATTTTTTTTGACACTTTTAACCTGGGCTACGACAGCTACGGACGGGTTATACATTTGCATAATACCTTATACGAATCGGGTAAGCTTTTTTGCCATTTTCAACTTGTACGACGGGTTATACATTCGCATAATACCTTGTACGACCGGGTAAGCTTTTTGCCATTTTCAACGTTTTACGACGGGTTATACATTTGCATAATACCTTGTACGATGGGGTATTTTTGTTTCCCGGGGGGGGGGGGGGGGCACTTGGTCTTATTTCTGGATAGGGGTTTCCCACGGGACCGTCGAAAACCCGTACCCGTCACTGTACAAGGTCAAAACGTGGCGAAATCACACGCAAGACCCCGTCGTTACACTGTATTATGCGAATGTATCAGCTGACCCCTCGTACAGATTTTCCGCACTTTTAAAAACTGCCTACCCCGTACAAGTATGAGGCCAAAAAACCCGTCGTACATAATCAAGATACGACCGAAAAAACATTTTTGACCCAACTTGTACGCGGCATTCGCACAATATTGTACTACCGGGTAAGCTTTTTTGCCATTAAGTGTACCCCCCCCCTTGTACGATGGGGTAAGCTTTTTGCCATTTCACCTGGTCATATCAAAGAGCTGATAGTTATGCTAGGAGGGCTCACCCTCGCTTCCACCCGAGTAAATGTGTAAACTCGCCACTTGTGAGTAGCGTGGTGCTTTGTCATAGCGTCTCCGAAAATCATTTGATCAAGTCGGGAGCTCGGTCGCCTCGACCAATCAGAAGCCTCAGCAGTCCCATGTGCTTTTATTGATTTTATGATGAGGGGCCTGTGTTTTACTCAATTACACACTCATCTCATAGCTAGTCGGTATGAGCTCTCTTAACGTAGCTATTAGCTCTGTGGTCATATCCTGGAATGCCCAATACTAAGTGAGGTTCAAAGCAACAGAGTTTCCTTCCATAGATCCCCCTTTTTTTCTCTTAGCCCTTCCACTGACCATGACGACCTCAACCTTAAAGGAAGACAAATGGTCCGTCACTGATCTGTACGGCGTACAAACAGTACACGGCTTCATCTACACCTAATGTTCTCTCAATTACAATCCACTATGGCATTTAATATCCCGACCCAACACGATATTTAGGTTTGTAATGTTCCAAGAGGATACTTGACTGCCCTGGTTTAGATCAATTTTCCAGATATAAAGGTAATATGCCTCAATTGCAGCTGCAAATATGTTCTGTAAAGAGATTTCCGTTGACTAACTCGCCATGATTTCATCAAAGATGTATGGTATCGACCTTAATGGTTGATTTCATGTAAACAGTCTAGGGCTGCCATCGTCTAGGCGGCGTAAAGTGATGCATTGGACATTATAATTAATCAACTTTGTGGGATGGTAGTGTCATGATGAAAGATCATGTAATCCCAACACCGGAACCAAACTTACAAATCTGCTCAAAACAAACGAAGATGAGAATTCGGTCTTGGAAGTTTAACCTGATGTGTTATCAGCTGGTTATATTTAGGATAAATACTCTCAAAACATAACAACGCTGAAAAGGGATCGTCCGTTTTTCGGGTTTTGTCACGTCTGGTGGTCGTTATTGATTTTAATCGAAATCTTTGCTGTGTGCTTGACTACATCTTGGTATACTAAGGAATGACGATTGGCGCGTGGAATTATCTGATTAATTCGACTATTCAAGAGACTCTATATATCTTTAACAGACGCCGTGCCCCGAGAGTTGGATCAACAGTCCCATGTGTTTTTGATGATTTCATAGTATCGTCGCATGATGACGGACGTGTATTTCATGTAATTTCATTGTTACACCACACAGCTTGACGGGGTGAATCCTCTTAGCGCAGCTGTTAACTCATATGACGAACTGTTCAACGGTTATCAACATCATGATATCAAACACTTGTTTGAAGAAGTCATTGGAAGATAATAATTATCTATGTACACACAAAATTTCGAATTCATTTGGTTTTCCCTTTCGTGGCATGGAGTTCGAGAGTGGTCATGGTAACTCTACCGAACCCCCGGGGACCGAACCCCGTTGCACTCAAATACCGTTGACCCATGCTGGTCGTCATGCTAGGTCAACTTATAATATCTCATTATATATTGAAATGATTCTTTAAAAACACAGTTTTTAAACGTATAAATTCAACGTTCAAAACAAAATATTAGACTGTGGATTGGTATCTGATACTACTCTCAAACTCTGATCGAACGATTCCCAGTACAAAGTTAACTTATAGCGAACTCATTTGATATTTGACGCGCGCGCCCTCTGTCGAATGCAATGGGAGTTATGGAATCAAAGTTTTGTTTACTTAAGATCTAAAATATTTCTAGTAAAATGAATGCCCCTATGTTGACAGTCGGTAGACTTGGTTGATCTTCGGTGTAATAAGGTAGGAACGACATCTTTTATTGAAATCATTGGTTGAAATATCCGCGAAGTTCCTATAACTGTGCTTGAAGTCGGCGTTTTCTGGTTAGGAATAGGATGGCCCACCCACCGGCCCACTCGATCATGAAGTTGATTGACTTGCTAAGCCATCTGACTTGCTAAGTCATTTGACCTGTTGACTGTCAAGTGACCTGGTGACTTGTACACCCTGCAGGATGTCATGTAATTTTCGATTCATAGTAGTGTACCTCCGTGACAGTTTCACTGCAGTCCGTAAGATGCAATGGCGAAACTAGCCGTGCACGATTACTGAGTTTTCCGAATATGGCGCGTTTAGGGAATGTTCCAATTAGCTCCAAATGTACATATGCGAAAGGTGAGATGAATGAATGTTTATTAACAAGTTGAATGCATAGTTCAGCTTCAACATTTTCGGCGCGTCCACGAAAACGCGTTTGGCTAAACTGCTGCATAACGTATCTAGAAAGTAACATATATCAAGAGCCTGTACAAAAAAAGTTCTTACGCATCAAAAAACTCTTCCCCACGATACGATGTCCGCCATTTTGAATTCCCGCGGCCTCATCCGCATTGCCTTAGCATTAGTCGTCAACAAAACCTGGGAGGCACATCATTCTGAGCATGCACGCTGCACCTGCAACCACATGGCTTGAACTTGAAAACAAAACATGGGGCTGCCGTGTGTTTTCAAACTTTTTACCCCTTCCAAATTGATCGAACTATAACTAATTACCATGGATGAAATCCCCCGCCGAAAAGGGATAAAATTGTCCGTGAACGTCATTGCATTCTAAAACTCCATCACTTGGGTATGTTTGGTGTTTGGCATAGTTGCTTGAATCGATCTCAATTTTTTTTCATTGCGTCATTTTCAGAGAAAGTAAGACTTCTACTCTTGTTGGGCTAGGAATGTTATTAAACTGCAACTTATACAATGAACTTCAGTGGAGAGTACAATATTTTAAAGCATAAATGGATTTACAATTTATGTTGCCAAGGCTGTTATAACACCTCACCTCGGGGGTGGGGGGGGGGAAAAAAAAACATGTGTGTTTTAATGTTATCAGTTTAACTAGAACCGTTTTTGACAATAATCAGAGGAACCTATTATTCTTAGCCCCTCCTGTCAACAACTCCATCACTTGGTTGTTTGATATGTAAAAGACTTTTTAGCTTCTGATATATATATATATATATTTATAGAACCGTATATTGACATATATATAACCTATATATATATATCCTATATATATAAAAGACTATGTGTCTGATATATATATATATATATATATATATATATATATATATATATATATATATATATATATATATATATATATATATATATATATATATATGGTATTTTTTAATGCCCTATCCTGCTCTGCCTGGTCAATTCACATTATGCCTAGTTAATAAGCCTGACTACTAGGAAATTGTCGACATCAAGTCCATTTAGTTTATGCCTATAACATATTGCTAGATAAGTTGTTTGTCAGCTTTTTTGTGCGCTGCATGGGCAATCATAGAATCAGAGTATTGGCCAACCTCAGCCCATCTGTCCCCGTTGTTCAGTTGTGCAATCAAAACGCTTTTTAGCTTCACTAAGAAGGTTCAATCCCAACGAAATACGTGAAACCACTACCTATGTGCCAGGGCGTAGTTTGTCATAACATCCATCGTAAAACCACATGGAAATTTGGAGGCGCTGTCATCTCGATCAATAAGATGACCCCATTTTTCAACATAAACAGCGGTCCGATTTGCTTTATTTGATTAGCTGTTAGCATCAGGGTTCTAGAAACGTTAGAAACCCTCTACACATAAGTTGATTAGAGTGAACCCCGTTAACATATCTATAAGCTCTTTGGTGCAAAAGCCTCTATGTTGTTAAACAAAGATCTCTGAGTTTGGAACCCTGCGAGAGGGAACTGTTATTCTATACAGATCTAGCCTCCCAGCTCTCAGAAACATGACATCAGCAAGTTTTTCATTTCTACTGTTGCTGCGGCAACAGGGTGTGGTGATGCGAATGGGGTTCCTCCGTAGAGGTCCCACCCTGCTAGCTCAGGCGACGAGGCACCTCGACAGCCCTGCCACGACATAGCCTCTCCCACACCAAGGCTCCTGTGCCACCTCCCTGAGGTGAAGAGCTGGTACTATGCACCTGGTGGCAGTAGGCTGATCAGCAGGTAAAATAAGAGACGGAAAACTCTGATTAACTGAGTACCATAATTTTAGTCAAACAAACATCCTATGTGGTACATATGAGCCACAGATATGTTTGATTTATTCAGATGTTTTTATTGTGAACAAAAAGCTTATTAATCAGGATAATGCTATATACACAACGGCTTATAGTTCTAATCGCCTCTCGCCCTGCAGTTCTCCTATGCTCAACTACGGCAGATAAAAGTTGCGTGTCAATGATCGCTTTGACCTTGTGATGTGTCATAAATAAGGCAACGTTATGATTACATGGTAGTACACAACGTTATGATCACATGGTAGAACACAACGTTATGATTACATGGTAGAACACAAAAGGTCAATTGATTGACCAGCAGTATATCTGTAAATAAAGGAAACAATATTATTTAACAAGTTATGATTCCACTATGTACTCAATTAAAAACTATATCATAAAAGTTTGACCACAACTGTGAAAATTTCCTTGTCATGATGTCATAATGCCTTTGGTCAGATGCAGTGTCCAGGGTGATTTTCATGTCCACATATCCCCGGCCTCTGTCTCTGTTAAGTACTAGGAAGTATGTATAAAAAATACTGCAAATATCAGAGTCCTGAAGGAGTTATGTAGTTACACAGGTGCAATTTGTTGGGGAGGAATAGATTTGCTCTTCCGGAACCAGGCCCAGCAAGGCCAGGACCAGGAAGCCGGCAAGCATGCACAGTAACTTGGTCAGATTAGGGTCACCCCCCGACATCTCGCCTTGTAAGATTTCAAAGAACGTTATATAGATGAAGACACCTGTGGATAAAGCTTGGAGCACTCCGTTAACGATGAGGAGGGTGGAGTCATCGGAAGAGGCAGAGCTTCCTGTTTCCATGATTAGCATACCGATAGCTACGCCCACTGGGACCATTGCCGAGCATAGTACGCTATAACCAACAACGTGGCTGGTGCTTTTAAAAGTTTTAACGAGCTGTAAACCGAGACTGAAACCTATTATGATTTCATGTGACACAATCGCGATGCATAGGCTCCAGACGGCAGTCCCCGTGTGTTTAAGACCCACGCTCATTCCCTCAAATATATGATGGAGGGACAATGCCAGAAGTAACAGCCACGACCTTGTGCTTTGGAGGTCATACACCATGTGACCATGCTCCTCGATCTCGACCAAACTTATCTCCACCCTTTCCTCCTGTTTCCCATCGCCATTGACAACCACCGCCTCAGTATCTTTCATGAGTACACTGTTTTCATTGGGTCCATGTGAATCACTACCACCCTTGGCTTCCATCACACACATATCCCCATTAGGTATCTTTGGGTCCTTCCCATCAGTGACCACATCTTCCTGGGACAGCCATGTTTCGGTTTTGGTTACTTTATCACCATCCAAGTAGGTGTTCGTTTCCTGATGGGTAATAGTTTGTTTACGTTTCTTGGCACTTGCCACGTGAACGAAATACTCTGCGAAAACCATGAGAAAAAAACCTATCACCATGATAAACTCAGCAAGGGGGTAGGTAATACCTGAAACAGAGGGAAGCAAATTACTACGCATGGTACCTTCTGGATAAAGTAGGCACTATATTGGAACCAAACATCTGTTGCTCCTCTAACATACGATATATAAATATATAGATGGTTCAACATTTATCTTATCAATATGTGTGCATAATTTTGAATGATTAATGGAAATAGATATATTACACACGATCACAGACGCGCTGCTACCGAAGTAATGTTCCCGAGCGGCTAGATTGATAGATTGTTACAAACAGATCTCTAGGCTCGGAAACCTGCCTTACTTAGTGATCCGAGCGCCGGTTCTCGTGTTAACGTTATGACATGACCAAAATATAACGTTATGATCGACCTACCTTTTGGCTCGAGAAGAGCGCGGTTGAGGATATCTTTAACATCAGGTGCCATGTGTAACATATACACGGACAGAAATACGCCCCCACCGAAACACATGAGACAACTAAGTATGTGTTTGCCGCGGACCCCGTGTCTGAGGACGGTGGCATGAACCCGGATAGGGAGGAGGGTGGCTGTCAGCGTGAACGTGAAGGTGATGAGGAGAGCGAGAAGCTTGGTAACCCATCGCTTCATCGTGGCGAGATGCTGAGGCTGCGAATGATGAAGAAGAAGACGACGATGATGATGATGATGAACTTTTTGAGTTTACTCCAGTTTCCTTGTGGGGGGGGTGGGTGGGGTTCAGCTGATCGTGCAAATTCAGCTGTTCTTGTTGGTACAGCTATGTTATATTCCTTTCACAGCTGTCGATGCGCTTGATGCAGTTTTTGCTTCCGACGCTGCAAACATTCCAAAACAACAACGTCAACTTTCCGACTTAATTGCACCTCGCTATCTACGGAGAAGATACTGTGATATTACGCCCCGCCCACCTGCGTATCACTACTCTAGTCGATCCCTCGCAGATAACACCTGTTATGACGCGAAAAGTTTTCTTCGAATCGGGAATATTCTCTTTGAATTCAGTCCACGTATGTATCCTTTAATCAGGGTTTAGGAACGTTCTCGTAGTCGCCGTGCGTGCTCGAACGACAGTCATTGAACAAAACACGCGTCACAGAATCGTTTATGATGAACAAGATACAGCTGACTGATTCTTGGCTTACCTGTTGCAAGTCAAACGTCCTCTGAGATAGCTTGTAAATGTCATCTGACCGGTCGCCATTTTCGCGTCCGTACTTTGACTTGTGGCGATGACAAATGTGATTCATGAACGCGGTCACTCAGGGAGGTATATGTAAGCGTGAGGGGTTGGGGGTGAGTTAGGGCGGGGCGGGGGGGGGGGGGTACTTAATGTGACGGTTGGTGCTACGTATATAAATATGCCAAACCGTATATATCACTGACAGTGACACTGCTATTCGACTTTGTATTTGAATAACGCTGTGTGTGTGTGTGTGTGTGTGTGTGTGTGGGGGGGGGGGGGGGGGGGGGTGTCAGTGGTTCTTTGGCATTGGTTCTCCATGCGCAGGCGCTCGAATGCCAGTATCCGGTTTCCGAGCGCCAATGGGATGATTCTAGTCTGCGTCCCATCAGGCTAGGGGACCTTGACTAGGATGATTCTGAATTTGTAAAATTTATAGATCCAGACTTGGAGCGCTCGGATTCTTGATATCGGAACCGAGCGTCTTTGGTTTTCTGCATGTTCGTGTCTATTGTCATCTTATTTTCCAACTAAACGGAGTTAACATATCCGCACCGTGGCATCAATTGTGGATTCTCTATTAAGCTACCCTCCAAACCCAGTCTTATCTTTTCACCTCTTTCTCCTATGCCATCCCTCTCCTTTTCCTCACTCTAGACCCTTTTTTCTTTCTCTCTTTCCATTCCCCTTTCTCTTTGCTCCACTCTACCCCTCCCTCCCTCCCTCTCTCTCTCCCTCCCTCCCTCTCTCTCTCCCTCCCTCCCCCTATCTCCCTCCCTCCCCCCTCTCTCACTCTCTTTCCATACCCCTTTCTCTCACCCCCACCCCTCTCACTCTCTCGCCATTCCATGTAATCCCTCCTCGTAACTCTGTCCGTTTACAGCCTTGTCTGATCTTATCACAATTTGACCAATGTGATCATGTTTATCAGGAACACCATATATCAACAATCAAGGTAGCCTTACATCCCCGTGGTTCACTGAGTGCATGTGCTAACTGCGACGTTCACCAAGCGAGCCGCGTGTGGCGTGTTCGAAACCACAGCCGTTCGGTTCCCGACGCTCGGAAACTTCGGCACTCGGAAGCTTGGCATTGGGAACCGACCGCCTGTGTCCAAAACCTCCTCGCGCTGTTGCTTTCTGAGAGGCGGTAACTCGATAAAATCTTCAAGTCAATTTGTCACCTGCGTTGTCAAGAGCGGTTTTTTTTTTTATCTCCAAGCGTGCGCCTATAAATCTGTTCCTACAGTTTGTGTTCATTGGTTGCTTTGTTGGTGGCCGTGTTCATTGGTTGTTGAATGTGGGTTCTACTTCTAGAAGCAAATTGATACTGAACAAATCGATGTGCTATAATTATGGCCGCATTATCTTCTTTGCTTTTGTTTATTTCTTTGTATTTAGATGATTTTGTTTCTTCTCAATCCCTTCCACCTGTTGACCATGGGTTGCGACTCGTGTCGGTGGGTAATGGGATCCCAGGTGTTTGAGAAGTGTGGTCCGTGCGAGGGTCATTTCTTCAACACACCACTTTGGGCTGGATTTCGTCTAGACGAGAGGCTGGAGTGGCCTGGTCCAGTCAATCGGCTGGTGGTGACTTGCCCAAAGATAATCATTAGCATTTTTTCCCTTTTTCATCGTCATTCATGTGTTTTCCATCTTTTTCCGATTGATCCTAGAAGACGGCTGCTTAATTAGGTCAAACTTTTCTATTTACCTTTCGAGGCGCCATATAACACATGAGTGTTGGTGTCGTTAAAATCCTATACTCACAATCAATCAATCAATCAATCAATCAATCAAATCAATCAATCAAACAATCCCGTTCCGATTTGACTAACAGTGCTGGCAGCGTTCAACCACGTTTTCGTTTTTCAGTCAATCATTGCTGAGATCTACAAGTTCAGGTGACTTTCTGGTGAAATCATTACCCTGTTTGACCTATTTCTAGCTTGATGTCCTCGGTTGATGTGTTTACCCATCCACAATGTAAAACGACAACTGTTTGTGGCTTTGAAGAAAGAAAAAAAATTGATTAATGTCTTACCTTGAAGTTTGTAACGATGGTCGGTTAGCGGAAAACGATGATTTGGTGACAGTCGTATTTCCCGAACGAAGATCCTCTTGAGTTTCAAGACAAGCGGTATCCATGAAAGATGTGTATCCACGTTTCAAATGTGATATCCACCGTCTGTAGTTGTGTTGTTCGACGTGTTCGGTCCCTCAGCCTCGCCTTCATATCACGCCTGTTGTCGGTCGACTTCGCCCCACGTGTTTGTGAGAGCATTGCAGATGTTCGGATTCGTTTATCACCACGACTCGTTTGGCCATGTGCGCGTGACGCGTTAATAACATATTTCAACTCAACGATTCCTCAATTTGCTCAGCGGTCACCAAGTCGCGTGACTTCGCGCTATATACGCCATTTCACATTTCATCTCTCTTAAACTTGTAGGTTTCTTTATCGAGTGTGATAAGTTCGGTTTGCTGACACTCGCCTACTTGTTGATGTCATGTAACGAGTCCGGGGAAATTTTAGGTACACTCTCCATGAGAGGGGAGGTGGGGGGTTGGGGGCTAGATAATATTTGTCTAACTTTATAACGGCCAAAGTCCCAATCATACGAGGCTAAAATTGAAGTATCCTTCGAGGGAGGGGAGAGGGGGTAGGGTGAGGGTGAGGCTGGATAGAGTAAGTCTGACTTTCTAATTGCCTGAATCACTTCTCGTCATTGGGAAGTGGACCAGTACTAGGCCTAACTACAACTGTCTCACTCTCAGCTCCTGCATACATAGAGGCTCGTTTGGTGCGTGGAGGGGGGGGGGAGTGCTAATGGTATGCATTCTCAGATTCACGTGCGTCTGGGAAACCCATATTATCGCTCGAGTTCCAATTTATGGCGCTGTGGCGGAAAGTTCCCCACCAACTCATCAGTACTCACGGGGAACTTGGATGTTTTCTGCTATCAGGGAAATTGAAGTGGATATTACCGTGGAACGTTCGTTTTTTTGTTTCTTTTAAATTTTGTAGTCGAGTAAATGGTGTGTCTGGGAATCCCATATAATCGCTCGAGTTCCAATTTAGACGCTGTGTCGGAAATTACTCCATCAACTCATCAGTACTCACAGGGAACTTGGATGTTTTCTTCTATCAGGGAAATTGAAGTGAATACTACCGTTAAATGTTGGTTCGTTTCTTTCTATTAAATTTTAAAGTCTAATAAATGATGATTTTGAACATCAATTTATTCGTTATTAGTCCCCTTTGTTAGGTCACAAGTTAGGGGTGGGGGGGGGGGGGGGGTGGTGATAGCAGGTTGTTTCGGTAGAAGTACTCCATTGTAATTATTGCCATCTACTTCATCTTGACTAAATCAGGTCCCGCTCTCGGTCCTTATTTCGACCAGTAAACAGAATCACAGTCAAGTACACTCGAAGAAACAATGGTTCTGTAAGCACCTTATAGATGTGCCGCCTGTGGAACCCTTTTTGGTTCCATATATAACCTCTGGAAATTTTTAGGTACCCTCGCCAAAGGTTCTTTAAGAAACCTTCGAGTAAACGAGCCAAAAGACATTTAATGGTTCCTTATATTACCCTAGATTAACCCTAGGTTAATAAACTTTGACCTCTTAAACATTTGTAGGTTCTTAGCACTACTGAGTTTCTGTTTTAAGTATTTTAAGTTCTTGTGACGGTTCATATTGTAGTCAATGGATCATGGTGAGTGTTTGCTTAAGCCTCAGTGTTCATAACAAATATTTATTTGGGTTTACAATTATCTCTTATCACAGGCAGTGGATAAGATATTTACATAACAGGTAATGCAAGTGATAACAAACATGTAGGAATAGGAACAAAGTGGAACGTGAACAGCTGTGAGGGATGTATGAAGTCTTAATGCATTGTGTGCCGGACACTGTCCACCAGCGTGACCTCACTGTCCACCAGCGTGACCTCACTGTCCACCAGCGTGACCTCATTGTTCACCAGCCTGACCTCTTTAGCTGTGGTTCCTGCAACATAAGCAGCAAGATTATATCGGTACACACGCAATACAAAGATATATTGACCCAAATCAAATCACATCTGGACAAACAGAGCCCTTACAAACCCAAACTAATGTATTTCTTTAAAAAAACGGAATTCGATCAATTTATTGACGGGTATTTTCCAATTGAGGAAAGGTGCTGTAATATGATCAAAATGGAGGGTGTGGGTAGCATAAAGGGTGTGTTTGTGGGGTTGGGTGGGAGGGGGGGTCATTTTGACAACAGTTAATTCATTCCTTTCAGTATGAAGAAATTAACTCTAAACATTACCGTTTTATAAAGCGCTTTTTCATTCGCAAAACTTAATGCTTCGCCTTTGCCATCTTGGTTATGACGTCATTCGCATCGGTGCGAGTTGCATGCAGTTATGCAAAAGAAGTTAGGTTCCATATAGAACCTTCGTGAAAACCATAGGGGTTCTACATGGAACCCTGCAAAAACCTCCTCACCCTGAACCATTTGGGCCTCATATTGAACATTGGGTTCCGAATAGAACCCTGCAAGAACCATTATTTTTTAATAGTTCTACTTCATGCATACTTTACTCTGTCGTCATCCCCATGGTAACGATGATCCTGCTTTACTCTGGCCCTCTGATCCCCGGGTTGTGATTCCGGGCGCCTGCTATCTCGATTGCACATACAAATCCTGATGTTTGGAAACTGAGCATGCTGGTCCAATCGACCAATAATCACTCATTCATCCCTTCAAAATACTAGGAGTTAGCGTATTTTTGGGGGGTGGTGGAGGGTCGTTGGTATTGGTGGCGTTGTTTTTGCCTACGCGCAAATATCACATGACACTGGCGGACTTTGTACTCATTGTTGTGACTCGGCTCTTGTTTTTCCGTAGCGATTCCACTCAGTACACACTCGATGATTCACCCTGTTCTCGTTCTCTGGGCTATATAACTATCTGTCCGTGAATAGGTCGGTTATCAACCTGTCATGATAAGAGAGATGATCACGTGACTAGCTTGATTGCTTGATTAGTTGTCACTTGAATTGATGCTCATATTTTTAATGGACTTTACTTCTTTTCGTCCGAGCTCCTGGAAGCGTGACCTTGAAGGCGTAGCTTGTCGAGGTTATATGTAACACGTTTTGTTCATCTGATAAGCCGCCTTATGTACGGTGATTATGATAACGATGATAATGGATGATATCTGGTCGACAGGACAAGCATGGAACACATGACGAATATGACTTCTGGATTAGGAACGCGCCGACGTGCGCATGCGCTGAGGGCTGCCCAGCCGCGTCGTTGTACATTTCTTTTTGTCACGTTTCAATGTCAGAATAGACATTAGAGAATCTATATATCATTATGAACAATGGCGTATTTGGCTCATTTATGAGTATCATAGGTCTAAAGTCTGCCATTTATTTCTCTGCGTCCGAGATTCTTCGCATGGTGTCACTTTTCCCATGGAGACTTACATCTAAAATTCTCACAACATAGCTCATGCTTTTAACTTGAATTTTCAACAACAACAAAACCACAACAGCATTGCTACTGTTCAGACTAGCATGAAATCGAAATGTTCTAGATGTTGGTCTAAAGTCTGCCAATTATTTCTCTGCGTCCGATATTCTTCGCATGGTGTCACTTTTCCCATGGAGACTCACATCTAAAATTCTCACAACATAGCTCATGATTTTAACTTGAATTTTCAACAACAACAAAACCACAACAGCATTGCTACTGTTCAGACTAGCATGAAATCGAAGTATTGTAGATGTTGGTTCACAGTCATACCAAATATAGCTAAACCTCCGAGAAGCATACATGCTGTTGAATAATCAGATGTCTATCATTCAGAACAAAATTTGAAGAGTTAAATGTTATCTTAATTTCCGACTATAGTAGGGTGGATATGGCGAACTTTGCCGTCGATTGGGTAATCCTTGTCAGTACACTTACAGCATTGGTAAGTTCATTTAGCAATCGAGTCAAATATTTTTTGGAAAAAATTCTTACTTGTGACGCGCAACCATTTCCAGTTGCTACGAACGCTGAAAGCACTCTATACATGGGTGTCATAACAGTAAGTTGCGTATTATTCAGCCATTTGGATATCTTGTTTTTAAAGTTACATGCAACGTGCTTTAATTGCCACTCATCAAGCGAGTAATTGTAATTGATGACACATTATGTCATGAAAAATGCAAGGCTCATCATAGACAACGCTGAAAAATATTTATAATTTTGTTTTTCACCTCGTATTATGTGGATAGGAAACGTTGAAAGCAATGATGGAACAGTTTTAAGAAAGAGTTTACAGCTACGCAATGAGGACTCAATCGCGCCCTCCCCCCCCCCCTCCCCCCCACCTTCACCCGACAACATATATGTGAACACGACACCTGTGAATCGAGCGCTGCTTTGTCATAGCGTCTCTAAATATCACATGGACTTTATTTTGATAAATTCGTGGTGGGGAGGGGTGCTCAATATTGTCAAAACATGCCGCAATGAGGTAACCACAGATACGCTGATCAAGTCCCAAGCGCTTCTGTTGATTCTATGGAAGCGCCACCTGACGACGGGCATGTGTTTCACTCATTCGCATACTAGTAGCATAGCTAGTCGGAGTGAGCCCTCTTATGTATAGCTATAAGCTCTGTAGTTATATCTGTTTCCCAAACATCATGGGGTCAAAAACCCGGCTTTAACAATTTTAACGAACAGCTGCTTACATCACTGTGATACTTCTGTGTGTCACTTGGCACCCATCTTATTGGATGGGAGTGTGTATGAACCTCGTGGATCAATAACAATGATAAAAAATTGAGAGGAGCCACGTTTTAACCTCGTGGTGTAGTCCTTCCTGAATCTCTTAACTTAATTTACTCTGTTAAAAAAAATGTCATATCCATCGAACGTGGGAACGATTGTTTGGTTGTACACTCATTCATGACTTGTAATAAAGGGTATTTTTTTTTGTCTAAACGCGTCTCATTTCCTCGTCTGTGTGTGTGTGTGTCTGTGTGTGTATCTGTGTGTGTCTCCGTGTATGTGTGTGTCTGTGTATGTATGTGTGGATCGAGTGTGTGAAAGTGATCATCTAATGATAACACGTTGGCTTGTTTGGTACCGCTGTCAATGACATCTGAGCACAAATTGATGATTCATCCAGTAGCAGCCATTCAGAAAATCGTCGCTGTTTAAACCGGGATGGCTTGTTTTTGTTATTATGTAAACCTGCATGTTATCTGAACTAAGTAGACTGACTTTTGCACTTAGGATAGTTTTTTTCCCCACTGAATGACATTTGCGAGGGGCATTTCTAGACACGAGTGCCTCTACCCGATGTCAAATATGAACTCCTAACATAAAGCATGGACGCTTAAACAGACATCATCTTTCGAGTAAAAAGCTATCTGTAGTCGGATACAGTTATATGCCGCCGTACAAAGATGCTATCCAACTCAATGGCAATTTTTTTATTTCGAGCAGCCCGCACTTAATATCAATGTTCTGTACCTACGCATCTCTGTGGATTGAGTATGGGGCGGGGGGGGGGGGGGCTGAATATTGTATATCGTATGTCACATGCACCTTGACAACGCTATGATGCCCCTTAACAAACATGGTATCGCGAAGGTAGCGGGGATGTGAACTTGTCAGATTTCTCTGGCTGGATTCAATCGCATCTGACGAAATCTCATTCTGATGATCAGCATTCATAGATGTGCAGATTAATTCTTCACATGTGTGAGTGTGCATCGTGTGTGATTGGAATTCTGAATTTATTTTGCATAGCATTGGCTTTTAACGTTGCAGGACGTCAACCCCTCCTGTCGGACCGGGGTTAGAATAGGTCCACTGTATCCTCATAGGGGGCAACCTGTTGGCCAGGGGTTGCGACTCGTGTCGGTGGGCAATGGGATCCTGGTGGTTGAGCGGAGTGGTCCTTGCCAGGGCCATATCTGCAACACTGGTCCGTATTTCGCCTAGACGAGAGGCTGGAAAGGCCTGGTCCAGTCCACGGTGTCCAGTCAATTGGCTGGTGGTGACTTGACCTAGGATAATCATTTCCATTTTTATCTTTTCCATCTCGATTTTCATTTATCCCAGAAGGCGGCTGCTTAATCAGGTCAATCTTATCTATTGACCTTCCTTGGCACCATATAACACATTAGTGTTGGTGTGCCGTTAAACCTCTTACTTACTTACTTACTTACTTACTTACTTACTTACTTACTTACTTACTTACTTACTTACTTACTTACTTACTTACTTACTTACTTACTTACTACTACCTACTTACTTACTTACTTACTTACTTGCAGGGCGTCAACAAAACAAAAACGCGTTGATGTATAGAGTCAGGTGTTATTATTAAGCCGATGTTGAAAGGTTTACTTTACCACTGATTTATATTTAAGAACGAATTTTCTGTGTGGCATTGATGTTGAAATTACACCCTTCCCTGACATGTTTATTGAAATGAGGCGCTCGGTTCTCCACACCAAGCCGTTATCTGTACCAGTTTTATATAGATAGCGGCTCGGCGCTCGGAAAAGGTGGAATCGGGAACCGAGCGCCGATGATTTCAAGACCACTGTGATTCATGTTTCACGTGTCAGGTAGCGTTATGACGTTGTTTCACGTGTCAGGTAGCGTTATGACGATGCGTAGCGCAGCTGCAAAGCTAGTCGTTAAATCTACTTCATCTGACGATTTCCAGCAGGGGAACGGTTGCAAAACCATAGTAGAACGACGCTAAAACATATAATTATCCCAACGTTTTCTTAATGCAGATGTTTGGTATTTACCGATGACCTTCGTTGTCTTCAGTCGCAACATGGGTCCATGTCGTGATGGCCTTGGCCGCCATATGACAACGCTATGTCGGTCACACGCGAGCTAACGTGACAACGTGAGCTTGGCGAGAGTATGAGTTTAGTCTATGTCTCATCGTAAGCGCTTTGTTAGACCATTATGGTTAGGTGTTGATGGTTTAGCCTAAGCGCCTGTGGTACCAGTAATGATTTGCCAAAAACCATGTATATCAATCGTCAACAGGAGATTTTTCCTATGTTATTCAATCACCGAAATTTCAACAAGTGATAAGGGAGTAGCACAGTGTATGGAAACCGATAGGGGAGGAATGTGGTCCTTGTTTTGACAGAGGTTTTTTGAGACGCAGAGATCCATTTTGCATGGCAAGCCGCGGCCATAAATGCTCTCGTTAGTGCGTGACTTGTAACTTCGAATGAGTTGACTCATTGGTGCTTGAGGGGACTCCCATTCTTGTGGTTTTTGACCTCTGATTACCCGATCGATTTGTCCTCGGATATTGTACCCTGATAATGACAGCAAGGCACTCAAAATAGTTGCTAATGTATACATGAATAATACTTGAGAATTAATCAGGCTCTAACGCTAACCGACCACTAACAACCAGAATTCATTTATAGTATTTGTTTTTTAAAATGTCTGCTGTGAATCGGATTCGTGGAAGTGTTTACTAGGTCTTGTTTTTCCATAACATTGATAGTCGGTGGTCTTTGGTATGCTGTTAATTCAGTCACATATTAATGCCGCCCACGGCTGCCGCTGGACGGGGGTCACCTATACTATACTAACACTCTCGGGCGAAATGCCAAGCCCAAACTTCTTGTTATTATGTTTCTTCACATTGGATTTATATGGTTCATTTCATCGAGTAAGCAGGTAAGACCTGTAACATACAATATCATACACACAAAAAACCCACTTGGCCGTGATGTCCGTTCTAAAAATAAACTCCGTTACAACTTGTCCCTTTCACAGCATGATATGTACATGTTTCTATGCTGTTTGGGTCTCTTAAAAAATTAAAGCGCCACAATACGTCCCCCAAACTCTCAATTGTTGTATATACTTAAACTGGTATGAGAATATTGCGATGGTGAAAGTGTGTATATCCGGGGCTGGGGTTAAGTAAAGCCCCGCCCTATTATAAATAATTCCAGCGGGCACTTGACTTGTTAGAAAGAGTTCTCAACTGCGCCCGCCAGACGTCATAACCGATTACCTCGCGTCTCGCTAGGAGTGGTTCTTGTCGTCGCCTGAGTTCCGTTGGACGTAACGTCGTCTGCTTGAACAATTTCCGGCGGGTGAGGTGAGAATGTTTTCGCGGGATTTACACACATTGCTTCCTGATCACAATTGATCGATTGTAGCCGTCATTTGACATGTTGGGATTTCGGTGGAATGGATCAGAGACTAGTGGTTGACGTTTGGATAAGCGCTTGCCCTTGTATTAACTGGCGGTATTGATAACAATCGATAAACTACCTGCAACTTTACGGGCGTATCAATGATGTACAAGGATTGTTCCTAACAGCAGGAAGGTGGGAACCTGAGCCGTACAAGTACACTTGCTTATGACGGGGTTGTTGTACTTTCTGTTGGAGGGAGGCCTCGCGGTATCTCACTGGCGCAGATAACTGACGATCGGGCGTTGTATGTTACTTCCATAGGAGCGTATTATCAATTCATGAATTGTCTGTATATAGCTGTGTTTGAGAAGGGCAGCACCGCGAATTGTGAATGGGCCCATTCTGGTCACCTTCACTACTGCTTTTCGTGTCAATTATCATTCCACCTTTGATTATCTTCTTATCTTTCATTAATCACTTCACCTGTGATTAATCACATAATCTTCAGTTAATCACATCGTATTCAAGGTCTCATCTTTTGTAGTCATCTTAGCTGTGGTTAATCGCCAAATATTTCATTAATCGCTTCACTTGCTGTTTATTATCGCATATTTTTGTAATTACATCATTTGTGATTAATCACTCATTATAGTGAGTAATCACCTTTTCTTTGACAAAGCACCCTCGTCTTCCCATGAATCACATGACTTGCTTTTAGGCCAGTGTTTTTCATCAACTCACAGTACAGGCATGATTTTCCTTCTGTGATGTTTTAAACCTCAACATATGTTATCCCGGATTCTATACGTGGGGAGTGATGTTTTTCCGCCCCCTCACCGACTCTAGTTGATATTTACATAGGGTCAGTCGTATGCGGTCAGCTGGTCAATTGTTTGTGAAGTCCTCACCGTCCCTGGTACGACAACAATAATGACCCCGCGACCAAATGTCGCGGTGAGAACAGGGTCACCGAGTGCAAGTTAAGTAACTTCGCCTCTGACAGCGTCCGCGCTGTTGACAACCTTCGACCTGATGTGTCCGTTCTTTTGATGGTTAAATCAGATTGTCAACCATCAGGGGCAAGGTGGCTTATCCAGTCCACATCATCCAACACTGAAATCATCACCAAAACAGAATGTTTCGCGAATGAGGGGAGATTTACAGTCACCCTTTATTCTCCGTGTTGACCTGGCTCGATGGGGTTAGCCGCGGTTACGAATGTCGACAACTGGCCCTGTTGAAGTTTCAAGAGAACTGGTGTTTTTATTTTGAGATGGCTCTCTGGTTGTCGTGGGCGATTGTTGACGTTTGATAACGGTCGCTGTTTTAGAGGATCCCCATACGTACAGGCGTACGGTTCGCGATGTTAAGCTTCCGAGCGCGCCGAGCCGCTGAATCTTTTTCAGATCGGCTCGGAAGCTTGGCATCGGGAACCGAGCGTGTGTGATTTAACGAGCCTATATATAGTAGCACGCGCACGGAAAATTAGCGCCAGCGCGTATCGTTTAGAGTCCTCATGCGCCTTAGATCTTGATGTTAGATTTCCGAGCGTCAGCGTGTATTGCTGGCGCTCGGAAATCTAACATCACAACCTTTAAATACCACGAGAAATTGACTCTGTTATGTGAGCCGGTCTTTCTCTCAATAGTGCGGTCAAACACGAACTTGTAATAGTATTAATAGTGCGGCGTAACTCGCCAGGGGAATGTGTACACACTACTTAGACATAATTCCGTCGATAATTCCAAGGTCAATGGAACGCACAGTTAACTGGCTTTAGGTGACAGAAATACAAGCCCACCTTCCATCAAACTCTCCTGTCCCCAACAGTCGATTTACTACCTCAGAGTTTGGAGTGTTTCAGAAGTTGATACTCAACAATGACTTCAGTAAAAGTGGGTTGTTTTACTTGGCAGAACATTATTGATTGGCGAGGTCGTGTTTGACAGAGAGTGGGTGGGTATCTGTAACGGCCGGATCAGAACAGCATTTCTTTGATCATCTTTGGTCTTACTAAGAGTTACAGGTGATGGTTGTTATGAGAAGCCATTTGCTCAACAGCCATTATCAAGAAATATTAAGGTATTTATAATATATGATATTGTGAAAATCATCTCTGTTTTTCTGCGTATTCATTCCAAATCGCGGATGTTAAAGCTGATATATTTGTGAATTGAGCTGTTGGCTCTCACAGTGATTTTTTTGGGGTGAATTTTATCAAGACCCATTGAATTTAAGGACTACTGCCTGTAAATATGACAAAAATCCTTCAATTCCTCACAGTCACGAATTCTCCCAGCCTGTTGTCGATGGTGTGTTATAGACCTGACATATCCTTGAATTGACCTTGCCATGCCAATACAAAGTATACGCGTGAACAGTAATGTAGTGTACTGTAAATCAAAAGCTTGTCAATAAATCTAGTGTTGCTCTAGTAACTTGGTTATTTATAGATAATTGCCTTGATGAACTAAATCTCGGATTCTTCTGTAACACATTATGATATCGCACATCTTCACCGATTGCCCTCTCCCTCCCCCTATTTATCCTAGAATGCCTCTACTTAATCAGGTCAATCTTATCTATTCACCTTTGTATGCATGACATATAACACATGAGTGTTGGTGGGCCGTTTAACCCTATACTTACTTACTTTCATTAAAACTGCAACCTCAAACCTTGAAGAAGTTTAATGTGATTTGTTCTCAATCAAATTTGCTACAACTGTACATAGCTAATGGTATCAATCATGGGGCGGAAAAGTTCAGCCATGAGATGATAACCATGGTGCCATTTATCAGCCTCCGCAACTTCATTCTAATCTTATGCTGTTGAATACATCATATGTGTTCAGGTGCACATTGTTCATCATTCTCCTCACATGATACAAACCTGAATACCTTGCCAGGCTTTATTGGGCTAAGAAAGTTTGCCTCCCACCATTTCTGCAATGTTTACTGATCTCGATCTTTCATGTCCATTTCTGCAATGTTTACTGATCTCGATCTTTTATGTCCATTTCTGCAATGTTTACTGATCTCGATCTTTCATGTCCATTTCTGCAATGTTTACTGATCTCGATCTTTCATGTCCATTTCTGCAATGTTTACTGATCTCGATCTTTCATGTCCATTTCTGCAATGTTTACTGATCTCGATCTTTCATGTCCATTTCTGCAATGTTTACTGATCTCGATCTTCCATGTCTGTGATGTAACTATCTGATCCCAACAGGGGAGAACTGTCTAAAGCTCTATTTGTCTGGTTGAAATCTTGGATTTTTTTATTGCATTTGATTTCGTCATTCATAGATGTCCTGTTAAGCTAGCTAGGTTCTGCGATCAGCATTGGTCATTGAAAGTGATTCTGTAGAGCACCTTATACCATGAAAATAGCCGTTTATATATAAGAGCCCATTTTTATTTCTTTAAGTAGTGCATTCAAATTCTTTCACATTTAATGTTGCCTCTGTCTATTGAGTTCATTAAACAATGATATTGCATAGCATACATTATGCAAATTTGTAATTAATTATGTTAATCTTCTGTTGCTAGGTGGTGATGATGGTAGTGAGTTGACCTCATGAGCCAATTCTGCACCAGCTTACACCAAGTCATCCTTGGCGTTGCTCCGCTAGTCCCGACGCTTCAGCAGTCAAGCAAGCCCCAGCATCATCTTCCCAACATCCCCTGAGCTAATTTGCATGTCCACGACCAATCTAACAAAACCATCAGTCTTCCATCTCTGTAAATAATCAATCAAGCCTTTATAATTAGAGGGAAATTTCCAATATATTGCTGTAGCGATACATACATATCTGATGATTAGAAAGGATATCACACAAAAAGTTGAAACAATTCAGCATTCACAATTCCTGCTCGATTTGACTCCCACGGTTGCATCTACATTGCCGTAACTACTGAGAAAAGCACGACCGAGATTCCATCCCATTTGCATTGAACCTCACCTGCAACGATGCCCACTTACCTGTAAACCATCATGACGACTGCTGCTGCTGCATCTCAAGTCACCATGGAGACTGATCAGCAGATGCTTAAAAGGACCGCAGCAGGTGTGATATTCACGTGGTGTTGATTTTCCAAAATTATCACAAACAACAACTGCTTATTAATTTTTTTCAAACTGCAAATGAAAGGTATACATGCTATCTCTAATATGTGTCATGGCAGGGGGAAGAGAATCCATTCAGGATTGGTTGAAGACAATATCTCCCACCCATGACCGGTAAGTTGGTTGAAAACCGTGCCCATCTTGAGTTCATCCACTGATCGATTTTTAGCTCCATTGATCTTGCCATTAAGGCATCTTTTTGTATTTACACTGAAATTGAAATGATATTGTAAAGTTTGGCCTCAGTCTTTTTGAAAACTATATTTGTTATCATTTTGTTGTCATTATCATCAACATTATATTTATGTCATCTCAACTTGTCATCCACATTATTCTCTACTTGTCATCCTCATAATCTTCATCATCATCATCATCATCATCATCATCATCATCATCATCAACAACAACATCATCATTATCCTCATCATCATTGTCATCCTCATTCTCATCATTGTCATCATCCTCGTCATTGTCATCATCATCTTTCCTTTCTTCCTCTTTTTCTTTTTCTTCTTCTCAGTATCATCATCATCTTGTCATCATTTTCACACAGAAGCCACTTAGAAGTACATTTTCCTAATCCAGTATTTATCCCCAAAACAGCCTGCCTTAAATTAACTGCATTCTTATAGCTAGCTTAAGCTTAGCTTGGCGTGGCTAGGATTGGAGTGCTTATGAGCGTGGATACGGATAGATGTCGTGTTATTGACTGTACATGTGAATGGACGTGTTTATTGGGGGTGATTGAATTTACTGGAATTCACAATGACAAAGTTAAATTGTCCCATAATTATCACCATAGCAGTAGCATCAAAACAATTCAACCCTGCTGCTGTACCAGAGAAGAGAAAGCTGTTGATGAAGCCGGTTCTCAATCCGTGCCTAGACCCCCCAAGTCACCTGTTTCTGCTGCTGCGGCCCCGGCCAAACCCGCTGCTACAGATGATGATCTGTCTCTGGGAGCAGAAGGTTAGTATTCACGCTTCCCTCTCAGTTACTTCAGCAGAGCCTGTGTGCAAACAACACACACAACAGGTAGGTGTCTACTAACAGCATTTAAAATAACTGGTCACATATGTATATATGTAATATATATATATATATGAACATATATATATATATATGAACATATATATATTATATTTATTTATATAAGTATGCAGTAAGATTGACCTCATCTTAAAATTATACCATCATCAATTGCGACATGCCCTGGTTCAACCCAGATTTTACATTTTCTTACTGACTTGTTTACGACCAGCCATACATGTAAGTTGACTATCTCTTAGCAATGGTATCTCCAATGAACTTGATTTATATCCACAGGGGCAAGGTGGTTTGGTTCGTAGAAACGTTACAGTGTTTTTGTCCAGACAGTACTGACCTGAAAGTTCCAGCGCATTGAATGCACGGATGCTTTCATGCCATCTGTCATATGTTAGGCAACTTGCCTTAACTTATGACAGCATCCACAATATTCATGTTTCTCTTTTGATATCCTCATTGTCGAGGCACAAAATCTCCCCCAGGCAAGGCGTTTCGCTGTTTATAATTGTTGCCCTCTGTTTTGTTTTCTGTAATTATATAATTCAAAATAAGCTTATTTCTTGTTATGCATGAATATGAAATTTCTCGTTAATACCCTTCTATTCTTGAAGCCCTGCCCGTTATCATGTAGATATTGTTCCACTAGATTGAATTCAGTAGCTTATCTTATCAATGACCTGCAACCAGATATAATGTTGTCTTATCAAGCATAACATTGTCATCAACACTGCAACGAAACCTGATCCCTGGCCTCTGCGTAACGCTGACACGTCAGATGCGTACCCTGCTTGAAGACAGCTTGTAATTGACATTGGCGACTTAATTAGCAGTCTGTTCATTTCTGTGTTGACTTGCGTTGATTGCAGCTCGGACAATGAAATTGACAGAAGGTGCGATTGACGTGAATGGCAGGTAATATTGTTAAACATTCAAATCTTGCCCATCTGAATATAATCTCAGTTAAGTTTTTATCTTTATTAGGTTGTACGGCTCATTAGTGTCACTGAACTATCTGGCTAACATGGTGGATGATTTCTCAATCGCTATTAGTTTGTGACTTATTTGTAAGAAAGGAATATATGTGCACAACAGCAAACCCTCACCCTCCCCACTCCTGTCTCTCCCCCTACCCACTCCTACAGCTACTGTCCCTCACCCTACCCACTCCCACAGCCCCTGTCCCTCACCCTACCCACTCCTACAGCCCCTGTCCCTCACCCTACCCACTCCTACAGCCCAGAAGGTGCCCTACCCACTCTGGCAGCCCCTGTCCCTCACCCTACCCATTCCTACAGCCCCTGTC
Organism: Urechis unicinctus; assembly: GCA_034190875.2. Lineage (NCBI taxonomy): Eukaryota > Metazoa > Annelida > Polychaeta > Xenopneusta > Urechidae > Urechis > Urechis unicinctus. The sequence goes on from CM067355.1 coordinate 3,415,472, forward strand.
CCTCACCCTACCCACTCCTCTCAGCCCCTGTCCCTCATCCTTACCCACTCCTACAGCTCATTGTCCTGACCCTACCCACTCCTACAACCCTTGTCTCTCACCCTCCCACTCTTACAGCCCCTTTCCCTTACCCTACCCACTCCTACAGCCCCAACCCAAACCCTACCCCTTCCTACAGCCCCTGTCCCTCCCCCTACCCACCCCTACTACTGTCCCCACTCTCCCTCACCCTCCCCACTCCTACAGCCCCAGCCCCTGTCCCTCACCCTCCCCACTCCTACACAGCCCCTGTCCCTCACCCTACCCACCACTCCTACAGCCCCTGTCCCTTACCCTACCCACTCCTACAGCCTCTGTCCCTCCCCCTACCTACTCCTACAGCCCCTGTCCCTCACCCTACCCACCCCACTACAGCCCCTGTCTCTCCCCCTCCCACACTCCTACAGCCCCTGTCCCTCACCCTCCCCACTCCTACAGCCCCTGTCCCTCACCCTACCCACTCACTACAGCCCCTGTCTCTCACCCTACACACTCCTACAGTCCCTGTTCCTCACCCTCCCTATTCCTGTCCCTCACCCTCCCCCCCACTCCTACAGCCCCTTTCCCTCACCCCCTACCCACTCCTACAGCACCTGTCCCTCACCCTCCCCACTCCTACAGCCCCTGTCCCTCACCCTCCCCACTCCTACAGCCACTGTCCCTCACCTACCCACTCCTACAGCCCCTGTCCCTCACCCTCCCCCTCCCCTTAGATCTATAACATGACTTTTGCCATCGCTCAGCTATTGGTTTGAATCTTTCTTTCAGAAAGTGACTAATGACATACTCTATATTGAATTGAACTATTTTGCCATGATTGATAAAAACACTTGATTGTTATCATCAGCATATATTTGTCTTAAACATTACTGTTTCTTGTGTTCAGTTCAGACAGGAAGGTTGCTGGGGTTCTTCGGTTAAAGTTTGCCAAGACACCGATGCAGAGCTTCAATTCTGATTGGTCGAAGAACTCGTATGATAGGTGACACCAGCTATATTTCAATTTCCTGCTTTCGTCATGTCTATCAATATTTTCTCTCATCTCATGTTTATAATTTCGACAACAACCTGTCTGCCATCCTGAAAATTGCTGATTCAGATAAAACAAAATCGGTTAAGATTATGCCACATGTTGCCTGTTTTTCGATTAACCTTATCTCTCATACAGTCCATTAATTCAGTTTTAATTGATTCCCGATGATTAGTTAATTCTAGCTTCCAGATAATGTTAAGTTGAGATGATGGTAGGCCATTATATAACATTGTCATGTGATTCATGTGCACAGCGTAGAACAGATGTTACAAGAACGCCTGGGCGACCCGGAGGAAATCCTCGCCAACCTAGGTTTTGCTGGGATGAACACAGACGAGGTTAACTTCCATCGTATTCCTCAGCGCTTCATTTTCAGTTCCTCATCAGCCAACGGCATCAACATTCCACAAGTTCTGGAGAGTAACCCCACCTGGCGTGAGTTCATGCCAGAGGAGGAAGCGACAGAGCAAGTGACAGGTCAGTGCCCTCAGGGTATGTCCCCGTTTAACTCATTGCAAGAACTTGTGGAGTTCTTGTTGAGGGCCGATGTGCCAGATAGGTTCATTTCCGCATCCGATGAGAGGTTGAGAAAGCTGCTGCTAGTGTGGCGTGGGTTCTTCGATGATTACTGTTGCAACTAACGGCGATACAGGGGATAAGAATGAGGTGTGCAATGAAGTGTTGATGAAGTTGCCGCAGGGTGGCACTGGTAATGCCATGGTTACGGTTACTAATGGCGATCAGCAGAATACACAGCGGCTTGGGGATGCTGTTGTCATGGACGCTGAGGTGTTAAACTGCCCTTCATATGCAAACGAACAGCCACCTCAATCCAGTGGAGAAGGTCAAGGTTGTAGCGGATCAACGGGAAAGCACCTCAGAGGCGATGACCTTGACTTGTGTCATAGCCCCCGCGACCTTCACAGCAGTTTGTACAAGCAGGCAGTTGAAGCACTTGCTCCACGCAGCTTGGCCTTTGATGACACTGAATTTTACATCATGGACGGTGAGTCAGATATGGCTTTAGAACAAGATCTTCCCAACAAACCTCTGCAGAAAGATGTTGGAATCTCATGGAAACGCACCAGAGATGCTGTGTTACCCACGGAAACCAGCAGTCAAGATGCATCGTCAGGGAAACATCCAGCTCCAAAACCGCTGTTGCCATGGGAACGAGTGGCTATAATGGAGGTTGAATCTTCGTATTGTGAAGAACCACTTGATTTCTGTTTCTATGGCGATGAAGATGATCATTTCTCAGGGGAATCTTCAGATTCGGCAGAGAATTTTCTCTATTATACCACCTCTCGTCAGCGAGAAACTCTTGTCTGACGTTTCTATTTTTAATAGAAAGTAGGAAAAATGCCATGATTTATATTATACTTTTCTCCCCTCCCAAAAACCCTGAGGTGTTTATATTATCCTGAAAGGTCAAACATCTGTGAAAATTAACGATCATTGACATTACCAAGTTGTAATTACTATGTGGGAACATGGGTGGTTTGGTTATTTAAAAAGAAACGTCTGATTGTCTTGATCACCAAACAGTGAGTTATCAGATCTAATTAAATATGGGAAAGGGAAAGCTTTTCTTTGAAATTAACCCGTACTGTCATAGTATTTAAAGCATTGGTGGTTACATAATTAAGCTGACATCTTGTGGATAAGCTGTAATGTTGAACATGCTCTGGTAATTTTCAGCCAAACCCACTATCAATTTCCTCCACTTGAAATTTCCAAAGTGTTTAAAGGAGGAAAACCATAAGAGATATAGCCATCTGGCAAGGTCCTGTCATAGATAACATGAACCAGAGCTTGTGAGTTGGCCTTCTGTTCCAATAATCAATATCAGATATATATCATCACAGGTTGGTCTTGAATGTTTGACTGCTCAAACTTGCAAATATTGTGCTGTATCATGGTCTGTAACAGCTGATCATATCTTAACTTTGCTCACCTAATGTTGTACTGATTAAGTGCAATGTATGGAAAGACATTTTTATCAGGTTATAATATTGTTTCTATTGTCTAATGGTTATGTAGACATGCTTCCATTTCCCTATGGTTATAAGAACATGCTTCCATTTCCTCATGGTTATGTGGGCACCATTCCATTTCCTCATGGTTATGTGGACATGATTCCATTTGTTCATGATTATGTGGGCACCATTCCATTTCCTCATGGTTAAGAGGACATGCTTCCATTTTCTCAAGGCATGTGGACAATTCCATTTTCTCATGGTTTTGTGGATATGGTTATGTGGACATTCTTCCATTTCCTCTTGGTTATAAGAACGTACTTCCATTTCCTCATGGTTATGAGGACATACTTCCATTTCCTCTTGGTTATAAGAACGTACTTCCATTTCCTCATGGTTATAAGAACATACTTCCATTTCCTCATGGTTATATAGACATGCTTCCATTCCCTCATGGTTATATAGACATGCTTCCATCTACTCATGGTTATGTGGACATGCTTCCATTTTTAATGGTTTGGTGGACATGCTTCCATTTTCTCAAGCTATATGGGCACTCTTCCATTATCTCATGGTTATGTGGGTATGGTTATGGGACATGCTTCCATCTCCTCATGGTTATGTGGACATGCTTAAATTGTTTAATGGTCATGTGGTCACTCTTCAATTTCCTCATGGTTTTATGGATATGGTTATGTGAACAAGCTTCCATAACCTCATGGTTATGTGGACATGCTTCCATTTCCTCTTAGTAATATATGTAAACTCCCATTTCCTCGTGGTGATGTAGGCATCCTTCTACTTCTCATGGTTGTGTCGGCATGCTGCTCAATCATCACGTTAATCTTGCCCACAAATGTGGCTGCTGTGTCTGTAAGGATTTCATTGTTGAGATCTCACAGCCGTATCTAATGCACACATTGATTGATTGAATTGTGAAACAGTGAGCATAGACATTTCTAGTTATGGTTGTATCTCATGGCAAACGATGTGCTGCAGGTGCCATCTCCAAAATATCAAATCAAAGTTGTGCTGTTTTGTTGTTCAGTATCTTAAATTACATATGAGTGCAAACATGGATTATTGAATTGTGAAACAGTGAGCATATACATTTCTACATAATTTGTAACTCATGGCAGACGATGCTTTCTTAAGGAATATCTCCAAAATATCAAATCAAAGTTGTGCTGTTTTGTTGTTCAGTATCTTAAATTACATATGAGTACAAATGGTGTATAATTTAATAGCAATATATCTACATAATTTTAACCACTGCAGAGGTGCTTTCTTAATGAATATTGTTAGCCATTATTCACTCAGTATTTTTGTTCTTGGTTGTGAAGCTCTGATGCTAAGTATGATATGACCTTTTTTGTTTATCATCCATTATTATTCATATACATTATGTGATATTTGATGAATGTTTAAATGGTGTTATCCCACTATCTAGGTTGTGATGCAGTGAAATGATTTATTGTTAGTCAATGTATTTGGAATTGGATTGAGGTCGATTTCAAAATTCGCTATGTATGATTATTTGACAATGTTATGCATCATGGTGACGGTACATGGTCATCATTTCTTGGAATTATTCATGTACATTACTCCCCATAGCAAAGCATTAGCGTTATTTCTGGTGGTAATTGATGTATGTTATTCCCGGTGGTTTTATATTTGCATTATTTGTGGTTGTTAATCAGGTGCAACAATGCAGGTAGTTAAACATTTACAATATTCCCCGTAGTTATACATTAACATTAATGTGGGTGGTTAAACATGCACAATATTCCTCATGGTTATACATTAACGTTAATGCAGGTGGTTAAACAAGTACAATATTCCCCGTAGTTATACATTATCATTAATCCAGGTGGTTAAACAAGTACAATATTCCCCGTAGTTATACATTATCATTAATCCAGGTGGTTAAACATATATATTACCCATGGTTATACATTAATGCATGTGGTTAAACATAAAATATTCCCCATGGTTATACATTAATGCATGTGGTTTAACATAAAATATTCCCCATGGTTATACATTAACAGTAATCCAGGTGGTTAAACATATATATTACCCATGGTTATACATTAATGCATGTGGTTAAACATAAAATATTCCCCATGGTTATACATTAACATTAATCCAGGTGGTTAAACATACAATATTACCCATGGTTATACATTAATGCATGAAAAAATATTACAATATTTTGCTCAAACTCTTGTTCATCATTCCATAAGGTTTACACTTTAGCATTTGTTCAAGTGCACACAAGGATATTCCATTGAATATTCCATTTAACTACTGTGTGACAGTTTCACCATAGCATTTACTAACCATTCCAGATGTATTGATTTCACATTTGTACTTAAAATAGGCCAACTGTTCCTAGATTCAACCTTTCATCTGCCCATGTCATCTACTGCTTTATCATTGCTATCGTTAGACACACTGCAAACAGACACCGGTACTTGTTTTCTTGTTATAGGTTACCTAGCTGGCAGCATTATCAGTCTAATCTGATATGTTCTCACATATTGAATTTCATGTGTTATTGGAATAAAAATATTCTGTTTTGAACATGATGTTGTTGCATAAAAATATTTTTTCCCAGTCTTGGTTAACTTTTTCTTTTTTATTTGTTGGTGTTACACTTTTTCCGAACCCTGTATGTGTTTATTTATTGACCTGTATTTGAGATGAATGTGGTTTAATTCTTGTGTTTGGTTTGCCCTGTGATTTACTCAGAATTTACTATAACATTTTGTTCCTGCACTGTTTGATGTGAATGCCCAGTTTTATCCCAGCATGAATGTCTAATTTTAAATACATGCACATGGCCTGAGATGACCTTGAAAATAGGTTGGATTTCACCTTGACCTTAACCTCAGTTAACCTTGAGTTCACCTTAATATGACCTTGCATTCTCAATCATATTGGGTTTACGTTAACCTCAACATAACCTTGAGTTCACTTTAATATGATTTTGAATTCTCCCTCATCTTGAGTTCACCTTGACATTTCTTTTAGTTTGCCTTGCATGTTTTATTTATGCTTCTTTTCGTTGTGCTGTGTTTCATTGTATAGATGACAGCGATAACATAGCGCTTACACCTGGTTCCCAGCACACCAAGTCGTTTGGTGACGTTTCCATGACAGCCATGCTGGTCAACAGATTCGCCCACAACGCTCGCTTTGCCGCAGCCAAGAGGCTGGCTTTGGAAGGCAACCGCCACTTACTCAGAGCTAGGGTAATGCCTGGGAAAACCAGCCGTGGGGAAAGGTTTTCTAGTATTTTACATCCAGATAACACGCGGTACCGTAATCAACATGGGTATTACGATTCTAGAGGTGGGAGAACTGGGGTGAAGACGAGTAGGTTTGCTAAAGCGGCCAGGATGACTTGTATGTCAGATGTAGTGAGTGCTCTGAAACAGCGCTCCAAAGATGAACAGCCAGACGAAGTAACTGAGGGACTGTCTCAAAACGCAACAGAGGTGAAGGTTGACAATCATGGTTCTACGGAACCCATAGAAGAACCGACTATTACAGATAATTGTTCATGTAATGGCGGGACTCACTCTGTAGACAATAAGTTGCCTAGCAACACAAATTGTAGCAATAACCTTAGCTGCAATCAAAACCATGATCATGTTGATTCCACCATGTACATAAAAGCATCGCATCAAACATCCCTCACCAAGCAACCCAGCATACTGAATGACATTGACCTAGATATGAACTCCAATGAATGCAAGCACTCCCATGACCTTAAGATGACCTTGGAATCCAGTGATGCTCCAAATCCCCCTCTTTTGGACCAAGAGGAAATTCAATGTCATTCTGACTCTGAAAGAAAGGTTGATCAACGTGAGAAGCCCGGGAGAGCGACAAGGAATTGTATTCCAGAAGTCATTGACCCCCGTAAGGTCATTCAAACCAAGGCCCCCTATCTGAGTGATGTGGTGCAGCAATCATTTGAAATGGAAGAGGTGAGAATCTTTATCCTTTTATCACTTTTGCATACATTCCGGTGTTTTGTGTATTTTTAATTTTTTGCCTGTTATCATTTGCGATCTTCCATCCAATCTATTTTCACAAAACAGGTGACATTTGCAGTTTGTTTCTATGTTTATAGTAAATAGGGACTGAAAGATATATATATATATATATGTACATACATATATATATATATATATATATATATATATATATATATATATATATATATATACATATATATAAATATACATATATATATACATAAACATATATATATATATACATATATATTGTGGAATAGAGTTTCCAGTTAAGAGTGTCATGATGCTTAAATGTTGTGATGTTTTGTGATTAGATCCAGAGTGCTGATCTTATGAATGAGGCTCCCACTACTGTTGCTTGCGGGGATCAAAGTACCTCCGATGATCACCAAATCAAAGGTCAGGGGATTTCTATGATCTTGTCCGCTACTGAATTCTTGACTGATAGATTTTTGTAAACCAGTCATCATTTCTGAATGTGTCATTCCAGTAATGCATATTCTTGAATCTTCAGTGTTGATGTAACATCTGTGACCTTTGCATTACACTGACCTTGAACTTTGACTGCGTGCAGCTGACCTTGTGCGTTCCGCCAGTGTACAGTCAGATAGCAGTGGATTTGCTGACACTGACCACCTGTCTTACGAGCGAACCACCGCTGAGGTGCGATTCTTGTCTTTATTACTGGATATCACGGGGAGAAGGGATGTGGTCGGGGATGAAATCAAACATTTTACGCGTAGCTGAATATGCTTTGTGGATTATTTATGTTTTGTGGAGTTTGGGGGGTACTTTGCTCACTGCACAGGGTTCGACAGTAAGGACCGACCGAACGACATTCACAAGTTGATGGCTGGTCCGGTCTAGCTACGTGCGAGGCTAGCTGGACCGAATGCTCATGTTTCAAATTGGTCAATTTTCACCGAAAAATCTACTTCATAAAAGCAAAAAGCTTAAATAACGGTAACGATTGTCTATTCAGTTCTTGTTGGCGATCTGTTTGCACTATTTTTAGACGCGCTAACTGATACATTGACTAGTGTATCGAGAACGCGGCTCTATGATGCACGCTTGCCAAATGAACAATGTCGTAATGGTTATGGGAAATCCCAGTAAATCCCGTTGCACTAAACAATTTTGTTTCACTGTCAATTATAATTAATACTTACAATTGTATTTTTAAACCCGACAAGTAAACGCAAGCATTATGTGATTACATACGAACGCTATGTTTCATATGCGAACATTTTTGGGATCCCAAATATAACGACATTAGACCTATTTCTGGTTTGTTTACATCTCAATCAGCAGACAGCAACTGAAATGTTTTTAGCATGTTGGTCTAGTTTAATTTAGGTCAGGTCTAGTAGATTTCAAGAGTTACTGGACCACTGGTCCAGCTCTTGAAAAAGTTAACGTCGAACCCTGCTGCATGTATCCTATCCTATTATGAATGAACTCATGACAGCAAATGCATACTTATGCTACCTGACCCTTGACCTCTCTACTATTTGTCATCACCCTTATCCCTACTCTTCATCTCTGCTTAAGTGTGAATAGTCAAATTTGTAGGTTCTTGTAGGTTATATAAATTCAGCCTCTTACAGTTGTATCAACCACAACCCGTAACACGTCAGACACTGCTGAACCCATATCCCTTGCATTCATTCAAACCACCCTCCCCCCTCCCCCCTCCCCCACTCCAATCTACCTCGATGTGTAATGACCCAAAGCAACATAACATCGTGATAAACGACTCGCACTCAGATATTGGACCAAGGCTTACCACATACACTCTCACAGTGGCCACACTCACATGTAACAGTAACATACCTGTTGATTGGCATTTAACTACCTGTAGATAACCCGTGCAACACAAGCCCTGACTTATCTCTTCTCAAGATAAGGTTGCATCAGTGTGGAGGGGATTTAAAGTGGTTTGTAGTGTTAGATGTAAGTTTAGATGAGAGGCGATGAGTTGGTGAGGTCCTGTCTGGGTTATACAAGGTTACTCCTGCATGTGAAGGGGTAAGTGGAGGAGGTTATGTTTGTTTAGATCTGTGTTTTGTGGTACAGGTTACGCTTGTAACACATTTCCACTTAGATAAGGCAGTGATGCTATTAAGATATTGGGTAGTTTTCCTGCTTCAAGGCACTGTACAAAACTGTTTGTGAACATTATAACCCTGTATGTTGATGTTCACTGATTCAACTGCTTAACTTATGTGCTTTTCTCTGTGTTATATTTACAGGATGCAAATGAACCTCTGACCTCGCCTGGCTCTGAGGTTAAATCCAGTGACACCACTACATGTGGTCCTCATAACTGTCAATCATCCAGCCAAACTCCGCCCCAATCTTCTAGTCCCACCCTTCTTCAGCAAATCAAGGCCATTCCTGAAATAGTGAAATCAGAAATCCAAGGAGCTTGCAATCAGTTCTCTACAAGATCGAAGAAGAAAACGGAACCCATGGCGGTGGGATCGGATGATGATGGCGAGGAGGATGTGGGATCCAATGAGTTAGGATCAAAAGGGTCAGGATCTAAGGAGTCAGGATCAAACGAGTTAGGATCTAAGGAGTCAGGATCAAAAGGGTCAGGATCTAAGGAGTCAGGATCAAAAGTGTCCGAGTCAAATGATGATCACAATGTCAATGGAGTGAAAGATAGGGAGGCTAATTCCCTTCCAGGTACGGAAGCTGAGGTACATGGGAGTGATGTTGTGATAAACGGATGTAACCAAGGAAATGCTACTGAAAAACATATGGGGCACATTGATGGGGGGATGTGCCAAGAAGTTATAGAACCCAGAGCTTCTCTGGGAAATACCTCTGCCTCGATGTCTACCACAAAACCCCCCGACACTGGCAGGTTCAGTGTTGGTGAAGATTGGAACATGGTGGAAGGTTTGCCACACTGGAATAAGGCCGAAGTCCTGATGAAAAGGTCATATTACAAGCATGGGGCTTCTATCAGACAAGGTCGTTTGAAGGTCAAATCTATATCCCCGAATCAGAAGAGCCACCCAGCCCGAGAGACAGATGATTTATCCCCCTTGACAAACGACAGTGGAATTCACAAGTCACATCAAGAAATGTCCTATGGTCACAATCAGTCTCCAAGGTCACAAGAAGGTGATTTCACCCAATCATTACCAGATTCTATTGACCTGTGCCATGACCACTGTATCCAGAACACCAGTTCTCAAACTGATCACAGAGATCAGCTAGATATAGCTGCAATGACACAATCAACACCTATATTGAGGTCAAGGTCGTCATGCGAGGACGGGGTCTCTGATTACCGAGTACTGAGGTATCTCATGAGGAGCCCATGCGACTTGACATTGGTGAGTGATTTCTGTTTTTATATGCTCTTAACAATATTTCCTTTTCTTTTTTATGAATGTGTTGAGCAATAAGTGGATTCTAGTTTCATTTGATCCCGCAGGTCCTGTATAACTTTAAGTATGTTTTCCTTGATAGGTTCAGGTGACCTTTGTCAGGTGACCTTTGTCGATGAATGAGTGATGGTCCGTGGAAGTGCTATAGCCATATTGTTTCATTTGACTTGGGTTGATCAGTTTAAGAAAGAACGCCCCTGGTTTGGTTGGGCTCAGACTGTAAGTCGCTTGATTTCAGTAGTTTGTTATCCACTGATTACTGTGTGGTGCATTGGCAAACCTAAATCAAGAATTTCTGAGAACCTCCCCATGTTCGAATCCTGCTGACGGTTGATGAGAGTGGTTTACAATCCATAAGAGGAGAGGATGTAGTGGGCACGTAACTCAGTAGCTGTGTATGAGATATCCCGCTTTTACAACTGTGATAAGTGGCTCGTTGAAACGTCGGTATCAGAGCCAGCTTATCAGCATCCCATGCGATGTTTTCCTGCTGAAGTGTCCCTAATCAATGCGAACTTAGATATCTAGGATTATGACAGCGCCCCGAGACAATGAAAGTGATGAATTTGTGCTCATTACCGAGTACTTATATTCATGTCCAGTGGATTACACAGATCTGTAATAGTGTATCATGTTTTGATATGGCCCCTTGTTGATTGTATCTCATGTTGTATCAGAAGGTAATTTGAGGGGGCATATCATAACCAGAGTTAGGGGTTGTAGTCAACACTTCAATAGTCCATGGTCCATTCTCAAGACCTGAGTTGATGTTAATGTTGGGTCTCAACCTACCCAGTCTTTAGTGATGTGCTGTGTATTAAGTGTTCGCTGAAGTCAAACCACTCTCAATACTCTTGCAATATCCATTCCAGTCGTAACTGGTACCAAATGGTTCCTTTAGGAGTTGTGTAGGAATTTAACCACATTAAAGAAATCTGTGTAGCTTATAAATGGATGTTACAGACACGCAGAGGGCGTACACACAGGTAAAATAACAGCCTCTATTACCAGAGATTTAGGTCAAGGTCATTGTACATTGGATACTGGTTGTGGTGGCTGTCTGAGAGGGCTGTGGCATTGTTTCTAAGGATGGGTTTTGGTGGAAGTGTTTATGATTAGCGCTAAGATTTTCTGGTGGGGTTTCAAGTAACATGTTGCCTTGATCATTTGAGCTTGAACAACTCATGACAGTGTATTGTGTTGATGTGTCACATGGTCACAGATGATTGGCAGGTCGTGATACATGTATGTTTATGTTGGTATATAGCGTCATTGTAGAGTTGCTTGATTATATTGATCCATTGTATGGTTGTCATGATACGCTGTCTGTGTTGATCCATTGTATGGTTGTTGATATACACTGTCTGTGTTGATCCATTGTATGGTTGTTGATATACACTGTCTGTGTTGATCCATTGTATGGTTGTCATGATACACTGTCTGTGTTGATCCATTGTATGGTTGTTGATATACACTGTCTGTGTTGATCCATTGTATGGTTGTTGATATACACTGTCTGTGTTGATCCATTGTATGGTTGTTGATATACACTGTCTGTGTTGATCCATTGTATGGTTGTCATGATACACTTGTGTTGATCCATTGTATGGTTGTTGATATACACTGTCTGTGTTGATCCATTGTATGGTTGTTGATATACACTGTCTGTGTTGATCCATTGTATGGTAGTTGATATACACAGTCTGTGTTGATCCATTCTATGGTTGTTGATATACACAGTCTGTGTTGATCCATTGTATGGTTGTCATGATATACTGTCTGTGGTGATCCATTGTATGGTTGTTGATATACACAGTCTGTGTTGATCCATTGTATGGTTGTCATGATACACTGTCTGTGTTGATCCATTGTATGGTTGTCGTGATACACTGTCCGTGTTGATACATTGTTTGTCTATTGATATATTCTTTGTCTATTGATATATTATTTGTCTGTAGGTATATTGTGTCTGTGTTGATCCATAGTTTGTCTATTGATATATTGTTTGTATCTGTTGATTCAGGATGAACAGAGTGAGATGATGGATGCTGGATCAGCCCCATCCTCCCTTCAACAGGTGAACATCTTCACTCTATTCGTCACTTCAACTTTCGTACTTATCAAAGCAAAGTATATCACGTTTTGAGTGGCTCTCCGAGATTGTTTACATCAGTGTATGACGTTAAAGTAATAGTTTGATATGATTGCGGTTGCAAATCCAGTGAGTTGTACCTTATTTTAGCCTACATTGTGAGGTGTGTGTATATATTTAAGACGTTAGACGCCAGAGTAATTGAGATACTTTATTGTCAAGTTTGGTCAAATTGGTTCAGCTTGATATCTGTTAAATGATGTTCATTTTGACACAAAATGCTATCTTAAGTCATCGTTTTTATTGGTGGTAAACCATGAACACAGTCTTGACGTGGGCTCAAAATTTATAAAACTTCTTTCTGACAAAAGTGTAGGTTTTTTTATATATGATTTAGGGAGACTAATGTTACTGGTGTTAGGATTATGAACCAGTGTGACCTATTTTGTGCAACATTTCGGATCCCTTTTAACTTGGAATGGCATGAGTCGTTCATGAATATAGTTGCCTCACTCGTTTGTTAACAAGGTGTTTGCGTTGTTATAGCACCTGTTGAGTGAGGTTCGCATCATGCAGCAAGCTTTACAGAAATACAAACTTGAGTTACGCGCGCTGGAACTGAGGTCTTCTGCTGCCTACCACTCCTGTCTCCTCTCTGAGCAACTCAGGTTATGTGCTAACCATGAATTTATCATCAGATCATAGCATATGTATATTTCACTTATCATGCATAGATCGTGTTTATTATTCATAATTAATGCAAATCCTGTGATCTGCTAGTGCATATCCAATCTAGGGTTTCACAGAGTGTAGTCCCTGAATTAGACTTCATGATCAATGATGCATGAATTAAGTTTTTTGTCCTGAAATTGTTGTAGCTTATTATTATCCTCTGTAGATTAAACTATTGAGGTTGCCACAATTACGAGTGATGTGATATGATGTCCACCTTGTCCATCTGTTATGCCACGATCCATAAGAATAATGCACTTGATGTTATTTAATCATGTATGTGTGTTTTATAGTGGTGAGTTGGAGGAGGTAACCATGCAAAGGAGGGCCCTAGCAACAGAGGTTGGAGAGACTGAGGCGCTGTTGGATGCTCGACTTCGCTTTGTTCTCTCCATGGGTGCTGGCGATTGCCCTCCTGCCCCGATGGACCTGGCTTCTATCTCTGTCATCCACACGGTCAGTTACGCTAAAAGTCTGAAGTCTCAGATGGCTTTTGTGATGTGGTTGTACCTTTGATCAAAATGCTGATAAATTTTCAAAATGAGTCTTTTTTTTCTCTTTTTTTTAAGTAATGAGTCCTAGTTTCCTGTAGTTTCTGTCCAAAATACCATGTCTCATACAGGTAACAGGTCCTACAGCAAATTTATTTTGTAATCTTTCTCTATAAATATGTGATCAAAGATGCCAAAATAGATTTATCTTTACTAAACATTACCTTGATTAAATATTCAGTTTATTTCACACCAGTGTGACTAGCCATCAAGACAATGGACCTGTGATCCATAAAATAACCTGCCTATTCCTCACATCACCTTGATTGAACAACCTATTGCTGCAGATGGTGGAATTACTGAAGGAACAGACCTACCACAGTAGTATTGTAGCAGGTCTATCCGTAGACCTCAAGCCCAGCCCTTCACCTGACCTTCATGATCAGCTGTCATTACTGCAGGAACAGCTGCACCAGTCAAGCACACACACCGAGCAGACACTCAACACGAGTCTCCAGGAGGTGGGTCCAACTGTTGTAACATGATAGCTCCTAGCCCATTTTTTTCTCCTATTATAACCTGAGGCCTTTCTTTTCCCTGTCGGAACCCTGGAGCCTTCTTGTCCGTTTTAGAACCATGAGCCCTGCGTAATCCTCCTCTCCCTCCAATGATCCAGTCACCCACAAATCTAATGATTGTTGTACCGTTTGAGCACTAATCAAATAATGTAATTAAAAGTTGTGCTTTCAAGTTAGTCAATATTGAAATGACTTTCAAGGACTCGATATGTATTAGATACTGGGTTGATGTGTTTGAGTTGAAAAACTCACCATTTATGTTATCAATTGTAAGCATGGCCAAAATCTGTGTCTAGCTTCGTGGAAGTCTGGTGGAGGAAATCCGCGGCAGCATCCAAGCCGAGACCCAGCAACTACGTCGTCAGGTAGCAGCTGCTGAAGCCCAGTTAGCCCTGCTCCAGCAGCAGATTATAGCATCCCAACATAACACAACACCGCCCGCCGACACGGACAATCAAAGAGCTACTTCAACAGCCGTCTCCTGACAGAGGGGGGATGATGGAACAGCTGGTGATGAGTGATTTCGACCGTGTGATTTGGATTTCAGTTAGGAGTGAATGATCGTTGGAAGCGCAAATGTTATAGAAAATAAGAGTTGACATCTAGAGCTGGTTGTATTAGGTGAACATTATGATGTTCCTGGATGAACTGTCACAAATTTATACATCTGCAAAAAAAAGTATTATGTAGCATCTCTGTTGAAAGTATTGTATGTGATATGACCATATCTCTTAAGATATAGCATGTTAGCTGTTGTCTGAGTGCATCTAACCTACGATCAAATGCTCTGGGAATGATTTCCTGTCGAAGTCCTCCACTAGATTCACTGTCTTTCTCCGCACATTACTTGTCAATAATTTGCAAAGTATCTGCAATATTGAAGCTGACTGATACTTGTTGACTCGAAAAATAGTTGTTCAGCAGTTGTTGCCTATGCCAAATTTATGCATTATTTGTTTGAAATTTGTCTGGGACTTCTGTGCTATAGCATACATACCCTGATGGCCTTATAGTGTTCTGTGTACTAAAATATGTTGTTGCGATACAATGCATGTGATTTTGTAATTGAATTTTTGATGCAATGTTTTGGATTATATATGGACTGACTTTTGCTTAATGGTGCATTAGGCAATAAGATGCACTTTTTCACATACTTTTAGGAGTATCCCTCCATTTTTGGCAATTATGCTGTCAAATATCACTTGTACTTATTTGCACAAATGATTTTCTGAAGTAGAATTCATCACTTACAATTGTTTTGTGTGAATTAACTTATATTTGTACTAAATTCTCCCATTAGTCATTGGTAATTGTACCATATCAAGCATTTAAAATACGTTTTACTTAATTATTTATACAAATTGAACGTATTGATAAAATCTGTGATATTCCACACTGAACTTGAGTTCCCAAGAAATGAAGAATTGATAGATAGATTATACAACAAATGGTGTTTTAAATGTCTTTTGGAATCATTTTTTGTATCAAATATCTGGATCCTTAATAAATTGAGTTGATGGAATTTCCTTTGTCTCATTTCAGGTTGTATGAATTAGATGCACGACATCTTGTTTTATATATATATATATATATATATATATATATATATATATATATATATATATATATATATATATATATATATATATATATATATATTTATATATGTATATGTATATATATACATATATGTATATATATATGTGTGTGTATATATGTGTGTGTATGTATTCTCTATATATATAGTATATATATATGTATGTATATATATATATATGTGTGTTTGTGTGTGTATATATATTATATATGTATATATATATATATATATATATATATATATCTATATATATATGTGTGTATATATATATATATGTATATATATGTGTGTGTATGTATATATATATATATATATGTGTGTGTATGTATATATATATATATAAGTATGTGTGGTTGTGTGTCTATATATATGTATAGATATATGTGTGTTTGTGTGTATATATATCTATATGTATATATATATATATATATATATATATATATATATCTCTATATATATCTCTATATATCTATATATATATATATATATATATATATATATATATATATATATATATATATATATATATATATATATATATATGTGTGTGTGTGTGTGTGTGTGTGTGTGGCCGGCAGCGACTGCATGTTCCTATGATGCGAATGATCGAGTTAAATGTAGTTAACATACTAGCATCCGTTTTTAGTATAAGTCTTGACGTCTCAACACGCCCTCACCCCCAGCACCCACGAGGGCGAGGGCGTTTTGTCCAAGGAGCGTTTTGACCCGTAATCATAACGCTTGTTCTGACGTGTCTTGACTGGTATGCGCAAGACGGACTAGTTCGGATTACGAAACCATTACCGAAACCAGTCAAATCCCAGTTCCGTCTCTCCTTTCGAAGACTCTAAACCGATACCTGTGAATTATTTTAAATTTTCTGTGTGATATATCACATTAAATGCACCCGTTATCCGACATTAAGTTGAAAACATTGATACTTGCTGGTGTTGCAACTGGAATTGCAGTAATTGGAGCTCTTTTATTTCTGAAACGACATAAGAAAGCTGCGTTCACAATGAAATTGGTAAGCGACTTTCACCGTTTCGAGTCTCGATTTAGTTTCCAGGCTCTCTGGTGCGTGTTATAGTTCGACCCGATGGATACTTCAAGGTACTTCTTACGTATCGAAATTGCACTCGTGGCTTAGATTTAAACTAATTCAGTTGCCCTTGGTGATCCACAATACACAGTTGAATTAACATGCAGGCTTTATACAATGAGAAATGTAACCAAGTTAAATAAAGGCTCACTGCAATACACAGACAAATACACACACCCCGGTTTCATATCAGAGCTAGCTGCCATCTGTAGATACTGATGTTGAGATTGATTTCAACTTATTGGCAATGTTTTTTGTATCTGCACGTACATGCATAGCTTCAAACTTAAAGCTTCCGATTCGACACTTCATCTTAAAATTGAAGACCAAGACAAATGTGAGTAAGTTGCAGATAAAGCAACAAATCTGCTGCTTTTTGAGTAGTCAGTAGGTATGGTAATAGGCATTAAGATCTAGACTAGACCTACAGTTGGCCTCTATGTCTGCAGTAGAGGCCTACCCCATGCCAAGCCAAATGTGGTCGACTGGTCAATCATGAAAATATTTCTTCGACCTACTTTTTATCTATTTGAAATAGCCATACGGATGTCATTGTGTTTGATTCAATTGTTGATTACCTTATTCGCTGAAGTTGTAGGAAAGCTGTAATACATAGCACTTCTAAATATCAGTGGAAAACAAATTCGAAGCGGAATATCGTCCACAAATGCGTCTGCTCAAGTCTATGTGAAAACGAAGCAATTTCGTCATAGCATAGAGACAAAAATGGCGGTAAAAGGAGCAGTGTTAATGTTTGCGATATGTTTTTGATTAATTTGTGAATAAAATGTAGATTGATGACGATCTGGATTTATCAGTGAGCTCCGTAAGATGTTTAAAATAACCAGATATGGTTCATCTTTATATTTGTTTAACTATGAAAGTCAGTGTGATCAATCTTTGGTTTGTCACCCACATTTTGAATAGGCCAAACGCCAGACCTAACAGGTAGTAGTTAGGTCTGTTAACCAGGCTAGGTCTAGACCAGTCTCTCTTTCAAGTGGTCAGAATTTACTAAGTCTTGCACATTTATTGCTATTATCAGTATTGAGTGATGCTAGCCCACACTGCCTAACTGAGTAACAGCTTAATTGCGACTCAGCCTGACTCAGAGAATCCCTTTAAGGTATTTGAAACTCTAAGCAAAATACACATTCTGTTTATGTGAAGATACCATATCGCATGGGCGTTAGTTTTTGGTCTGTGGTATGCAATGCATCTCATGAACAAATGTTCACCGTCTGTTCACTTTCCCTGTGTGTATATGAGCAATTTTTCCCAAGTGGTAAAATATGTCTAGTTTTGTGATGCAAAAGGGGTCAAATTAATCTGCAGTTTTTTCTACACCTTAAGCAAAACACAGCTCTTTTAATTTGTTGCCGTCCATTTTCATGGTGTATCAGAGCTCTTGATAACTATCAGCTAACACTCGCACTGATCCCATAACTCAGGCATGGCTTCTCCAGAGCTTCAGATCCAAGCCACTGTCGCCTTATCATAAGTCATATTAATATACTAGCATCTAATGATGCCCTAGTCTTTAAAACAATTAACTGCAAAATTCCGCATGCAAGGTTGTACACTGACTCTAGTTCTTGCAGTCGCAGTCTGTTGTCTATTTTCATCCCATCTCAGTATCATTGTGATTATTATCTGGAATTTGGATAAAAACGCATGCACATGCACCATAAATGATAAATGGGATTTATCAGTATGGGATTTATCAGTGTCAGATGCTTATTGGTTATTCATTATTGTTTGCAGTTGGATGAGCTCAATAGTGCCAGTCTGCACATACAGGATCCTGAAAGGGTGGAGAGTCTCATTCAGGGAATGATTGCTGGCGGCAAGGATCGACTGCAGGTGAGAATGAATGTCTTATCTTTGAGCAATACATTTCGCTTTGTTAAAAACTTTGATTGTGTGGGTTGGAGATGATGGAATTTGCAGCCAGAGGAGGGCAGGTTGCAGCTTGTTTCAGGATAGGACATTAAGGTTTAACTCACACCTGGTAGGTTGTAAAAGTTGCCCCCACCCCCACATCACAACCCCATTTCAGACAAATAAAGTGACTAGCCTGCGTAAAAAAAATCGCCAATATGATGACTCTGAATTTGAAATTTCGTTTGTAGTGATTCTCAAGTCTGCTTCCCCGAGTACTGCACAGTGAGTGGGTTCCCACAAAGCACTGGTCGCGCAATCGTTTCCGCAACATGGCTAAGATCTCAGTTTAATTTTCCAATAATCATGGAAAAAATTGAAAATGACAAGCCTTAATTCTTGTTGCCCAGTGGGCAGGTGTTATAACCTGCCCGCTTCGCATTTTTAACTGCCCCGGGCAGTCGGTTAACCGTTGATGTCCTGCCCTGTGCTATGGTTAATGTACATTTGCATCCGCAGCTATTCCTATTAAAAAGTGTTATCATGTTGAGTAAATATCAAAAAGGGCCTTACACTTTATAAGATCCATCAGTTGAATGTTTGAAGGATTACACTGTACCAGATAAATACAATAATTGTATTACATTTTGTGTTCACAAATTCCGCTAATAGCTGCAAAGTTATCAGGGATGATAGAAACAATTATGAATGCAGACTTTAAACCTAATGATGAAGTTTGATTGCTGAATTATTCAGTTGAATGCCGACTTTGATCCTAATGATGAAGTTTGATTGCTGAATTATTCAGTTAAATGCAGACTTTGATCCTAATGATGTAGTTTGATTGCTGAATTATTCAGGTGATTGCCGACTTTGATCCTAATGATGTAGTTTGATTGCTGAATTATTCAGGTGATTGCCGACTTTGATCGCACCCTCTCGCGGTTCAAGAACGACGATGGCTCCATCAATGCTACCTGCCACAGTACGTTCTGATTCCCATCCTCCGTATCTTGATGTCAAAGCAGCATACATTGCAACATTAATACGTATCTGTTATTAACAAATCTTGTTGCTTGATGCTCCGAAGCCTGAAAATGAAACCAAGGGTTTGTCGGCACAAGTTTCTTTTTTCGCTTGTTGAAGAAGTAGTTTGACCTCGACATGAATTCGCTCTATACGTTGATGTATCATTCGATTTTTTTATATTTCTACTATTTATTTATGTTTTTGTTTTATTTGATTTCTGATTATAGATATCAGTCGATTGGTATTACAATAACTAATGTCATTATCATAACTGTTTGTCACACACACACACACACACACACACACACACACACACACACACACACACACACACACACACACACACACACATATATATATATATATATATGTATGTATTTATATAGTATTGTTTATTTTCATCATCCTTTGAGTGACTATGCAAGTTCTAATACTGACTTCAGATGCCCTCGAGAAGAGTCATTTGTTGGGTCAGAAGTATGTTGATGAGCACACAAGCTCCGAGACACCTATTACCCTATCGAGATAGACCACAACCTTACAAGAGAAGAGAAATACCCTTACATGGTTGAATGGTGGGTTCATTTTCTCTCACACATTTCTTAAGCTATCAGTATTAGTCACACCTTCTCAGCCGATTATAGGGGGTCTCATAAATTAGCATGAACGCTGAAACCGTGCGCCTCCAGTTCAGGCAGTAAAACGACCAAGGCAAAGAAACTTCTCCTCTGACAGCGTCCGCACTGTTTATTAATTTTGATGTCTCATATCCGCGCTGAGGCATCAGATCATCATAAGACCCTGGGTGTGTGTCTTGCCTATAAAATGACCATAATACGCTAATTAGCATAAGCATCAGTGATGTGATGTCGATCTGTTATATGCCTCACATCGTACATTTAGAAAAGAGTGAAGGGACCTCGGGTCGTATTCTCAGCTGACATTGTCTTTAGCCTGTGTCCAACCATGTATGCCGCAATGACTAAATAGGGTCTAAATTAGATTTTAATCCCCACACAATCGCTTCGCTTTGACTGTTTCGTTAGATTCCCCATCAGGACTGTTAACGCACCCTTTTTTTAGCGAAAATATTGCAATTTCTATCATCGTCGATATTTACAATGTTAAGGTGGAGGCGGACAAGGCTGTGTTCGTTTGGAAACCTGTAACGTTATGATTTACACAGACGGTTGTACTTCCGCTAATGCATGATAATGTGAGCGTAGAAAGACATTCGGAAATTCGGAACTCGCTTGGTCCCGGGCATTCCAGATAAGGGATTCTCAACTGTTAATGTGGAAATGGACAAGGCGGTGTTTGTTTGGAAAACATTAACGTTAAAACGGTTATGATTCTCAACTGTATTGTAAATCATGTACATTTAGTGGGTCAATTTTGAATATAGCTTGCATATTGTTATAAATGCATTTACAACAAACCCCCTAGCATACCTTGTTTAGTTTGTATGCTTGTATACTAGGCTGATATGACAAATCATGGCCCTGTGAACCTTTCAAGTGGGCCATTCCAATACGATCTTGAACCATATTTGCTTATGTTGTTGTACATTTTTTTAATTCACGTTCAAAGCAGATGAGTCCAAAGGCCTATTGGCCACTTTTCTTTTCTTTGTTTTTTTTTTGTGGTGGCATTGTTTTAAACCATGAAGTGGGGGGGAAATAATATTTTTTTTCATGGAGTCCATTACCTGTTTATCACAAATTTTCGAGGGGCTACCCACGAAAAAGTCACCCTTGTTATAGATATTTCAGGATCGGATTTCAATGTCATGGCAGCGAATTTGCCTGCCGCCCTTGGTATTAGAACCGTAAGAGTTGAGATAAGTAAAGTACAGATATCGTATATGATCGGCCGGGAAGTCACATGACTGCGTGGTGTCTTATAATCATATCAACATGACTTGTTTGTTTTTGAAGGTGGACCAAGGCACACGACCTGCTGGTTGAAGTGGGCATGGCAAAAGACACCGTGAAACAAATGGCAGCGGAATCGCATATTGCATTCAGGTATATACCGTAAGGTCACAGGTCACACCATTGTATTGGTCCCATCCCCTTTCTCTTGTTGAATTTTGGTAAAATATTGCAACTTCTTCATAAGATATGACAGAATCGTGGAGAAAACCTTCTTTAAATTAATTGCATGATTCCTTGTCAATTTGGTTTGCAAATTTGTCACATTGACTGAAATATATTTGTAGATATCTCTACATTTTCATTAAGGGTCACCGCCATGTTAGTGGCATGATATCATTGATTGGCGTGATCAGCAGGTGTGACAGATTATCAACACCTTATCGATTCCATAGTTTAGTGTAGAACGAATCTTAACCCAAATACCTGTTGGTCAGCTCTGAAAGTGCCGACTGCACCAATTAGTGACATTACATAGCCATGTGATAGAACCTTGACTTTTTGGTGATCATTTGAAAGAGAAATAGTGTAAATCATATGAAGCTGAACCTTAAGCTCAGTCTCCTTCATAGAGAAATAGTGTAAATCATATGAAGCTGAACCTTAAGCTCAGTCTCCTTCATAGAGAAATAGTGTAAATCATATGAAGCTGAACCTTAAGCTCAGTCTCCTTCATAGAGAAATAGTGTAAATCATATGAAGCTGAACCTTAAGCTCAGTCTCCTTCATAGAGAAATAGTGTAAATCATATGAAGCTGAACCTTAAGCTCAGTCTCCTTCAAAGAGAAATAGTGTAAATCATATGAAGCTGAACCTTAAGCTCAGTCTCCTTCATAGAGAAATAGTGTAAATCATATGAAGCTGAACCTTAAGCTCAGTCTCCTTCAAAGAGAAATAGTGTAAATCATATGAAACTGAACCTTAAGCTCAGTCTCCTTCAAAGAGAAATAGTGTAAATCATATGAAGCTGAACCTAAAGCTCAGTCTCCTTCATAGAGAAATAGTGTAAATCATATGAAGCTGAACCTTAAGCTCAGTCTCCTTCATAGAGAAATAGTGTAAATCATATGAAGCTGAACCTTAAGCTCAGTCTCCTTCAAAGAGAAATAGTGTAAATCATATGAAGCTGAACCTTAAGCTCAGTCTCCTTCATAGAGAAATAGTGTAAATCATATGAAGCTGAACCTTAAGCTCAGTCTCCTTCATAGAGAAATAGTGTAAATCATATGAAGCTGAACCTAATGAACCTTAAGCTCAGTCTCCTTCAAAGAGAAATAGTGTAAATCATATGAAGCTGAACCTTAAGCTCAGTCTCCTTCATAGAGAAATAGTGTAAATCATATGAAGCTGAACCTTAAGCTCAGTCTCCTTCAAAGAGAAATAGTGTAAATCATATGAAGCTGAACCTTAAGCTCAGTCTCCTTCATAGAGAAATAGTGTAAATCATATGAAGCTGAACCTTAAGCTCAGTCTCCTTCAAAGAGAAATAGTGTAAATCATATGAAGCTGAACCTTAAGCTCAGTCTCCTTCAAAGAGAAATAGTGTAAATCATATGAAGCTGAACCTAAAGCTCAGTCTCCTTCAAAGAGAAATAGTGTAAATCATATGAAGCTGAACCTTAAGCTCAGTCTCCTTCAAAGTGAAATAGTGTAAATCATATGAAGCTGAACCTTAAGCTCAGTCTCCTTCAAAGAGAAATAGTGTAAATCATATAATGCTGAACCTTAAGCTCAGTCTCCTTCAAATAGATTCATGTTCAAAACACTCGTTTTCATGTCAGTTACGATTGTGTATATTTCAGGAAGGAAACAGACTGGCTGTTCCGGGAGTTGAACCAATATGACGTCCCTCTGCTGATCTTCTCTGCGGGACTTGGCGACATCATCGAGGAGGTGGTTCACTTCCAGACGTTCTTCTACAAGAACGTCAAGGTGGTGTCTAACTTCATGGAGTTTAACGACCAGGTGAGACTTCATGACTACAGAGCGTGACTGGCTGTGTGTGTTATGTGAAGCAATTCGTCAGGCAGGGTTGGGAAGGCAAAAAAAATAAATTGTTTTGTGCTGTGGAATATTATGACAAGGCCTTCTAGATCGAGTGCCTCTTATATCAACATAAACAATGAACTATTCTGATAAAATATTCTGTTTAAGAACCCAAATGGAAATTCAGGCAGGGTTGAGCTGTGGAATATTTTTACAAGGCCCTATAGATTGATCGCCTCTTATATCAACATAAACAATGAACTATTCTGATATAATTTTAAAATTTAATTATACAAAGATGTATAGGCAAAGGGAAAATTCAAAACGTGGAGAATCAGTTTTTTAAGCGCCATATTTATCGTGGCTCAGAATATTCACTGATATCATGTTTGTTTCAGGGCATTCTCGTTGGTTTCAAGGGTGACATCATTCACACGTTCAACAAAAACGAAAATGCAATCCATGACTCCAGTTACTTCACAGACCTAGAGCACCGTGACAACATAGTGTTGCTAGGCGACAGTTTGGGCGATCTGAAAATGGCCGACGGTGCTTGTAGTTCGGCCAATGTCTTGAAGATAGGCTTTCTCAATGATAAGGTAAGCTACAGACATTTTCTCAACCCTTATCAAATTACTGAAGTTCTTTCTTAGGAAGATGTTATGTATATAGTTGGTTTATTTTCTGTTGTATTTCCATAGAAATGTCACTTGATGACAAAGAATATCAATGCCTGTTATTCATGTAGATAAAACCATTTACAAAACAGGAAGAAATCATCCTCTTGTTTAACTAAGCTAAAGTCTGAGCAATTTATGAAGCATATCAGTAGAAATTATGCTCAGAAAAGAGGCTTATCCCATTGTTTTATACTGGTACATTTTTTTTTATGTGGTTGAGTTGGGGAGTCACAGTTTTCATTCAGTACTGGTACGCTTATTATTAACAAGACATGAGTGTGTGTCTTTGCATCATTAATTGCTGACCAACATGCAGCTGTTGTGGTTACTTGTGAGGCTATTTTTTTGTTTTCCTGGAATATCAATGCAAAGGTGTAATTGTTGATGGGTGTGTCGAGTTAGAGTAAAATGGATTCAACCATCTTGGGTTGAGTGTAATCATGTAGTCTTGTTATATTTTTGGTTGTGTTTCAGATTGAAACCCTACTACCAGTGTACAAAGAGGCTTACGACATTGTGCTAGTCAGTGATGAGACATTTCATGTACCGAATGCCATCGTTAAAGCCATATTAGAGAATTAAACATCAAAGTGTGTTTCTGTTATCATTGTGTTGATATTGTGACTGTATAACCATCGTTGTTGTGGCTATGATGGTTATTACTTGCATATAACCACAATTGTGACTGCATGCACAATTATGATAGCTCCAAGCTTAACAAATGGTTGCCCTGTGATAGAATATGGCATTGTGTTTCCACCAAACATCTATTGTTGTTAACCAGTTTCAAAATGGTATTAATTTAGATCAATTTCTTTTAACAAACAGTATCATTTTTTTGTATAAAGCAAAATTTTAAAAGGACTTTTCAGGGATGGGGGGGTGGAATCTCGAGAATTGTTGTTTCCTCAGTAAAATCAATTTGTCAGTGTTTATATTTGATCTGCCGTTTATCTTCAATTGTTGATTTCTGTATAAACAAATGAGAGAAACCCTCCCTTAAAAGTCTGTTTTTCCCCCTTTTGATTATCTTTGGTTCCATAAAATAAACCAATTTGTTTAAGTTAAACTTGGCAGCAATATAGTTTATTCCTCAATAACCCTGGGATAAATGTGTGGTTATGTTGTCTTCCATAAAGTGAACGGGGCTTGCTGATTTCAATGTTAATTTATGGAAACTGACACTGCAGGTTGCTACATGGATCTCTTTTAGGCGAAAACATGAAAAAGACGCCAAACATTGCGTTTTATACTCTGTTGTATTGATATTCTCGGCTTTTTCCTTTTTAAAATATTGTTCTACTGTATGACTTGAAATGTTTAGGTAAGTTCTGTTGTGTAAATATAATTTGGTGATTTTTATTCATATATGATTTCTATTTGTTACATGCTGGTTTAACAAATGTATCATTCACATATTGTGTCTTTTTACTTAAATAGTAAATGTGTCGAGATGGTAATAAACCATCAATAATAAGGGTCTGACATTGGACAAGTGACCTACTTAGAATGTTACATTGACCTGATTTAGTTGGTGTCAACCTTGTGAACATTTTAAGAGAAACTTGCTCAAAAATATGCAGTTTTGGCAAGCATGATAGGATAAATTGTTTATCAGCAGTATGGTGGTTATTGGCATCGAAGTTGAATTTTAACATCAAAATGGGATAAACTGCTGGCCTAATGCAGCTGCTTATAAAACCGCGTGGTTATAGTTAGTTGTACTTTAGCATTTAGTTTGGCCGACCATATGATGTTTGCCTGAGTATGTTTTTATTCTGTGACATGAAATGATTGGTTTTATTGAATGATAAAAATATCTTGCAAACAAAATCGTTATATTCAATGTTGACACAACTTTATACCTGTTTGTATTGTATGGATCTGTGATGTGGTCATAAAAGTGACTGAAGAGAAGGGCGCTTTAATTAGGGGTGTCAGCCGAACCTCGCCGCAGGCGGCCACGCCTGTGGCTCAATGTTATTTCCATTTTTTTCCCAACTTGTTTTAACTCGCATTTATATTTAAGATACAAGGACGAATGATACGTCAAACGAGAGCTAATGTATTGAATTTCAATAATATTGCCTTACTATCGCATTTTACTCCGTTTGAACCATCAAAAATGTGAGTTTGTGGAGCAATAATTTTAAATTCTACGCGAGAATTGTTGAGTTTTCGAGAATCAGTCCGTTTCGAATTCTCTAAATCGGTTCGTATTCGTTACTCGTATCATTTTTATTGTTTGGTATATAACAAGATGACATTGAAATGGTCATGGTCTTATAAAATATAAAAAAAAATGGCGAAAGGGAAAATGATATTATATACGTGAGAAATGATACGGTGTAAACAAATGAATTTTTTCCCCGAATTTACCAGAGACCCGCGACATATATAGTTGTATGATGTTACAAATGCGTGAGGTTTTTTCAGATTGAATGGAACTGTTTTGTCGTATTTTGGGCTTCAAAATGTCGTCCAATCATCTCATGCTCGCCCCATGAGCCCGTATCAGGGTCCACCTTGCCTTGACTCGACGCTCGCAACCACCGCTGATCGTGCGTTGTCAAACAAGTCGATTTTCATTCATTTTGAAACTTGATCCCTAAAATCCTTCCATATAGGGGGGTAATTTAAGTATAGTGGACCATCTTGGTCAAGTTTATTATGTCTTCCAACGATTTTTTTTTTCTTCAGTCAAGGTTTTTCGGGCTTTTCTCCGGAACGGTTAAACACATCAACATGAAATTTTGGGGAATGATAGATCAAGTTGGGACACAACTGCCGATCCAGTTTGACGCGCATGCGCAGTGTTGGAGGCTTATGGGATCGATTTTTCGTCGGTTTTTTCCCTCATTTTCTACGACTGCCTCCTCCATAACTACTGCAGTTACGAACATATGAATTATGTGGTTGTAACAAGAAATTATCGTTGCATGGAATAGGCGAAAAAAATACTTGTTTTCACCTTTTGTACTTAGTATAATGACATGTATTTTAGAGTACCTATCGCGATTTTTGCTACGAATTCTCTCCTCACTGATATCTCTGAAACGGCTGTATTTACGCACATGAAATTTTGTCAGTAATTAGAACTTGGCCTCGTGATATTAACTGTAACAGTATTTTAAGCATTCACAGTAAAAGAAAACAGTAAAAAGGACGTTTAGTTTGAATGTTTTCTACTGCTGCAGCTTAGCAGCAGGCTATCTGCAGTTCGTATATAAGTAGACCAAACCTTACGTATACGACCAGAGGCATTCATCGCTTACCTTGGCTGGCTTTAAGGGGTCATGTCAAAACAGGCCAAACCTTACGTAATCGACCAGCGGTATTCATCGCTTTCGCCCTGTATGCGATGTTTTAACTAATACAAGCGGCTGGAAAGGTTGGCTAGTATTCGCAACGTATGTCCCCCGTGCAAACAAAGAGAAGCGAGCCGCGATGTATAGATAACTATAGTTACAATCAATAGCGACTTGGAAGCATGGTAACTGGAACCAAACCCCTGTATATATGTGTGCATTTATATGTGAGTGCGCGTGGTTGTGTGGGTATGTTTATATATATATATATATATATATATATATATATATATATATATATATATATATATATATATATATATATATATATATATATATATATGTATATATATATACATATAACTATATATATTTGTGTATATATATTTAAATATATACATGTATATGTATATATATACACATATTTATATGCATGAATATATATAAATTTGTATGTATATGAATATATATGTATGTCTGCTATTTATATATATATGTATATATATATATATATATATATATATATATATATGTATGAATGTATATATATATGAATATATATGAATATACATGTTTGTCTGCTATATATATATATATATATATATATATATATATATATATATATATATATATATATATATATATATATATATATATATATATATATACACGAGTGCCTATGGTTCTAGCTTACAGCTTAACTGCAAAAATATGCAAAGACGTCATGCATAGCTGCATGAGCATCAAAACCTTTGGACCCTATCAACTTTTCCGACGGCTCGTATCTCATGCAGGCGCTCTGTTTCCGATGCCAAGCTCGGAAGCGGCTCAGCGCTCGGAAGCTTAGCATTGGGAACCGAGCGCCTGTGGCTCGTATACGGGAACGCAATAACGAAGCGGGTATCTCGCGTGAGCAAACACCACCAACTGATTTTAAACTGATGAACGCGATTACCCGCGTGATATTCTTCATTTGCCCTTTTTGTATTCACCCGCGTCCTGAGTCCATCTTAAACTCTGACGGAAAAAATCCGCTGGAGAAATTCTTTACCCATGCCTAGTTCCTTGTATATATCAACAGCGCCGGATTACTATGATATTTGTTTTGGATTGCAATTGCAGTTGTTGGAAGTGTAAGGCAACCAATTGCTGGTGCTGCTGGTGACTAATAGGTCAAATCATTAATATTGCGGGGTGTCCTCCATATAGAAGAAGTAATATGGAAGGGATGATTAAAAGACGCTGGTTATCTATAGAAGGCTGTCATCAATATCCCACAATGCCATCTTTTAGTTAAAAATGTATTGGCAAATATGTAAAACCACAGACAGGGGCACCAAATGATGTCGATAAATGTGCATTTGCATTTACATTTCATGTCACACAGTAATATTACATGCAATCTTAGGTGCATGGCGATTCGAATATTGATAAAGATATGAAAGTTACTAGATGCAAAGGTCTTGAACAATTCTGTGTGGCAGCGAAGCGTACGAATACTCGGACATTTTCTCTGCTTCAAAACTATGCTACTTATCCTGGTGGTTTTCAGAAAGTCGGTACAATGTTGGATGAACGATTAATTTTATTACTTCCACAATATGAATTAGACATTTATTTACAAAATAGAACTTACTCCAAATTACTCAGTATATATATACTCTTCTACAAAGCACTAACAAATAAATTGTGCCAGAGTGATCAAGATGTTTGTCAGTGTAGTTTTTGATAACAAATTGACAGTCATTATAAATTACCCCAAAAAATGTTCCCAGGAGGAAATTTAACAGCACGGGATGTGAACATATGAATGCATATTAACAGCCACAATTACAAAGTAACGTAGATAAATAATTACATAACAAACCAATGTAACAGATGGATGTGCTACTTGTGTTGAAGTCATTATTGCCAGGTAATTGATGCAATAACCTCTACATCCATATCATATTTACTTAAACTCATCAACAGAAAAGTGGTTTAATCCTGCTGAATAAAAGTCATGTACGTGGTATATATAAAGTTAACATTTAAAACTATCACGTATCGGATTATGTAAATGGAGGCCAAAATACATTAAAACTTACATATTTGTGCTTATAATTCTGTTGTTTTGTTGAACAGGAGACGGACGCGTTCCTTGAAGAGGAACTGCTACATCTGCCTCGCGTTTCATGTGCAGTATTCTGCAAATTTCGTCTTGAAACTTACGCATGCGCACAACATAGATGATAGGATTGAGGCCAGAATTGAGAACCACCAAAAATATCAAGTATCTTGCGTAGTAATACACGTCGTGTTCAGGGTTGTAGTATATCTTCAAATTGTACACTAGCATCGACAGGGCGATACAAAATGGCAACCAACAGCCATAGAACGTTACAAATATAATGAGTACAGTTTTCAACAACCGTAGTTTTGACTTCAAATAGATGTGCTCTGAGTTGTTGTCAATGCTTCCAGTTGAAATCAGATTGACGTGCGTGCGTATGTGCTTATGTGCAATGTAAAACATAGGTATATTAAGTATCATAACAGCCACTAGCACAAAGTAAATATAAGGTAAAGCTGCATACATGAAAAACTCGCGCTTCAGAACATGCACATACACACAGTAATTGGATTCAACTAAAACTACTTCATTATATGATGCCAATGGAGCTACAAAACTCCATAAGAAGGTAGGGATCCAGACAAAGGCAGCTCCCTTAATGTAATCGCTCTTTTTCATCACACTGTCATATGAATACGGCCATACGATGGACCGGAAGCGGTTAAGTGTCATAGCAACAATGGCCGCCAAGGATACATTACACAGGAATACACCAATGGTGGCACTCAAGCCACACAATCGTGTGTTCACTCTCAAGTTTGGTGATACATATGAAACCAAGAGATTGCTAAGGCTTAATCCCATCAAGAAATCTGCCACAGCCATTTGCATTATATAGAAATTGGAGCGCGTTCGCAGACTGGGTCGGCGGTAAAATGCGAGAAGAGCCAAACCGTTTGCAACGCAAATGAACAAAATTAGAAATACTAAAATGGCTATAGGAAGAGCAGTTCCATTAATATATCTTCTGAATTGAAGCACAATTGAATTATTCCCGGATATACTGACCGAGTCGATTGTACTGGATTCAAATGCGGCTGAATATATTTCCAAATCATCCGTGGATAAGAGTTGCTCGTTTATAATTGCTCCATTTACATACTGGGGTGTGACTTGTATAGTTAGTTCAGAAGTTCCAACCCTTGCCAGCGCTCCTCTGGAAGTAGTTGTCCTATCAATATTCAATCTGTCAGAAGTAACAGGGTTCAGCGAAGCCGAGGAGTAGTTAAGACTACAATTGTCAATTGTCTCCTTGAAGGTATCCGCCATAGCATTGCGTAACGCAATTAGTGACACCAGCAAAACAATTGACTGATTCAGGAATCGCACCGTCATTTTTCTGTTCAATAGAAAGTACAGTTGGGGAAATATCAGTTGTATCCTAGTCAAAGAAGTCAAAACGCGAAATGTCACACTCC
The DNA here is from genome assembly GCA_034190875.2 of Urechis unicinctus. Classification (NCBI taxonomy): domain Eukaryota; kingdom Metazoa; phylum Annelida; class Polychaeta; order Xenopneusta; family Urechidae; genus Urechis; species Urechis unicinctus. Next base: position 3,446,917 of record CM067355.1, read on the forward strand.
ACTACCAATACCCAGATGACACTTTGTTCCTCTAATTCCGGACCCTGCCTATTCGCTCCATGCAACGTGGCAAATTCTGGCTAACTAGCTCTGAAGTTGTGGTTTTAAAGGGTCACCAAGACGGTAAGGCTCTAGTCTCTCTCCCCAATTGGCAGGACTTATGTCACCTGACTCTATTGTTGACTACAAGAACAGAAGAATAAATCTAGAAAAATAATGAAACAGGCAAACAAAGGTGAGGTAGAAGGAAAGGGAGATTGAGATGAACGGAGGTGAAACCGGAGCTGACCCCAATAACATGATTGCAGTGCCAATGCGAGAGATGAATATAATGACTAGAAACGAATGAGGACACGGATCTGTTTTCATACCACTCAAATTGATATATCTTTGTGATGAACGGACCTATTTTAAAACCAAAACAGCATTGGAACCCACTCATTGAATTCCAACACCTCACCTGTAGACAACCTCATTACCAATATACACAGTCGCTCGGTTCCCGATTCCAAGCTACCAAACGTCTACCCACTAGATGAAGATATGTAACGTCGACGCTGAGTTTGTATGTAAATATAGGTTTAACATGCATGTTGAGTCAGAAGGATAAGGCCACAAGGCACTGCCAGTGATAATTCGTTTGTACAATGACACTCATAGATCTGCAGACAAAAGGTTTTCAAATAATACCAAGCCATTTACAAATGGATGCCTCAAAGGGTGGTTACTTATACGACATGCAATCTTTGCTGGGGGTCATCAAGCTTATGGGTGGTGGAAGTGAAATTGATCCTGGGTGATAAGATCTACTGGCTCATTAGGCGAGTGAGACACAAAGTTAGGGGCAGACCTACTCATAAGTTTGGTTCTCTTCACATGAAGGCGCGGGTACCGTACCTATCAATTAATTCACGGATATGATCCGCGAAATTTATGGTTTGACAACACCACTTCCTCTTATCAGTAATCATCAGTATCATTTTTGTTACCGTAGATTTTGCATATCGAGAGACAAATTAGGAAAATAACGTTGATAGTAGGATTTTCTATCCCCTGGACTCTAAGAGCATATTGCTTCCTTTACTAGTACATCATGATTCTTGGCAATATACGATATATCTAATTAGATAACCGACAATATCCTACATATCTCAATAAGAAAATTGTCTATACGAACATCAAATATTTATACTTAATCTTCCTCATGGTGTTTGCGAACAGGTCGATGGGGAAGATTCTCTGGCAATAACCGGATTTTTAAAACAGTGGCTGGGAGACACAAACCTGTAGTTTAAGGTGAATTGCGTTGATCCCAAGACACTTTACACTTGATATCATAGTAAAGAGTTTATAGCTTCACTATGAGAGCTCACTCGCGGCTTCTGCCCGAGGAAAGATGTGAAGACGCCTCCTGTTTGCCAAAGCGTTATTTTCATTGCCTCTTGTCAAAGCATCTCTTAAAACCACGTGGAATGCTCAGTTTACTTCGGGGCAGTAGTGACCTCGACTAATCAGATGACTCCATATATTTATCAGCCACCGAGCCCCGAGACGTTTGATCAACGGTCCCATGTGCTTTTGTTGATTTCATGGTATCGTTGCCTGATGTCGTGGGTGTCTTTGGAGTAATTTCATAATCGTCACATAGCTCAGCGTAGCTATAAACTCTTCGCTCAAGACCTTCACACCCCCATGACATGCCAAAAATGTTTGTGTCGACCCCAGGCCAGTTCCCTCGCTTCAGACATTGACAATCTAAAACATCCACAGTGCAGACATGAAAGATCGAGGATCGTAAACTGCGCAGACGCTGTTAATTGATCAAGTTGACATTTATTTAGTAGAGTACTTGCTATTTTCGCTATTCATAAGCCTATTGTGCAACGTGTTTTGGCAGTGGCAAGGCTCTGTGAAAAAGACATTTTCCCGCTCACAACTATCGCAGTGACGTCAACCCCCTATTCGCCTGTGCTTTTGTTTGCGTCACGGTAGCACCACCGTAAGATTGCAATGCATTATAATTAGGGAAGAGATCACCGCAGAGCCACTCGAAGTGAGCCCTCTTAGCGTTGCTATAAACTCTTTGATCATAGTGTCTATCTTGATCTTGCCATATTTTGTTTTACATTTCCAGCGAAATAAAAAGCAATGTAATATTTCTTGATTAACAGGAACAGGAGATGATATCACGAGGCACAACAATATTTACAACATGCCTTATTGAATTTGAAAATAAAGTTTCTTTAGACAGTTATGGTGTGATTTACACCTTTATGGTAAATTATGTTCTTATATACCCCACGTTTCAACAATATCGAATTCGGACGTTATCTCTCGCCCTAGAGTCTACGTCAAAACAAGCTCTAGAACTGATGTGTCCGAATATTCATTAGACAGGTTCATAAATCTTCGTGACAGCCCCTACTTGACCAATCAACGCAATGGTAGGGACGAGGATATACATTAGGTTTTCTGTGACGTCGTCTACATTGTTGTGGTCTGCGTCCAACGAGAACAGACATAATGTCTTGTAGAATTGGTGGGGGGGGGTCTCACAAGTTCAAATTGGCACCACAACAAGCGCTGTATTCGCTGATCTGTATGATAGTATGTTTACGTAATACAGTCAGTCAAAGAGACCAGTTGTGTGTCTACTTCTCTCGCCGACTGTGTGATTAAGGGTGCCGCTCAGTGTGGAACAACAAATCGGGGTGTTGCAGAATGATTGCCCGTCTCATAAAAATAACTCGTCCGATTGGACAAGTTGACTAAGCAAGTCACTTGTCAGCGCGAAAAATCACTTGTCCAGGGCAAGCAGGCTAACAACGCATAGCAATTTGTTTCCCCGCCTCAGCAGGCACATTCACAAAACAGTCACGACCCATTAAGCAGCAGAGTGCACAATCCTTTCGAAAGTCTTTCAATATCACGCCATGCGACTGTTGCGCGTAATCGAGGCCACCGCATGTTTAGCAAGAGCATATACTTCAGTTCTTATCAAAAAGAGGTCTAAAACAGAGCGTATATAAACAAATATGGCGCCGAATCTTCGGAATATGTCACACTGACCAATTAGAGACAATGACTCAAAAATACCCGAGAGACATGGCTTCCGATGGGTGCATCCCCAATCTGGGATGCTGGTCCACTTCAAGGAATGTCGTTAGTCTAGACCTTGGCGCGCAGTATTGAATATCATTAACATGTAAAAAGGAGGGCCCGCAACTAAGGGCTATGGGACCGTGACTAGAACAAGACGAAAATATTCTTTAACTGGGAATAATATTATCTTAATTCACTCCGACTGTCCAAAACCAGCTTTTTTCTGCTAGTGTATATCTGCCTAATGTTGACCCTTAGATAACACACGAGTCAAGTTACTCATGCCGCCTGATTATTCTTCAAACCTCAAGATTCACTGGCAAGTTGAACGGCGATAGAGGCAGGTATGTGGATCTTATATTTGTACCCTCAACGCCTTTGAGGAACAAGTTTCTTTACGCACTTTACACTTTTGCAGCATCACTTGTTTTGGCGTTCCTATGGTTCTCGGCATTGGCGCTAGCAGACAAATTGATGCATCTAATTAAGGTTAATAATTACATGCATGAAATGATTAATTATGGAAGAGCCTTGCTCTTTTGCACCAAGACATGGAAGCATTGTATTATCCCCTTAATGGACGCTGGGCTAAGCATGAACAGCACACACACACAGGCTACTTTAAGAGGCTACTCTCTTCGTCTCTCGAAATTCATATCCATTACAGGATTATGAAAATCATTCGATTGTGGCAATATCATTATCGTGGATACAATGAGAACAAAGCATTAACTTGTCATAATCACATTCATAGATAAAGCATCAAATTATCATTTTTGCTTGTTAATCTATACTCTAGTAAGGATCAATAATAATGAGCAGTCCTGGCTTAACTATTGCATAATATTCAGAAGATCAGAGGCAGTACACTGCCTCATTATTGATTGCAGATTGCAGAAATGTACAGCTAGGTGGAAATGAATCAGTGGACTTTAGGCATAAACATAATTGTACAAAGGTATATCTCATATATGATATATAAAACATTGACACACTTCGATGACCGCAAAATTGCATAATAAGCGTCTCTTTCAAAGTTATGCGCATTCATGCCCTTGTATGCTGAGAGATAATTGTATATGCCCTTCCATAAGCTAACTGTTCACAGACGATTCTTTTCTGACAACCTGTTCCAGTTCAATTACTCTCTTTTGTTATTCACAAATTCGTGGTAGTTGAGAATAATTTCGACAAACACCAGCGGCACATTCTCAATTATAGAGGAAGGAGAAGAAAGCATCTGCTGAATATGTAGGACCTTATCTAATCAATGTCTCGCCGCCTCCGAATTGTTGACCCGATGAGTGTTACTAGGCGAGGCACATAGAGGTGTCTAGCGGTGTTGCGAGACAGTCTTGAAAAATCCTTAATTCATTTGAACACATGCGCTCAGTTCCCAATGCCAAGCTTTCGAGCGTCCAGCTGCAATCTATTCCGGCGTCACATGCAGAAAGTAGCGTTATGCACAAGGTAGCGACTGGCCGCACTGCGCATGCGCACAAACCTCGGATACTTTCAGCACGCCGTTGGTATGCACAAAGTAGCGCTATACAGAAAGTAGCATAGCTCAAGCACGTGGAGGATCAGAGTTGCGCTATGCAGAAAGTAGCGAGAGTGAGCGAGCACAAGCACGCACTTACTGTGATCATATAAGTGTGTGTATGCTAGTATACGCCCCTGAAACTTTCTGCATGTTACATACTACCATGCTTGAAGTAGCCACATATACCCAGGCAACATTCTGCCTGCCAGTATAATCCCATACTAAAAATTGCCATAACAACATGCTGAAAGTAGCCACATCTATAAACTCACGCTGCTTTGCGCATGCCAGTATACTCGCGTGCTGCAAATAGCCACACATATTCAATCAGGCTACTCTGTACATGCCAGTTTTACCTTCTTGCTTAAAGTAGCCAGACCTATATGATCAGGCTACTTTGTGCATGACAGTATACTCCCGTGCTGAAAGTAGCCACATATATATACAGGTATCAAACGCGATGCACTTTTTTACAATTCGATACAAAGGATAGTTACAGTTGACTCCCATTCATGTATGCTACATCATTGGAAAGTAGACGGTTTTGGTAATAAGAATATCACGATTATTCAGGACGTGGTTTGAAAGGCGAACAAAAGAATTAAAGCAATTCACAAGATTCGTTGGAAGATTTGTGCCTTTTATAAAATCTTGCACTCTAATTATTAAAATGTTGCGCTGCACGAGTTCTGCATTATGCTACTTATACTGGTGGTTTTTAGAAAGTCGGTACAATGTTGGATGAAAGATTAATTTTATTACTTCGACAAAATTAATTAGACATTTATTAACAAAATAGAACTTACTCCAAATTACTCCATATATAGACTCTTCTACAAAGCACTAACAAATTAATTGTGCCAGAGTGATCAAGATGTTTGTCAGTGTAGTTTTTGATAACAAATTGACAGTCATTATAAATTACAGCACGGGATGTAAACATATGAATGCATATTTACAGCCACAATTACAAAGTAACGTAGAAGAATAATTACATAACAAACCAATGTAACAGATGGATGTGGTACTTGTGTTAAAGTCATTATTTCCAGGTAATTGATGCAATAACCTCTATATCCATATCATATTTACTTAAAATCATTAACAGCAAAGTGGTTTTGACCTGCTGAATAAAAGCCATGCACATGGTATATATAAAGTTAACATTTCAAACTTTCACGTATCGAATTATGTTAATGGGAGGCCAAAATACATTAAAACTTACATATTTGTGCTTATAATTCTGTTGTTTCGTTGAACAGGAGACGGACGCGTTCCTTGAAGAGGAACTGCTACATCTGCCTCGCGTTTAATGTGGAGTATACTGCAAATTTCGTCTTGAAACATACGCATGCGCACAACGTAGATGATAGGATTGAGGCCAGAATTGAGAACCACCAAATATATAAAGTATCTTGCGTAGTAATACACGTCGTGTTCAGGGTTGTAGTATACCTTCAAATCGTACACTTGCATCGACAGAGCGATACAAAATGGCAACCAACAGCCATAGAACGTTACAAATATAATGAGTACAGTTTTCAGCAACCGTAGTTTTGACTTCAAATAGATATGCTCTGGGTTGTTGTCAATGCTTCCAGTTGAAATCAGATTGACGTGCGTGCGTATGTGCTTATGTGCAATGTAAAACATAGGTATATTAAGTATCATAACAGCCACTAGCACAAAGTAAATATAAGGTAAAAGTGCATACATGAAAAACTCGCGCTTCAGAATATGCACATAAACGCAGTAATTTGATTCAACTAAAACTTCTTCATTATATGTTGCCAATGGAGCTACAAAACTCCATATGATGGTAGGGATCCAGACAAAGGCAGCTCCCTTAATGTAATCGCTCTTTTCCATGGTGCTTTCATAAGAATACGGCCATACGATGGACCGGAAGCGGTCAAGTGTCATAGCAACAATGGCCGCCAAGGATACAGTACACAGGAATACACCAATGGTGGCACTTAAGCCACACAATCGTTTGTTCACTCTCAAGTTTGGTGATACATATGAAACCAAATGATAGCCAAGGCTTAATCCCATCAAGAAATCTGCCACAGCCATTTGCATCATAAAGAAATTGGAGCGCGTTCGCAAGCTGGGTCGGCGGTAAAATGCGAGAAGAGCCAAACCATTTGCGACGCAAATTAACAAAATTAGAAATACTAAAATGGTGATCGGAAGAGCAGCGCGATTAATATATCTTTTGAATTGAAGCACAATTGAATTATTTCCGGATATACCGACCGAGTCAATCGTACTGATTTCGAAAGCGTCAAAATATGTATCCAAATCATACGGTAATGAACTTTGATGGGTTACAATTGCTTCTTTTACATACTCGGATGTGACGTGTGGAGTAAGTTCAGTAGTCCGAGCCCATGGCAGCGCTCTTTTGGATGTATCCGTCCTTTCAATGTTTAATCGATCAGAAGTAACAGTGTTCAGCGAAGACGAGGAGAAGTTAAGACGAGAATTATCAATTGTGTTGGTGTCAGCCATTGCATCCCTTTATGCGCCAAGTGACTGCGGCAAAATGATTAACTGAATCAGGAACAGTGCAGTCGTTTTCCAAGTGAGGGAATTCGCCTTCTTTTTTTCTTTTCGAAATATGGCACAGTCTGCTTTAAGTTTTAAGTTGTATCAAATTTGTCGTTTTGTTTGTCGAGAAGCAGCCATATCTCAAATGCCAAATCTAAAATCGAAATATCAATAACCAGACGACACTGAATATTGGTCCCCTGTCTACTCGTCCCTTGATGCCTTGGCAAATTCCTTGTAACTAGCTTTGACGTGGCTTTATATGATCACGAAGACAAGACAGCTTCCCTCCCCTAAAAGACGCAAGTTATTCAATAGTGTAACCTGATCCCCAAGAGAAAGAGAAGCGTGCAAACAAATGGTAAAGGTAAGATATAATGTAAGTTCACAGACGGTCATCAGACACGGATGGGGAAGGGTATATAAGACATCACAGGATAGAAAAGGTAATGACTTCAAAGATCTATACGGCCACATGATGGACCGGAAGCACACTAACCAATGGAGCGACACTCCTGGCTACCGGCGGAGCAACACAGGACAATACCAACCTATAAGTAACAGCTAAGCGGCATAGAAACACTACAATACCATTGCTTCAATGGTGAAATAAGATAAAATTTTCAACTGCACGCGATGGTCACGAGTATTTGGCAATTATGAACCTAGAGGTTCAATCACAATTCAACATTTGATTATGCCAAAAATAAGGCATCATTGAAATAGGAATGCTAAACCGATTTCCCAGTTGATTGCAAATCTTATAAGCTCGTGCTCACTTTACAACCAGGTATCTTACTTGCATGAGTTTATGACAGACCAGAACTTTGGTATCCTTGTCCTAAATGTGACCTGGTTCTTAGGTAATGAAACAGATGATATTGACACCGATGATATGATGTCTAATTGCTATGATATGCTACACCGGGGATATCAAGGGACAGGTGGTACAGGTCTTGCATACCGAAAGAATTTAGCGATCTAACCAACAACACCAGCACTAATGCCTACCTCGTTTTAAGTGGCTGAAAAACTAGTGTAAATGGATCAAATAATATGAATATCAGTAAAATATAGGCCACCCCTTACAGAAACAATAATTTTCCTACCAAGCAATCCTCGACTGAGTTCAGCGTTTATCCATTGCCCAAGGATGACCTTTGGTATTCATTGACTTTACTTTCTATATGGTCAATACAAGCAATAGCGATGCATCAACAGTCCTTGAACTTGTGACCTCAATAGGTCTCAGACAGCATGTGACCTACAATAACCAATTGAAGTGGCAAAATCTCAAGAATCATTGTCCTTGCAACACATTCGCTGGGTCATGGATTTCCAGAAAACGTCCGTGCTACAAAGCTAAATAAAAGAAGTTTATCTTCTGATGCTTTCTGAATTCACTAACGAATGAAATGTACAAACTATTTAATATCATTTATATTGCGTGAAATATAGGCTTCATAAATATTAGTATTAGCACTATATTTTCCGATTAGGGATCACTTCGTATATTTCCACAAACAATCGTTAAATCATGGAAATTGTTGAAATTGGCATTTACAATCTAGAAAAGTCGATAGTTTCATTCCTCTAGTCCGAAACTATTGTTTTTAATTAATCAGAAGTTTGTTCTTGAGAATGTACAATCATTGCAATTTACAAAAACTATATTTGTGTCCAATTAAATGTTATTACCACGAAAATTCAACTGCAATTTGCACACCGGAAGTCCACTTAACAGTTGCAAACAAGGAACGCAAGATAGCAAACCAAATAATTCCTATCACACATGCTGCTGTCTCAATACATGTTACCAGAATTAACACCATTGGTAAATCGTAATGTACAAAACTATACAGCGTTATTCCGAGTGTCTTTATGCAATGGCGTAGTTCACAACACACATGGACAACAAATCTGCAAATATGAATTCATATTCAGAGTAAATAATTGAATCCTGTAGCAATTATGAATGAAACCTCGCTGAACCGGAAGAGCATTGATTTGTTCCTGATAGAGTGTCATTTATCAAATATTTACCACAACTACTGTATCCAGATTATGTACGCAACAATTCATTGAGAGCCGATAGGATTAATGCCTCAATTAAGAACCACGGAATACGCAAACAATCTTGCGTAGTAATACACGTCGTGTTCAGGGTGGTAGTAAACCTGCAAATTGTACACTTCCATCGACAGGACGATGCAATATGGCAGCCAACTACCGTAAAAGTAACAAATATTATTACAATTGTTTTCAGCAACCGCAGTTTTGACTTCACATAGATGTGCTGTGGGTTTGTGTAAATGCTTTGAGATCGCATGGACTTGTACTCTAGTTGCGCATACGTGCTTATGTGCAATATAAAACAGGAATATTAAGAATCATAACGGCAAATAACACAAAGTAAACAAAGGGTAAAACTGCAAACATGAAATATTCCCGCTTCAGAGTGTGTACGTAAACACAGTGATACGAATCAACTGGACATAACTTATTAAAAGACGCCAAATGAGCTACAAAACTCTATATGAAGGTTGGGATCCAGACAAAGGCAGCCCCATTAATGAAGTCACTGTTTTCCTTTGTTCGTTTGTAAGAATACGGCCAAATGATGGACCGGAAGCGGTCAAGGTTCATAGCAACAATGGCTGTTAAGGATGCCGAACACAGGAACACCGCAATGGACGCATCCAAGCCACAAAATCGCGTGTTTAACATCAAGTTTGGCGATACAAACAAAACTAAATGATAGCAAAGGCTCAATCATAGCAAGAAATCATCTGCCTCTGCCTTTTGCATTATATAGAAATAGGAGCGCGTTCACAGCCTGGGTCTGTGGTAAAATGCGAGAAAAGCCAAGCCGTTTGCAACGCAAATATTCAAGCATGACAAAACAAAAATGACAATACTCAGAGACAGATAATCTCGTGTCGGCTTGTAAAGATGTGGTGTCCTTGGTAATGCTGATCGGGTCAATGGTGCTATATTTGAACGAATGAAAATTTGCTTTCAACAATTCTGATGTTATAGTATTTTCCGCCAAAGGTGCTTCTCTTTCAGACTCGCAGAGAACTATTGTAGCAAGTTCAGAAATCCAACCACTAGCAATGGTTCCGCTTGTAGTAGCAGTCACAGCGAAATCAACATTCATTAAGTATGACGCTACGGCACTTGATGCGGCCGGTGAAATGGAAAGTATCGAATCATCAATAGACCACGTTGCTTTATTAGCCAATCCACCGCGGAAATTCCCAGGGCAAATAATTGCTTGTATAAGAAATCTAATTGCCACCATTTCCCTTGCATTATCTTCTTATCCATTTGATGAGGCAAGTCAACCAAATGTTCAAACCTTCGTGTTTGCTATTCCGAATGAATCCCGAAGGCGAACTACTGCGCGACACTATCAACAACCAGACGACATTGCCTTCCTCAAATCTCTTTCTCCCGCAGCCTACGTTACTTTCACATCTAATATATCATCAACAGACAAATTAGCTGACTAACAAGCAGTATGAGGACAGGACGAGTACAGTCTTATTGTTTAAGTAGTTACCAATGAGCGTTTGACAGCCTCAACTTCTAAGTAACATTATATATTTCAATACTCTGCAGAATGCACACAACACTTTATCAATCGATTCTCGGGACCTGTTTGGTCTTACAATCAATCGAAAATAAACCCAAGTCATATGACAAGACTGTGATTAATCAGCCTATTTATACCATGGCCTGTCCCCAGAGAATATTATAGAAGGATGACTGCCAGACGTTGGTGATCAATTGACTGTTGTCAAATAGTTAGAATATCCCTTATCATTTTCGAATTACCAAAATAGGCAAAGCACACATAGGGATATCCAATTGAGCTCATAAATATGCTTCAGTGGTTTGATATCCGGCTAGAAGATAGTAATTAATAAAACACCTGTACTTTGGGCCTCGTATTAATTTTCAATTAGCAAGATTCACACCATATCTGAAGATAACCGGGACTTACAAATAACAGGGAGAAACCAATTAGGCAGCCATCGGCATGCCAGTGCCTTCAACCATTGTTTTTGACAGCGCAGAATATGAGTATTCGAACAGTATCCTAATTTTCGGTTATCAAATCATCGTAGAAATATAAAATCAAGCGGATGATCCATTTTGCAATGAACCGTTCGGTTTGATTTCAGATTCATCTTGAATTGCTGTCTCGCTTGACAGTAATTAGATTTTCCTGAAATACCAGAAATCGCGACAATAGGGGATTTCAAGTTCATCAAACGCAACACGGTGCAAGGCGTACCAATACAGAATATAAGAATTACATTTTTAACATGATACAGATATTGGGCATTAAAATCAATAATTTGTATTTCAACATATAAAAGCATTCTCAGACACGCACATCCTATGACAGTCAAAATTACGGTTGCTGAAAACGGTTGACATCATATTTTTGACGTTCGATGGCTGTTGGTTGCCATTTTGTATCACCCTGTCGGCGGTTCACAGTTTGTAGTTCTTCTACTACCCTGAAGTGTATTTCTGTGCAAGAATCTCTGGTTATTCAGTGGTTATTTTCTCTGGTATCAATCCTATCATCTACGTTGTACGCATGCGCACATTTCGGGATCAAATTTGCAAGATACTCACCATCAAATGCAAATCAAAGTCTCCAGCAAGGAATGGCTTAATCGCATACAGATATGGACATGGTGGTTATTGTAAACCATAGACTAACGAGTGTAACATCTAGGGCATTGAGTAAATGGTTAATCACTTTCAAGTAGTTGGTTTTGTCAGGTTGCAGCTGTTCCGGGCTTGCTGTCATATATATGTGCATTCATATGTAAGGATAAAGTCGCCCATAAGTCATGAGTAATACGTCATTGTATTCAATTATGATTATGTCTTTATCTTTTTGTGTCTGGCCGTTTACTGTTTGCTACTGTCGCGGTAAACCATATTGGTGCAACAGATTATTAAAATCCGCAATACTTCGTGGAGATGATTGTGGTATATATAAATTGTATTTTTTTGCAATCGATACAATGCATACATACATACATACATACATACAATTCATACATACTACTACATCTATTCTACCTTTAGCATTGGTGTGTAAAATATTTGTTACTTATTTGTAAAAGGGTAAATTGTTCTCGCTTGCAATCTTCTGTTGAATATCCATTTTAGAATTGATAAAGTTAATCTTTCATCCAACATTGCTTTCTAAATAGCACAGCTGACATGCATTTGTCAAAAACCATTAAATGTACTCAGTAGAATTACTTGATAGCCACGTATGACAACAGAAACATAAAAGGGATATTTAATGTATTTACGTTAGTTTTTTGGTAACCTATGAATTCGGAAATGGGTTTTTAGAAAATACAGGCCTTTCAACATCAATAGTTAGAAACAAATAATAAGATGTGTAATAAGTATACACTGCCAATATATCTGTCACAGTAACAGTTATCTGTCTGGAGGGGGGCGTCAAATCGTTTTATGTGTTGTTCTGTTTAAGGGCAAGGATGGCCTTGCCATTAAACAGAACAACACTGATTTGAAGCCCCCCTCCCCAGTCAAATTTAGAAAATACTGTCATTTCACATAAATAGTTAAATATAAATAATGTGATGTGCAATAAATATGGACTGCAATTCTATCAATATCGTCAAATTCCCTCGAAAACCTTCACACAACTTTGATAAGTGTTTGCTTCACAAAGATAGAGTTTGGCAATATATGTTTGATAGATTCCAAACGATCGCCTTTAAACCAACCATTTGAATTACTACCTATAACTATCGTTGTATGATAGAGCCGAGACATGATACTACCTTCAATTTCAAGTCCAGCATTCAGTCAATTAGATGATGATTCTAGGCCTAAGTATGGTTGGAATGATTTCTAACCATGGATGCATAATCGATTGTTTCCGGCCGTCTTGAACAAAGATGTGATATTGCCAAGATGATAGTTATGCTGATATTTAAACAAAGATATGATATCGCAAAGGTGGCAGTTATGCTGAGCCGTTAACAAAGATATGATTTCGCAAAGGTGGTAGTTATGCTGAGCCTTAAACAAAGAGGTGATATGGCAAAGCCGGTAGTTATGTTGAGTCTTAAACAAACAGGTGACACTGCAAAGCCGGTAGTTATGCTGAGCCTTAAACAAAGAGGTGATATAGCAAATCCGGTAGTTATGCTGAGCCTTAAACAAAGAGGTGATATGGCAAAGCCGGTAGTTATGTTGAGTATTAAACAAAAAGGTTTTATCACAAAACCGTTAGTTATATTGAGTCTTAATCAAAGAGGTGATATCGCAAAGGTGGTAGTTATATAAAGCAAAGGCAGTGAATAAGAATTTTTGCTTGTGCTTTTTCATTGTCATTGCCAAATGTTGTCCTATTTTAAGTACAAATACTATCATTATTTTTTTAACCGATGTTGCCACGTGCATGGTAGTTTGCATTGTGACATGCATCAACCGGTAACTACCTGGTCGATAATTAGCATTCGTGTAGTATTGATTCTCGTTATTTGAACAAACAACGATTATTACACTTTGACCCATACAGATTGTAAAACGGATTCTCATTGTGTTGCGAAGGCGCGAAACCTTTTTCGGACCGCAACTTTTTTTAACTATGTTATCATTCAATTAGATCCATGACTAGAAAACAGAAATATCTAACATTTGCTTATGCATCATTATACATGTAATCTACCTCACTTCCTTCAGTACAACCCTCAAATAGCTTGTGCGTCGGGTCGCGTGCTTCTGGTCTAATTAAAGCAACATATGTAACAGTTTTACTTATATTTGCATTTAGTGTGCAATCTAGCAGTATATAAATAACTCTAACTGACCCTGAGTCGTCTATGTTCATGAAGAGGGAAATACAATCCTTCAACGATGTGTTTGCAAAGCATTTATTGACCTCAAAGAACAACGAACTACGATAGTCTAGAGTTATACTGATGTTTTACAAGGAAACGTTGATTAAGTGCATTCACACACCATCAAAAGACCCAGCAAGGTGAAAAAAGTTAATAAACTAACGGTGCCTTCGTGTTAAATTCCCATGCATAATAAATCATGCGACCAGCATGTGTTTTTACATAATATTGTCAGCCCAACCAAATATGCAGCGCACCCATCGCCATTTTCACAATTTACAAATCAGTATAGCTAACCATGATTTATAATAGAAGGCTTACATATCTAAACAGCGACTGTTGGATATGGTGCGCTGCTACCTAGCCGTCTTACATGTGGATAGTATGCGCTGACATTTAATTATATATCACGCTTTCGAAGCTATATCTAAATAATGATGAGCTCCAGCGCCATGGCCTTGTTCGCATAGCAGTTAGTGGAATCAATCGAAACGACTGGTTCATCGACGCGTCTTTGTCTTGTGCATACCTTCTGAATGCGTGGGTCACTGGAGGCGACATTCACAGGTGAACCTCCTACGTTTTCATAATAAACCACACCTGCAGAGGCGGAACTGTCAGCCGAAATGGCCAGATAATCATCCGCCATGATTTCAGTTCTGGTCACAGTCTGAAGCATCATCGGAAGTAGGTAACTTTAGTGCAGTCTTATTACTCAATTGATGTACATCAATTCTTAATCCTATGAATAATGAATACATTTGTCATGACAACGTTAACACCGAGCATTAAAGCTCATAGGACTAAGGAGAATGCAATAATGACCTACACATAAGATATCTAAATCTTCTGCGGTTTAAACATTTCTGCCAATATATGCATCAATATAAACTGGTTTAATTCTATTGACCTGCATGTTCAGTCCTGGTGAGGAACACTCGACTTTTATCAGCCAAGCCAAATCAATTATCGCCGATCCGGATGAGTAAGTTCGCCATCCTCCTAAATAGAATGTCCCTGCCCTGGCAGCATAATAACGTACCGCTATCAATGTCCCCGACACGCTAACAGGGTCCTCGACAAATACGTTTTCTTTGATCCATGGATCTCTGTTTAACTGCATTAACGGTCCATATTCGCGATATGATAATCCTGAAAGAAAACTACACCGATTAGCAAAACTGTGTCCATCATATTGTTAAACGACGTCACATTTACAAAAAAAAACAATTTCATGTATAATTTATCGCTGCTCTCTTAATTTGTTTTGTTGTTAGGGTAGCGACAGAGAAGACAGCATTATTTGTGCATGCCCTGGGTAAACATAATTCCAACATATATTCATTTTTCTTTGATCATAGAAAACCGTATTCTATGATGCTTTGATCATAGAAAACAGCGATTTCGGTGCAGTCGACCACTATTCCCTCAGAAAAAAACCTGACTGTGTAATTTGGCGTACAGCTCAAATATCCCCACCTCATCACCAACACAACGCAATGATAAAAATAATTCACCGAAAATACGATCAACATGAGTAAGGTACAATTGCATAAATTGGGGAGTATTTGCCGATCTATATACTTTCATGAAACTCAGGGGTTTTCTGAGGAAGTCAAATAGTCAAACATAATGGCCGGACCTGCCGATGCTATAACAAATTATGTTTCTGCATAAAGTCAGAGAAAACCCGACAAGGCTGCACCAATGTGTAGGACGCCATGCCTATGCTAATGCATTAACTAATTTATGCAGATGAAATGATAATAGAAAGCGCCACGTGTTTCAGCAATTCCGCACAAACGTGATGTTGGCGATATTTATCGAGCATGAATGAAGGATTCCCTCAAAAACGCACAATTATCGAAAGGTTTAGCGAGCAAACATCCTTACTTCTCGTATTCATTCTGTTGATGGTTGCATAACATCCCTATCATGCTAACCCCCGCAATTTACCGTCAAAACAACAGTTTTTATCATTTAGATATTTGCGGGTGGGCGGGGTGACGTTATAGAAAGGACTCGTGATCGTTTTAAATCACTACTCATCAAATTAATTCATCAAACACTACTGCATTCACCATTCACCTTCAAAGTACAAATAAATATGTGCAAAAATACCCCATTGGTTATATCACAAATATGCGTGTCTCTTGCAATGCCTTGTAGATTAAGCAGTCGTTTTTTCAGTATTGAAGAATTGTCGAACATAGCTGCTTACATATAGAGTTTTGTCAGATTATTATGACAATTCTGTCTTATTGTCATACCAGAATGGTAAATTATTAAGATGATTGCTTTGAAATGTTTATCTCTGCATTTAATTAGTCAAATTAATAAGAATCAAAGGTGAGAGCACTATAAGTCGACAGCAGCAACAATGAATCGATAGCCTCAGCACAAAGCATTCTTAAGACCAATACAATATGTGTAATAGTGATTTACCTGGATCCATCTTTATGAAGCATTTATCCTCACTTCTTTCTTCTTCACTGGAATAGCTAGACAGAAGATTGCACGATTTGTGGATGCCATGGGTAAATATCGCCCCAACACAGAGTTCGCTTTTCTTACATTCAACGCAGCATTCAATCTGGCTGCGAGCATAGATCACAATAATCCCCGTGGAATGGACAGGTTGTGCCTTAGGAATAACGGAATATGTAGTTTGGCGCACAGCTCCAACTTTTCCAGCAGCCAATGTGGAGAGGATCAAACTGGTGCTCAGCAATATAATTCCCACCATATTTAGCTGAAGCTGAAAACTTAATGGAGCTAAATTACACACTTAGATTCATATAAACAACCCCTCTTTGCCATGGTAATCACGTGGCCAAGCAAAATAGTCACACCATCTAATGGTATGGACAAATAGCCTACAGAACGATCAATGCGAAACCATCAGGATAATTTTATTGAATAAATACCAATTAGATGTTACACAACGCAAACAGGAAACCGAGGTAGATGGTTTCTACGAAACGATACAGGTATCCGGGCATCGGGTCAGTGCGCCCCCCGAGACGAGGTGCGGTTTCTCTGAACGGTAGAAATTATGCTTTAAATTTATTTCATATCAGCAAATTAATTAATACTGTTCCTTTATTAAATAAAATATGTAATATTCGGTATATATGTTACAACCCATCTGCCGATCTGACCCATCTGCAGATGGGTCTGACGTTAACAAATGGGTCGCCCATCTGCAGATCGGCGACCCATCGGTGGATTTGATGGACTGAAAAGGCCCATCTGCAGATGGTTCTGACCCAATCGCGGATCATCGTTGCATCGTAATTATACTAATGGATTTTAATTTAATCCTGCTTTGTGCTATAATACGAACAAAATAAAACGCAGTGGCATAGTCATTCTGCCAAATCCCAAGCGTAACTTTGTAAACATAAAATTTGAAAGAAAATCATCCGCAAATGGTTCTGACCCAACTGCACATTAAGAACTCATTACAAGAAAATTACAGATATTTATTCATTTCCGTTATGTGCAACATAATGTACGAAAATTTGTGTCATAGTGCCAAATTCTAAGCAACACAGAGAAAACATAATATATAAAAAAATAATCTGCAGATGGTTCTGACCCATCTGCAAATGGGTCAGACCCATCTGCAGATGGTTATGACCCTTTGTGAGGATGGATAAGACCCAACTACAAAAAAAAGTATCACATCATGATTTTTTAAATCGACATTTATTATTTTTTTTGGGCAACAAAAACAACAAAAATGCAGTAACCACAGCCAGAGAAGAAAGCTATTATGTCAAATAAAAACACAATATAGTATGTAAAAAGAAAATCATAATCAAAAGTAATAGAAATCAACATCAATATCAAAACCAACACTTACAGATATCATCATTGACAACAAACAGTGGGCAAAGGCCATCTTAAAGTGACATTAGAATGTTCGGTGTCCGCATTACTATGCTAGATGGGAATGGAGGCAATTCACCAACTGGCAGTGAATCCGCAAGGTGTTGTCTGGGGTAGACATAGCGTTGGTTGCAGCGATCGTGTGCTTTTAGCAGGGCCTTGGCAAACGCGATGGCAAATACTCCGCAATCGCTGCCGTTGGTCTGACGGTGAACACTCATCACAGCAATTGTTACATCTTTGGCACTGACGTTAACGAACTTGGCAATCAAATCCACGGTACGGTTGGAGGGCTTCCTACTGGCATTTCGGGCAGTGTTTGCAAAAACTCCTGTATATAGCTTCGTGTGATCTCGTTGCAGTGATTGTACACCTGATGACAGAAACATCAGCAACATGTATTTAGCGGGGGAAAAATTACAAAAGTACGAGGAACTTTTAGTAAAATTATCAACGTATCAAGAGTATTGTCGTTAAGTGCAGCAACAGATAGAATACTTACATAATGAGAACATTTCTTGTTCCCAGCATGGTCCATTTTGATCTCGTGTACAGTTTTGACCACATCCAAGAAGGTGTCAGTGGAAACAACCCTCAAGAGTTTCCGGTGCTCAACAGTAGTCGCTTTTTTAACAGGAACAACCAGTGCATCTCTCACGCTTTAGGGCTGGCAAATCATCCATCAAGTCAAATTGCTTGGATTTAACGTAATGTCGAAAATCTGGATTGACTTCTTCAGCTGGGTTTTGAAGATGATGCACAATGTCTTTATATTTCCCGACAGTGATCACTGGTGTTCGTTTACTCTCAAGAAGCTTCTGAACGTGTTCATCCAAGATGATACGCCGGCGTTCTCCGTCAGCCATTGTTTTCTTTTTGCATTGTCAGTGGTCAGTTTAAGAGTGAAAGGTAATTTTTATTGACAGCGCTTATATTCAGAATCTCCAGACCAGCGGGGGCACGGGAGCGTTCGTGACGTGTGATTGCATTGTTTTGTTTTTCCTATAGCATTCAAGTTATTTCTAGGGGCTGTCGCATATATTCTCCGCTGCATACATGACACTGCATAAACGGAAGCGGAGTCACGACGTCTCCAAGAGGCCTTCTCTTTAAATTGCGCCTGTCACTTTAAAGTTCCAATAGACACCTATCCCCGATACGCCATTGTCGCTAAGCGAGCTGACGCCAGATGATAACGATAAGTAAATCTGTGGTACAATCTACCGATAACAACATTGTGTCTTCGGATATATGTAATGGAGAAAAGATCATGGTTAAGTACGTTCAGGTACAAAACATGGCTATTCACAATATAAGTGAGCTTCATGTGGCACTCTGCAAGCTTTGATGGGAATATTTGAGAAAAAATAGACCATATGGGTCTCTGACAACCATAACTAAAAGTGGCGTGTAGGGGATGGAGACTCTATCTCACTCAAACAGGAAGTCTGGGGAAAGTGACGCTCTCCCAAACCCAAGGGGACCTCGCATTTCGGCGTGGGATCATTCCTGACCCCCACCGCCGCCACAGGAGCGACACCCTGTCGGCCATCAATAGGCTCCCTGGAACAAGGCGGGGAAAGCGGCGAAACTTGGTCGATACTCACCACACATGCAGCCATGAAGTCTACGGCCAGGACTGTCACCCTCTGTGGAACGGGTCTGGGCAGGGATTGCCGTCTATCATGCTGTAAGTCGGTAGGGTTTGGGGCCACGCCACGACGAAGCGTCCGGTCAATGCTGGTATGGGGTCTACTCTGACCCCGCCCACCCGGTGAACGGTCGGCTGCGGCAGCCTCCCATCATGCTTTACTAGAAGCTGGCGCTGCTGCCCCTCCCCCCACCCTCCCCACCCCGTATCAAGCGTCTTGCTATCACGAGGCAGAGCAACTTCATGCTCGACTTGGAATATAGGTATAGCCAAGTGACGCCATGAACAAGCTTGCCCCGAATAAAGGCCTCAAGGGATCCTTCATCAAACTTCCAGGTGCCTCCCTTAAGGCAACTACAAGCGTTGCCAAAAGTCCACTTAGGACAACACAAAAAATAGCCAGCACAATCAATCAAATAAACAACCACCTAACAATTTATTAATACACTGACAAGTATACAAGCTGGTAACGACGGGATAGCGCAGTACAAGCACGCCAGAATGATTATCAAAGTCGACGAAGAAGCACGAGGTGTCATTAAACTAAATAAAACAAGTTATCATAAAATTCTGAAGGAGCAAGCAAACAAAAACATGTGATGACTATGAGTAAGGGCCGAAAACGAGATAAAAAATGTCAGGTTTGCATTTATGCAGTGTTGACATCACGTCCAAATTTAAGCATAACACTCGTCAGCTAATCAAGTAACGCTATTTTTTGAGACTAAATTGTGGTAGCCGGTCGATACGGCACCATTACCACTACGGTCCCTAGCCAGTACGGCACATCACGGTTGAGGCACATACCACTACGGCTCCCGAGCGAAGTTAGAAAATCACACTCAGTCATTCAGGCCCGTAGCCAGGATTTTTTAGTTCGGGGAGTGTTGTAGAGAAGACAGTGACATAATAACAGAACAAACACATTTGTTGTAGAGAAGGCAGTGATATAATTGAAGAGCAGGTAGTTATTTTAGAGAGGGCAGTGACATTATGGAAGTACAGGCAGATGTAGAGAATGCAGAGATATTAAAGAAGGACAAACAAGTGTGGTAGATAAAGCAGCGATATTATGGAGAGGAAGAAAAGCAGGAACCCAAATTCATGACTTTTATTCCTGACGTCCTACGATTACTGAATCTAACGCAATGGACAAGTGTAAATCAGATACCTTGAACGTCTAAAACCTAGCGAGTTATTTGGTTTCATCGCATGTTTTGATGGTAATGAACAATTCGCACCTATAAGTATATGATGTATTCAGCTAACATAGATCACCATTGTGATTGCGGTCGTGGTGGCATCATTGATTAGCACATCCTGCTTTGTTTATCTCCACAATGAGGAAGTAGCTATTTACTGTAAGCAGGACGTTGTTAATAACTTTCTTGATATCTCTACAATGAGGCGGTATGTATCTACTGCAAGCATGACGTTGTTAATAGCTTTTATACTGATATACGGTTGTTAAAAAAAAAATAATTATAGGCCCCTGCAGGGCTAATCTAGATTGAATGCAAGTTTTAAGCGCCAGAAACTGATACTTATGCGCTACGACGCAGCTCTTTCGTGATGGCTTCCGGACAGGCCAAGTAGAACCCACTCCATGAGAGCAAACAAATACTATGTAATCTCATATTTACCAAAATGATGTTCATCGCATGATGATTATTCGAAAACTGATATATTGGTGGCATTTATTACAGAACCGCATCGATCGGGGCAAGTTTTTGGCGCGGTTGAACATATTTTGTCACAGGCTCTTGATTTATGTTGCTTTCTAGATGCTATATCCAGCTGTACATTGAAAACACATTGGTCCATGGGCGCGGTCAGTGACGACCCAGGTTGAAATAGTACGTTCGCGCAGTTTAAAGAGGTCCAACATGTGATGTGTGTCAGTTGTCTGTTGCTCTGCTCCAGTTCAGAGAGGTCCATCATGTGATGTGTGTCAGTTGTCTGTTGCTCTGCTCCAGTTCAGAGAGGTCCATCATGTGATGTGTGTCAGTTGTCTGTTGCTCTGCTCCATTTCAATTATTCGTTAGTCTGTAAAATGAGGCATCAACTTGTCGGAGCTCAATTTTATACCGCTTAGCTGTAATGGCTCAGCCAGCAAGGGTAGCACCTCATCTTTTCGAAATCCGCTGATCTAATTAGTCAACCAATAAGTATATGCTCCATCCAGCTAAACTGCTGAACGCCAATCAATCCAGCAAAATCATACTGACCATGTAAAGATCACCAGGAATATATACTTTGTATCGACCAAGGTGCCTTGCTAACAATGAGGTCAACGTTTTCCTTTAGCGCGCTCCGCTTCCAAGCTCACTCAAGGAGTAGTTGGCCTACATTTAAACCCATACCGGTTATTAATATATTACCCATGGGCACAAGTGATACAGCGGGGTGTAGGTTGGGAGGGGACACCCACATAATTCTAATTCATTCATTTTAACATAAAATCCTATTGCATAATCCTTTTAACATATAATCCTAATGTATCCAAATTGCCACTTTTCCGACAGTTCCACCCAAAGGCATCCCATATTTGTATCAGGCCATAATGTTGCCTGCATGCATGCACATAGCCAATTTTCTTGGGTGGTTTCAACTAAGCATAACCTCTTGGAGCTTGTGTGTGTATGTTCTGGTGAACAAGGGTATTACAATAAATAATACATGAGCTTTTATTTGATTCAAGGAGACGAAAGTAGGTTTGACTGAAATGAAGTAGTTCTACCTACATACCGTCCATATGATAGACTCTGAGAACGTGGAGGCTGTGACTGTCGACAGAAAGGCCTGCAGTGCAACGATTGCTGGGCATCGCCACTTACCCTTCAAAGTATATCGAAAACTAATCATCAGTGCCTGAACGCCTGCCGCTAGCACAAAAGAGCTTGGAGTTCGGGAAAAAGGACTCGAAGACCGACCGCTTCAAGCAACAAAAACACCCAGTGCCTTCTGCACCAGTGCTCCGATACCAACTCAGCAAAAACCAGTGCTCCAATACTAAGACGGCAAAACTCAATGCTCATATACTAAAACAGCAAAAACCAGTGCTCCGATACTAAGACAGCAAAACCAAGTGCTTCAATGCTAGGAAAGCCAAAACCAGTGCTCCGATACTAAAGCAACAAAACCCAGCGCTCCGATACTAAGACAGCAAACAACCAGTGTTCCAATAATAACGCAGCAAAACCCAGTGCTCCGATACTAAGATAACAAAAACCACTCCGGAAATGCGACATAGTGGAACCCGATCACAAGCCTCAAATTCCATTTTTAACGAAAGACCTTCATCAATTACCCATTCGGCTCTTAGCCGTGCTTCTCAGAATGCTGAGAAAAGACATAGACAAATTCTCTTTCGCTCTACCACCTGGCTTCCGCAGTAAGGTCTTTCAAGCCAGTGCCTTTTGTATCCTGTGTTGCCTTTATTTTACCCTCTGTGCACAATGCACATGAACCTGAGAGACCCCAATAAGACCAAGTCTGCACGTATCTTTCTCTTTAGGGATCAGATGCCGAATTACTTGAACCTTTTGGGGTAAGGAAGCTGTCTTGTCATCGTGTTCATATAAAACCAGTCCGAGGGAGGTTGCTAGAATTTGCTTAGGCGTCAAGGGACGAGTACAGAGGGGACCGATATAAGAACTACGTAGTATCGTCTGGATATTGATATTTCGATTTAGCATTTGAGATTTGGCTGCTTCTCGACTGATTAAACGATCCATTTGATGTTACTGTTTGCTGATTGTAACCAATTTCGAAAAGAAAAAAGAAGACGAATTCCCTGCGGCTTTCCTGATAGAGTCAATCATTTTACTGCTGTCACTTGGCACATTAAGCGATACTATGGCTGACAGCATCACAATTGATAATTCTCGTCTTAAATTCTCCTCCACTTCGCTGAATCCTGTCACTTCTGACAGTTTGAATATTGAAAGGTCAGAAACTTCCAAAGGAGCGTTGGCATGGGGTCAGACTTCTGAACTAACTCCACAAGTCACATCCGAGTACGCAAAAGAAGCAATTATAACCGGACCAAGCTCATCACCGGGTGATTTGGAAATATATTTAGACACATTTGAATCCAGTACAATCGAATCGGTCAGTATTTCCCGGAATAATGCATTTGTGCTTGAATACAAAAGATATTTCAATCACATCGCTATTCCTATTACCATTGTACTGTTATTCATTTTGTTCATTTGCGTTGCAAACGGTTTGGCTCTTTTCTCATTTTACGCCGACCCAGCTTGCGAACACGCTCCAATTTCTATATAATGCAAATGGCTGCGGCGGATTTCCTCATGGGATTGAGCCTTGGCTATCAAGTGGTTATATATTTATTACCAAACTTGATGGTTAGCACATTATTCTGCAGCTTGAATGCGTCCATTGGTGTATTCCTGGGTGCTGTATCCTTAACAGCCATTTTTGCTATGACACTTGACCGCTTCCGGTCCATCGTATGGCCGTATTCATATGAAAGCACGATGGAAAAGAGCGATTACATTAAGGGAGCTGCCTTTGTCTGGATCCCTACCTTCTTATGGAGTTTTGTAGCTCCATTGGCATCATATAATGAAAAGTTCTATTTGAATCAAATTACTGCGTTTATGTGCATGTTCTGAAGCGTGAGTTTTTCATGTATGCATTTTTACCATATATTTACTTTGTGGTAGTGGCTCTTATGATACTTAATATACCTATGTTTTTCATTGCACATAAGCAAGGCGTGCGCAATACAAGTTCTCGTCATTCCGATCTCACCTCAAAGCATTGGCACAAACCCGGAGCACATCCACATGAAGTCAAAACTGCGTTTGCTGAAAACTGTAATCATAATATTTATAACGTTCTACGGCTGTTGGTTGCCATATTGTATTGCCCTGTCGATAGAAGCGTACAATTTACAGGTTTACAACCAGCCAGAACACGCAGTGTATCGCTACGCAAGATACTTTGCGTATTTTGCGGTTCTTAATTCGGGCATTAATCCTCTTGTCTATGTTGTGCGCATGAGTATGTTTCGAAAAGAAATTTGTAGGATACTTCGCATCAAGCACGGCGAAACGGAAGCAATTCCCCTTCATGGAACAGGTCCCTCTCCTATACAACGAAACAAGAGGAATATAAGTGAAAATATATAAGTTTTCAATGCATTTGTATCGCTATGATCGAAATGGGATATCGCATAGTAGCTTAACTGACCCATCATTTACAAAGTCTATGGCTTTTAATCAGCAGGACAACACTTCTTTGTTGTAGATGAGCTTAAGCATACATGATGTGGATCTAAAAGGTTATTTGATATGTTATAGGTTTATTATGTTAGTATGTCGACGTTGTATTGCTGATAATATGTATTCAAAAGTGATTCTCAAAGTTGCTGTACATTTTGGGTAATAATGATTGTCTATTTGTTACCGAAAATGTGACACTATATATCTTAATTATTTTGTAGAAGAGTCTATTTGGTGTAAATTCATATTTGTTTAAATAACTGTCTAATTTATATATTCATCATTTATCCAAATATATGTTGGGTTTCTGAAACGCACAAAAATAATTATGATTGTTGTGAAACTGTGAAATAAAGACACTGAAATGTCAATGCTGGTATAGGGTCTACCCTGACCCAGCCCACCCGGAGAACGGTTGGCTGCGGCATCCTCCCATCATGCTTCACTAGAGGCTGGCTCTGCTGCCCCCCCCCCCCCCCCCCCCCCGTATCAAGCGTCTTGCTATCACGAGGCAGAGCAACTTCATGCTATATAGGTATAGCCAAGTGACGCCATGAACAAGCTTGCCCCGAGCAAAGGCCTCAAGGGATCCTCCATCAAACTTCCAAGAGCCTCCCTTAAGGCAACGACAAACGTTGCCAACCGAACCCCCACCCCTGGGATGATTTGCTATTTTGGATGCAAAATCAATTTTTAAGTCCGCTTAGGACAACACATAAAATAGCCAGCACAATCAATCAAATAAACAACCACTTAACAATTTATTAATACACTTACAATCATACAAGTAACGACGGAATAGCGCAGTACAAGCACACCAGAATGATCACCAAAGTCGACGAAGAAGCACGAGGTGTCATAAAACAAAATAAAACAAATTATCATAAAATTCTGAAGGACCAAGCAAACAAAAACGTGATGACTATGAGTAAGGGCCGAAAACGAGATAAAAAATGTCAGGTTTGCATTTATGCACTTTTGACATCACCTCCAAATTTAAGCATAACACTCGTCAGCTAATCAAGTAAGCTGACAAACTAACGGGTAGAATTTGTGGCATTATCGTCGAAATTATATATATATATATATATATATATCGTATATAGCTATATATATATATATATATATGTATATTTTATTGAGACTAATATATATATATATAGCCGGTCGATATATATCTATATATATACCATATATACCACTACGGTCCCTAGCCAGTATATATATATATATCACGCTAAATTGTGGTAGAATACGGCACCCATCACCACTACGGCCCCTAGCCAGTACGGCACATCACGGTTGCCGCACCTACCACTACCGCTCCCGAGCAAAGTTAGAAATCACACTCAGTCATTAAGGCCCGTAGCCAGGATTTGTAGTTCGGGGAGTGTTGTAGAGAAGACAGTGACATCATAACAGAACAAACACATGTGTTGTAGAGAAGGCAGTGATATAATTGAAGAACAGGTAGTTATTTTAGAGAGGGCAGTGACATTATGGAAGTACAGGCAGATGTAGAGAATGCAGAGATATAAAGAAGGACAAACACGTGTAGTAGATAAAGCAGCGATATTATGGAGAGGAAGAAAAACAGGAACCCAAATTCATGAATTTTATTCCTGACGTCCTACGATTACTGAATCCAACGCAATGGACAAGTGGAAATCAGATACCTTGAACGTCTAAAACCTGGCGAGTTATTTGTTTCATCGCATGTTTTGATGGTAATGAACAATTTGCACCTATAAGTATGTGATGTATTCAGCTAACATAGATTACCATTGTGATTGTGGTCGTGGTGGCATCATTGATGAACACATCCTGTTTTGCTTATCTCTACAATGAGGAAGTAGCTATTTACTGTAAGCAGGACGTTGTTAATAACTTTCTTGAAATCTCTACAATGAGGCGGTAGCTATTTACTGTACGTTGTAGCTTTTATACTGATATACGTTGTTTAAAAAAAAAATTAGTCCCCTGCAGGGCTAATTAGATTGAATCAAGTTTACAAAAGGATACTTATGCGCTACGACCAGCTCTTTCGTGATGGCTTCCGGACAGGCCAAGTAGAACCCACTCCATGAGAGCAAACAAATACTTTAATCTCATTTTATGATAATCGTTTTATTCGAAAACTGATATATTGGTGGCATTTATTACAAAACCGAATCGATAGGGGCCCTATATTTTGTCACAGTCTTGATGAAAGCTTTTCAACGCCAGCTTGTACATGAAAAACACATTTGTCTGGGCGCGGTCAGTGCTCCCAGGTTGAAATAGTACCGCGCAGTTTAAAGAGGTTCAACATGTGATGTGTGTCAGTTGTCTGTTGCTCTGCTCCAGTTTAGAGAGGTTCATCATGTGATGTGTGTCAGTTGTCTGTTGCTCTGCTCCAGTTTAGAGAGGTCCATCATGTGATGTGTGTCAGTTGTCTGTTGAAAATTATTCGTTAGTCTGTGAAATGAGGCATCAACTTGTCGGAGCTCTATTTTATACCGCTCAGCTGTTAAGTCGCAGCCAGCAAGGGTAGCACCTCATCTCTTCAAAATCCGCTGATCTAATTAGTCAACCAATAATAATATGCTCCATCCAGCTAAACTGCTGAACGCCAATTAAACCCGCAAAATCATCTGACCATGTAAAGATCACCAGGAATATATACTTTGTATCGACCAAGATGCCTTACTAACAATGCGGTCAAATAATATGGCAAAACTCGGAGGTCAACGTTTTCCCTTAGCGCGCTCCACTTCCAAGCTCACAAAAGGAGTACTTGGCCTACATTTAAACACATACCGGTTACTAATATATTATCCACGGCCACAGCGGGGTGTAGGTTGGGAGGGGACACCCACATAATTCTAATTCATTCATTTTAACATATAATCCTATAACTTTTAATGTATCCAAATTGCCACTTTTTCGGCAGTTCCACCCAAAGGCATCCCATATTTGTATCAGGCTATAATATTGCCCGCATGCATGCACATAGCCAATTTTCTTGGGTGGTTTCAACTAAGCATAACCACATAGAGCTTGTGTGTGTACGGTCTGGTGAACAAGGGTTATTACCATAAATAATACATGAGCTTTAATTTGATTCAAGGAAGACGAAAGTAGGTTTGACTGAAATGAAGATGTTCTACCCTACATACCGTCCATGCGATAGACCCTGAGAACGTGAAGGTTGTGACTGTCGACAGGAAGGCCTGCAATGCAACGATTGCTGGGCATGGCCTTTTCAACGTATATCGAAAACTAATCTTCAGTGCCTGAACGCCCGCAGCTAGCACAAAAGAGCTTGTAGTTCGGGAAAAAGGACACGAAGACCGACCGCTTCAAACATCCAAAATAAACACCCAGTGCCTTCTGCACCAGTGCTCCAATACTAAAAAACCAAGTGCTCCAATACTCACTTAGCAAAAACCATTGGGCCAATACTTACCCAGCAAAATCCAGTGAGCCAATACTAAGACAGCAAACACCAGTGCTCCAATACCAAGACCGGAAAACTCTATGCTCATATACTAACTCAGCAAAACCAGTGCAAATAAAACCAGCCCGTGATCCTCTAAGACGCAAAACTAATGCTAATATTAAGACAGCAAAAACCAGCGCTCCGATACTAAGACAGCAAAACCAAGTGCTTCAATGCTAGGAAAGCAGCAAAACCAGTGCTCCGATACTACTATAGACAGCAAACCCCAGCGCTCCGATACTAAGACAGCAAACAACCCAGTGTTCGCAGCATAATGCTCCGATACTAAGACAGCAAAAACCAGTGCTCCAATACTAAGTGAAAGATGATTCAAGTAACATTACTCCAGAATGCAAGCCAGCTACATTCAGTTCCAGAGTATTCACCAAGACGCGACAGTCATATAGAAAAAATTACCCCCACCATCACAACTACTCCGGAAATGCGTCCACGATCACAAGCCTCAAATTCCATTTTTAATGAAAGACCTTTATCAATTACCCATGCGGCTCTTAGCCGTGCTTCTCAGAAGGCTGAGAAAAGACGTAGACAAATTCTCTTTCGTTCTACCACCTGGCTTCCGCAGTTAGGTCTTTCAAGCCAGTGCCTTTTGTATCCTGTGTTGCCTTATTTTACCTTCTGTGTACTTCCATTATATCTTACCTTCATCATTTGATATCATTATAATGCTAACACGCACAATGAACATGAACTCTGAGAGAACCCAGTCAGGCCAAGTGTGCACGTAACTTTCTCATTGTGGATCAGATGACTCTGCTGGATAACTTGAACCTTTTGGGGTAAGGAAGCTGTCTCGTCATCGTGTTCATATAAAACCAGATCAAGGGAAGTTGCTAGAATTTGCTTAAGCGTCAAGGGACGAGTACACAGGGGACCGATATTAGAACTACGTTGTATCGTCTGGATATTGATATTTCCATTTAGCATTTGAGATTTGGCTGCTTCTCGACTGATAAAACGATAAATTTGATGTTACTTCAAACTGATCGCTGATTGTAACAAATTCGAAAAGACTAAAAGAAGACGAATTCTCGGCGTCTTTCCTGATACAGTCAATCATTTTGCCGCTGTCACTTGGCTCATTTAGCGATACTATGGCTGATTTCATCACAATTGATAATTCTCGTCTTAAATTCTCCTCCACTTCACTGAACCCTGTTACTTCTGATAGATTGAATATTGAAAGGACAGAAACTTCCAAAGGAGCGTTGGCATGGGGTCAGACTTCTGAACTAACTCCACAAGTCACATCCGAGTACGCAAAAGAAGCAGTTATAACCGGACAAAGCTCATCACCGGGTGATTTGGATATATATTTAGACACATTTGAATCCAGTACAATCGAATCGGTCAGTATTTCCCGAAAATAATGCATTTGTGATTGAATACAGCAGATATTTCAATCACATTGCTATTCCTATTACCATTGTACTGTTATTCATTTTGTTCATTTGCGTTGCAAACGGTTTGGCTCTTTTTGCATTTTACGGCCGACCCAGCTTGCGAACGCGCTCCAATTTCTATATAATGCAAATGGCTGTGGCGGATTTCTTGATGATTAAGCCTTGGCTATCAATTGGTTTCATATTTATTACCAAACTTGATGGTTAGCACACTATTCTGCAGCTTGAATGCGTCCATTGCTGTCTTCCTGGGTGCTGTATCATTAACAGCCATTTTTGCTATGACACTTGACCGCTTCCGGTCCATCGTATGGCCGTATTCATATGAAAGCGCGATGGAAAAGAGCGATTACATTAAGGGAGCTGCCTTTGTCTGGATCCCTACCTTCATATGGAGTTTTGTAGCTCCATTGGCAACATATAATGAAATAGTTTTAGTTGAATCAAATGCCTGCGTTTATGTGCATATTCTGAAGCGCGAGTTTTTCATGTATGCATTTTTACCTTATATTTACTTTGTGCTAGTGGCTGTTATGATACTTAATATATCTATGTTTTACATTTCACATAAGCAGGCGTGCGCAGTACAAGCTCTCGTTATTCCGATCTCACCTCAAAGCATTGGCACAAACCCTGAGCACATCCACATGAAATCAAAACTGCGTTGCTGAAAACTGTAATCATAATATTTATAACGTTCTATGGTTGTTGGTTGCCATATTGTATTGCCCTGTCAATAGAAGCATACAATTTGCAGGTTTTCAACCAGCCAGAACACGCCGTGTATCGCTACGCAAGATACTTTGCGTATTTTGCGGTTCTTAATTCGGGCATTAATCCTCTTGTCTATGTTGTGCGCATGAGTATGTTTCGAAAAGAAATTTGTAGGATACTTCGCATCAAGCACGGCGAAACGGAAGCAATTCCCCTTCATGGAACAGGTCCCTCTCCTATACAACGAAACAAGAGGAATATAAGTGAAAATATATAAGTTTTCAATGCATGTGTATCGCTATGATCGAAATGGGATATCGCATAGTAGCTTAACTGACCCATCATTAACAAAGTCTATGGCTTTTAATCAGCAGGATAACACTTCTTTGTTGTAGATGAGTTTTAGTATATATGATGTAGATTTAGAAATTACTTTGTATATTATAGGTTTATTATGTTATTATGTCGACGTTGTATTGCTGATTATATGTATTCATAGGTGCTTCACAAAGTTGCTGTACAATTTGGGTAATTATGATTGTCTATTTGTTACCGAAAATGTGACACTATCTATCTTAATTATTTTGTAAAGAGTCTATTTGGTGTAAATTCATATTTGTAAATAACTGTCTAATTTATATATTCATCATTTATCCAAATATATGTTGGGTTTCTGAAACGCACAAAAATAATTATGATTGTTGTGAAACTGTGAAATAAAGACACTGAAATTGTTTGCCATCAATTAATATTAACATTAACAGCAACGTGATGTTGTGGATCTGTATTCGTCCCCCTCTCAGGTTTTACATTTCGATGCCTATCTAGTATCCGTGGTCTTTTATGGGTCTTATATTAAAGCATATTTTTTGTGATGAGGAATAGTCTTAAAGGGGCTATAATAGCTAGATTTGCGCATAGGTAGTCTCTGTTTACGATTTAGAAAGACACCGTGAAAGTTTTTCAATGACAACAATGGTTGTGTTACATATTTCCAAAAATCTTATTCTCTTTTGTCTGTTAATCGTTGTCGTAATACTAATCATGGTGTTGCCTTAATAAAGTGTATTACCCCCTTTCTGTCAATTCCTCGTTGGACGGCGCAATTCAAATTTCGAACTCGTATCATTGTTTAGACTGAAGATAAATTGCAATACGAGATGTAAGTTAAAGTCGCACCAAAAACAGGAATGATTTTTGGTATCAATATGGCACACCCCTTAATTTAATAATTTCGAGTTGAGATGATGCGCTGAACCAAAACAGAAATAAGGTCCGAATATTCTTATGCTACAATCACGCTATCAGTTGTTCAAGACCTGGGATTCTTGTGACGTCCAGCCCAGCTCTATCAGTTATCAATATAATCAAATTATTATTTAAAATGCGATGCATATTGATGCCTGTAAATTTGTACATATCACATGGGAGGGAACATTTTACATTATATCACTATCCTATAAATGAAGTGAAACTACAACTTGATATAAATCTACATAATTCGGTGCCCCTTCCCTTCTTAAACATTTTTGCCACTGAATGATATAACTACCTTGGTAGAAAGACATACCAAAATATTGATTAGCCAGATAATCACAATCACAAACCCCACCTGCACTTGGTTTCCTTCCAGCAGCTGCTACTTGTAATCCACACCAAACATCGCTTAAATCTCTAAATGTTGCTTTATACGATTAAGTAGGTACAAATGCTATTATTATCCAATTGTATATTTCTGTCAGCTTCATTGATAGACTGAATCACGTATATAATAAGTATTCACCATTACAACATGCTTAATGTATAGTACACCTCGTTTGTTATATTCCATGAAGATAAGGCTTATACGGAAATTACCATATCATTTGTCGAGTAGTTGCAGTACATTGATCTCAATAAGTATGTTCCGACCTGTTGGTGAGTTGCTTCATTTGCAAACCAATGAACTATAAAAACTTTATTTGAAAAACCACCATGGTAAATCAGGCAAATAATCGGAAAGGTGCAACTATCATATGGGTATCATCTGCAGATCGGTTTGAGCGATGCTCATCATCTCTATTGCCTGTGCCATTTTGAGTCATTCAATAATGTCTAAAAAAGGACTGCATTTTCATGCAGACACTCAGCTTGTGCCACGTCTTGTCACCAGTGTGAGACAGTATCCCCGTCCACGCTAATTGCAGCTATTATCCATTGCTGAACCTATGAAGTCTATGTCATCGTTATAAGACGGAATCCCATCCACGCTAATTGCAGCTTCTATCCATTGCTGAACCTATGAAGTCCACGTCACAATTATAAGATAGAATCCCGTCCACGCTAATTGCAGCTATTATCCATTGCTGAAACCAATGAATTCTATGTCACCGTTATAAGACGGAATCCCATCCACGCTAATTGCAGCTGTTATCCATTGCTGAACCTACGAAGTCCACGTCACAATTATAAGACAGAATCCCGCCCACGCTAATTGCAGCTGCTATCCATTGCTGAACCTATGAATGTTAATGCAGTGAAATGTATTGCCCATTTTATTTGCTTGACTTGTATCAATTAATTATCTTCATTGCATGGTTTGTTTGAATGCCCGACTGTTTAGCTTGTTTTGCTACTTCATTGTGTTTAGCTTGTTTCGCTACTTCATTGTGTTTACCTTGTTTCGCTACTTCATTGTGTTTAGCTTGTTTCGCTACTTCATTGTGTTTAGCTTGTTTCGCTACTTCATTGTGTTTAGCTTGTTTCGCTACTTCATTGTGTTTAGCTTGTTTCGCTACTTCATTGTGTTTAGCTTGTTTCGCTACTTCATTGTGTTTAGCTTGTTTCGCTACTTCATTGTGTTTAGCTTGTTTTCGCTACTTCATTGTGTTTAGCTTGTTTCGCTACTTCATTGTGTTTAGCTTGTTTCGCTACTTCATTGTGTTTAGCTTGTTTCGCTACTTCATTGTGTTTAGCTTGTTTCGCTACTTCATTGTGTTTAGCTTGTTTCGCTACTTCATTGTGTTTAGCTTGTTTATCTACTTCATTTCTGCCAAGGTGACTCACAATTAATGGGAGAAATCAATCAATGATAATGAATTTGATTCGCAGAAGTACTAAAGATAGTCGTGTGAAGACGGATGACTGATGCATTGGGACATCAACATTTGCAGAATCTTTCTTCCGTCGTCCCTGTTTCCTGTGTGAGCGCTCAATAACCTGATGTAAATAGAGTTGTAATGGAGATAGCTGTTTTCTGTTTGCGTCGATTTTTTCTTTCAGAGAAACTGGTGTTGATGACAATTAGGCTAGTTTTAGTTGAGCAGTACATATGGTGTCCAGTTGTATCACTGCTTTGATGTTAGAAGGTATGTACATGTGTAATCATTGTGTATAAGTGTAATATAACTCCAAACAGCACGAAGTAAAAATAAAGAAAAATTGCATGCATGAAAAATTGCTGATAAGCATATGAGTGATGCAGACCTTGTCCTGTCAAACACTTTGAAGATGTTCTAAGCTCTTTATTCTCCTAAACTATCACAGCTCTTTGTCTAATTACAAGCTGTTGCAGCAGTGGAGTCAAGATACTGAAACCGATGCACCACATCCACTTCCACATCTTTAGTCTTAATGAAAAAAATTCTGGAGAGCCTTTTCCCTTGATTTGAGTGGACTGATTGCTAGACCAAGAAGTTCACAAGCTTAAAATAATCTGTCCATAAAGGATTTTATGTAAGCAGAATTTGAAATTGTATAACCTGCAAACAGCATATCTTTAAAGGAAGCTTATGTTACCATAAGAGGTAGAACATATATTAACATGAGAAAGAATACATATATTAACATAAGAAGGAGAACATATATTAAATTGAGAAGGAGAACATATATTAACATAAAAAGGAGAACAGATATAAACATGAGAAGGAGAACATTTATTAACATTACAATGAGATTAGATATTAACATAAGAAGGAGAACAGATATTAACATGAGAAGGAGAACAGATATTAACATGAGAAGGAGAACAGATATTAACATGAGAAGGAGAAACATATATTAACAATTCGGATGTCGCAAGCTGAATGTAGTCAATTTTCAATCTGGTTAGGTTATTTGGCAGAGGGGTTGTTGTTTTAAAATTTAAAGAGACATATATCATTGGATACATGCATTGATAGGAATTAACATGGCAACGGGCGGTACGATATGATGCCATGCGAGTGACGCTCTGGAGAAGGCATGCCGGGCTCACGGGAACCCAAGATCCCGGGTCTGAGACCCACGAGATTGCCGCGTGGTCAATTTCTGACAGCGCGTCACACATTAGGGGGAGGCGGGTGCATGCGAAGTTCAATCAGGCTGCAGTTTCACGCCTCCCCGCTGCGATCGCCGTCGGTAGATGACGCATATTTGCTTGTTTTACCGAGGCCAGTGAAGGCGGTTATCAGTGAAGTGATTTCACACTTTGTATTCTGAAAAATTGCTGATAAGCATATGAGTGATGCAGACCTTGTCCTGTCAAACACTTTGAAGATGTTCTAAGCTCTTTATTCTCCTAAACTATCACAGCTCTTTGTCTAATTACAAGCTGTTGCAGCAGTGGAGTCAAGATACTGAAACCGATGCACCACATCCACTTCCACATCTTTAGTCTTAATGAAAAAAATTCTGGAGAGCCTTTTCCCTTGATTTGAGTGGACTGATTGCTAGACCAAGAAGTTCACAAGCTTAAAATAATCTGTCCATAAAGGATTTTATGTAAGCAGAATTTGAAATTGTATAACCTGCAAACAGCATATCTTTAAAGGAAGCTTATGTTACCATAAGAGGTAGAAACATATATTAACATGAGAAAGAATACATATATTAACATAAGAAGGAGAACATATATTAAATTGAGAAGGAGAACATATATTAACATAAAAAGGAGAACAGATATAAACATGAGAAGAAGAACATTTAACATAAAAAGGAGACAGATATACACATGAGAAGGAGATATATATTAACATAAGAAGGAGAACAGATATTAACATGAGAAGGAGAACAGATATTAAATGAGAGATATTAACATGAGAAGGAGAAACATATATTAACAATTCGGATGTCGCAAGCTGAATGTAGTCAATTTTCAATCTGGTTAGGTGATTTGGCAGAGGGGTTGTTGTTTTTTTAAAATTTAAAGAGACATATATCATTGGATACATGCATTGATAGGAATTAACATGGCAACGGGCGGTACGATATGATGCCATGCGAGTGACGCTCTGGAGAAGGCATGCCGGGCTCACGGGAACCCAAGATCCCGGGTCTGAGACCCACGAGATTGCCGCGTGGTCAATTTCTGACAGCGCGTCACACATTAGGGGGAGGCGGGTGCATGCGAAGTTCAATCAGGCTGCAGTTTCACGCCTCCCCGCTGCGATCGCCGTCGGTAGATGACGCATATTTGCTTGTTTTACCGAGGCCAGTGAAGGCGGTTATCAGTGAAGTGATTTCACACTTTGTATTCTGAAAAATTGCTGATAAGCATATGAGTGATGCAGACCTTGTCCTGTCAAACACTTTGAAGATGTTCTAAGCTCTTTATTCTCCTAAACTATCACAGCTCTTTGTCTAATTACAAGCTGTTGCAGCAGTGGAGTCAAGATACTGAAACCGATGCACCACATCCACTTCCACATCTTTAGTCTTAATGAAAAAAATTCTGGAGAGCCTTTTCCCTTGATTTGAGTGGACTGATTGCTAGACCAAGAAGTTCACAAGCTTAAAATAATCTGTCCATAAAGGATTTTATGTAAGCAGAATTTGAAATTGTATAACCTGCAAACAGCATATCTTTAAAGGAAGCTTATGTTACCATAAGAGGAAGAACATATATTAACATGAGAAAGAATACATATATTAACATAAGAAGGAGAACATATATTAAATTGAGAAGGAGAACATATATTAACATAAAAAGGAGAACAGATATAAACATGAGAAGGAGAACATTTATTAACATTACAATGAGATTAGATATTAACATAAGAAGGAGAACAGATATTAACATGAGAAGGAGAACAGATATTAACATGAGAAGGAGAAACATATATTAACAATTCGGATGTCGCAAGCTGAATGTAGTCAATTTTCAATCTGGTTAGGTTATTTGGCAGAGGGGTTGTTGTTTTAAAATTTAAAGAAACATATATCATTGGATACATGCATTGATAGGAATTAACATGGCAACGGGCGGTATGATATGATGCCATGCGAGTGACGCTCTGGAGAAGGCATGCCGGGCTCACGGGAACCCAGATCCCGGGTCTGAGACCCACGAGATTGCCGCGTGGTCAATTTCTGACAGCGCGTCACACATTAGGGGGAGGCGGGTGCATGCGAAGTTCAATCAGGCTGCAGTTTTCACGCCTCCCCGCTGAGATCGCCGTCGGTAGATGACGCATATTTGCTTGTTTTACCGAGGCCAGTGAAGGCGGTTATCAGTGAAGTGATTTCACACTTTGTATTCTGAAAAATTGCTGATAAGCATATGAGTGATGCAGACCTTGTCCTGTCAAACACTTTGAAGATGTTCTAAGCTCTTTATTCTCCTAAACTATCACAGCTCTTTGTCTAATTACAAGCTGTTGCAGCAGTGGAGTCAAGATACTGAAACCGATGCACCACATCCACTTCCACATCTTTAGTCTTAATGAAAAAAATTCTGGAGAGCCTTTTCCCTTGATTTGAGTGGACTGATTGCAAGACCAAGAAGTTCACAAGCTTCAAATAATCTGTCCATAAAGGATTTTATGTAAGCAGAATTTGAAATTGTATAACCTGCAAACAGCATATCTTTAAAGGAAGCTTATGTTACCATAAGAGGAAGAACATATATTAACATGAGAAAGAATACATGTATTAACATAATGAAGGAGAACATATATTAAATTGAGTGAAACATGATATTAACATAAAATTCTGAAGATTAAACATGAGAAGGAGAACATGCAGACCTTTAACATTAACAACACTTGAAGATTAGTTAAAAGGAGAACATATGCTATTTGTCTAATTACATGCTGTTTCTGTCAGCATTGGAGTCAAGATACTGACACCGATGCACCACATTCACTTACATATCTTATTAATACAAAAAAGGAGGAGAGCTTTTCCCTTGATTTGGGTGGACATATAAGTTAGTAAACATTGATCTCAATAAAGGATTTTATGTAAGCAGAATTTGAAATTGTATAACCTGCAAACAGCATATCTTTAAAGGAAGCTTATGTTACCATAAGAGGAAGAACATATATTAACACGAGAAAGAATACATGTATTAACATAAGAAGGAGAACATATATTAAATTGAGGAGAACATATATTAACATAAAAAGGAGAACATATATTAAATTGAGGAGAACATATATTAACATAAAAAGGAGAACAGATATAAACATGAGAAGGAGAATATATATTAACATTACAAGGAGATTAGATATTAACATAAGAAGGAGAACATATATTAATATGAGACGGAGAACAGATATTAACATGAGAAGGAGAAACATATATTAACAATTCGGGTGTAGCAAGGTGAATATAGTCAATTTTCAATCTGGTTTGGTGATTTGGCAGAGGGGTTGTTGTTTTAAAATTTAAAGAAACATATATCATTGGATATATGCATTGATAGAAATTAACATGGCAACGGGTGGTACGATATGATGCCATGCGAGTGACGCTCTGAAGAAGGCATGCCGGGCTCACGGGAACCCGAGATCCCGGGTCTGAGACCCACGAGATTGCCGCGTGGTCAATTTCTGACAGCGCGTCACACATTAGGGGGAGGCGGGTGCATGCGAAGTTCAATCAGGCTGCAGTTTCACGCCTCCCCGCTGCGATCGCCGTCGGTAGATGACGCATATTTGCTTGTTTTACCGAGGCCAGTGAAGGCGGTTTTCAGTGAAGTGATGTTTATGTAATGACTGGTGCTCAGTTCCCTATTGCCATGTGTTTGAGCGCCGAGTCGTGCGATCATCACGGGAGCCTCATGGCGCTCAGAAACTGTGCATCGTAGCATGCTCAGCTTGCGCGTTCCGCTTACCACAATAATCACCGGCCCGACATTTGCCACCCAAAAGCGTACTTTTTTCGAGTTCAAACGCTTTTTTTAGCCGTTCAGCAAGTTTACTGTACCCGGAAGTTCATTGATCGTTTATTCTTCGTCCGGGGCAAAGAAATGACGAGATCTGATTGGACAATCTAAATAAGAACTCCGGCAGGCCGATGCAAATCCCTTTGTTTGAGGGGTGGCTTCCATTCTCCTGGAGCAGAGGGTACACAAGTATTGATCGCGTTGGTACGAGCCGCATCTTCTGCTGCGGAGAATGATTGCGTTGGTACGAGCAGCTGCTCCGGAGAATTGGGTGCCTTCAACCATACGGCATAAGATATGCGAATAATTAATTACATTGGTAAGGGATATCCAATCAGCGCAAGCTAGTAAACCTTGTAACGATCATGAACCAACGAGTTGCTTATACCAGGAGTGGAAATGTCCTGTTAATGCGGCTAACCGCGCACAAAGTTTAGGCCTCGGCAGTGTTTGTTTCACCTTACGCTTGACAGGGGGCATGCAGGCGTATACGCGAGCGCCACCGGGTGGCCCCAGAGGTAAAACATACTGAGAGTATGTCGGGCAAGCGCAGTGGTCAATTTCTGTTCATTTGTTTACGTCGTGACATTGCCGGAAAACCTCAACGTAAGTAACCAGATTTACAAGAAAATGCACCAAGAGATTTATTTATAGCAACTTCATTGACTGGCAGGATTCTGAACTCGATTTAGACAATATCCTGGGTGATAATCATACGGACAGAGATGATGACAATACTATAACCAACGGCAGAACGCGGTCAAATTCCTACAAATTTGTTTCACCATCTTCGTGTCTTTTGGAAAGGATTGTCAGATTGTTTCTGGCAGTAAGCGGGCAAGCCATGGCAAAACTATTGAAGAGACGTTTCAATAAATATTAGAAGCATGCTACCAAGTGCTCCAAGGTATTGAGAAAAACTCTTAGATACAATCCGAGATGTTCAGATAGTGTTCATACTCTGTTTGTGTATTATCATTATATATATACACAAAATATATTTATGAACTTTGTGTTCTCTAATTTCAATCATCTTTTTCAAATGACATGAAAATCAATTTTATCTCAAAGGACTAATCACTTATCTATAGTCTCAGAAGCATTTAACTTGTTTGGCACATTTCAATATGCATCAGGTGCTTAGAGCAGTCAAGCCCCAGTAAAAAAACAATTTATTCACCAAAAACCTGCATACAACCCTAACAAACATTAAAGCCAACATTTTAGGCACAAGCAAACTGTCAAATGTACTCCAGATGCACTGCAGCTGTAGTGCTTTATCAATGATAATATACATAACTACGGACAGGTCATAAAAACTTAATACACAATTATATATCGCGGACAAATATATTAGACCACTTTCCGTTCTTGCAGTTTATAATGTAAAATAAACATAGAAGGAACGGTCATCTGGGTTGGAAATTACATTTAGGCAGTGTAATAATACTTTCACAAAGGTTTTCAATCGTGAAAACAGACAAATATCTTTGGAAACAAATAATTCTTGATTGACACTTTATTCGGGGATTTTCGTTAAAACAGCCTATTATTGCTACTAAGTTAAGGCCATTTTTTTTCAACGACTGATATTTCCAGACGGAAAACTGTACAGTGCACTATATTTAGACATACCCTGTCGAAATGAGGCAATAATGACCATTTGTTAAGCAGAAATTAGAAATTTCAAGTCCATACACAAACCACCAAACGTTTCAGATTTTTGAAAACGAGCCAATACTAAACAACCAAAATATTCCATATTACCGGTTGCAAGTCTAGAACTTTTTATTCAGAGATGATAATAAGCATACAATTAATTATCTCATTGGAGGAATCCGTCGGGAAATGATGCAATGACAAAGATGCAGAACGATGACAAAATCAGTTGTTCAGCCAACAAGATGTCGACTTTCGAATGACGCTCCTCGAACTAGCCAACCGAGGCGTTTCCGGTCAATTCTGGCGCTTTGATCTTGGCTTCGTTTCCAATCCTGGTATATGTAACTCCTTGCATGAACCAACGATCTAACTAAAACCGATTATCGATTGACTTATTTCGTTGCAAAACCCTTGCGTCCGAAATTGTTATCAATCTATTTACACTTTTAAATGGAAGGCTCTGTGTTATACATAATGTTCCCAAATGGACGACATTGATGATGTTCTTACGCACGAAGTGGAGGCCGTTGCTATGGCAGCACAGGTCAGCGCAGATTGTAAAAGACAGGCACGTTGTTCTTGGGATTCGAGTTAATTATGAATATCCGGCAGGTGTGCTTGGGCATTTCACCCCAAGGGTCAAGGGTCGGTCCCTCGAGCATTCTAGGTTAATGAAAACCCGGGCCGAAAATGCATGGCAGGCTAGTATGACTACAAGTACCTGGCCACTGGTCCCGATAGAAACGACAGGAACTCACAACGATACAAGATAACCGGCTGAAAAGTGATACACTGATGTCAGAATCTTTTGAATTTATGCCTGATATTTCTAACGTCTTTGGCTGCTACTTCAAGTTCGAAATTTGATTGTCGATGGTTCAATGACACAAGATGTATATTTGCTGACGTATTCCCTATTTACAATTCGGTCGCGGCTGTTTTTCCCCATTCCGCTGAGCGTCGTTTCTAGCTTGTTGTTGTCAAGGAATCAATGTAAATTTGTGCGCTGCCCTTTGCCCGGAGTTTAGGTCATGTTGCGTTTCTCTCTATTGTACCCCAATCAGTTTTTGCATATCAAATTTAATGGATAAAGTGTGCAGTAACTCTTGTTGCTTTTGGGGAGGCTCTTAGAAATTTGACGGTGTATTCCTCGGGGGCAGAGCTAAGAACCAGCCTGCCCGAGGGGCAATGCCCAAGCCTCCGGGTGGTGAGGGGGATACAGCCTCATTGGGAAAGGGGCATGAACGATCACCTCATCCCATTTTAAACAAGTAACTGCCCTTAAATAATTAGGGTAGACTTGCAGAGGAAGATCTCAGCTTCGATGCTTCTTCTGTCTTCCACGAAGTTAAACACATATTGCGTTTTTGTCTGTAACATCATCATAATAACATCATCATCGTCACAGTACATCATCATCAACATGATCGCGAAAAAACGTATATTTACGAAGCTTTCAATTAAATCGAAAATCTCATCAATGAAAGTACTCATTATCATCATCATCATAATCATCATCATCATCATCATCATCATCATCATCATCCATCATCATCATAAAAAGAAGTATTCAACATTTTGAACATGATATTCTCAATCATTATCACCACCATCCCTATCATTATCACAATCATCCCAAACATTATCACAATGATCATCTCATGATTCATCAAATTATATATTATCGTCTTCATGTTCATCATCTTCATTTCCATCATCATCATCATCATCATCATCATCATCATCATCATCATCATCATCATCATCATCATCATCATCATCATCATCATCATCATCATAAATAATAATAATACATACCTAGTGAGTAAGACAGATACGTGTAATTCGACATTGCTATCGATGGGCCAATAAAAACAATCGTGACACCCCGCCTCCTCTCACTGAACCATTCCTCCCTAGATTTAAAAGGACATGTCCTCCCCACCCCGTTGCTCTTTGACATGATTATCCAATGGTAATTAATTAACTACTGTCCCATTTGCGATTGGTTATAACCTCACAGGAATATGTAATTGGTTGCGGGTGGGGCGAATGAAGAGTGCGTCTATATGTCCTGTAGGATGTTGATTTTTAATTTGCTAGTAATGTTATAACATTTCCGGGCAGGGTTATCTAACAAAATTGAAAACTAGCGCCTAGTCTACGTACCCAATGTATTTTACACAGCATCTCACTAATACGGATCTTGAGATATCAAAGGGTGATAGTTTTTATATATGGCATTTGATATGTACATATTAGGTATTCTTCAAAAGCGCTATCCTTAACACGGTGTGATCAACTCAAGTTCAGTTTGATTTTCTTCTCGACTTTCTGTTTTGAGGTTGTTTTAAATCTGAGTGATTTTGACTCAGTGTCCTGAAGCTTAAAATAATCCTTCTATTTTCGCATGTCGTGGACAATTATTCAACTCCGACAATGCCAGCTATATGTGTGCGACAAGATGACTCCCAACGGATTGCTGCACACATAATGTATGCAGTATTTGTGGTGAATCTCTAATAAATGACATTTTATCAGGAAAAACCTTCCTGGTACATCCAGATACCATTTGTAATTGCTACAGGATTCAGGTATTCATGACCGAGTCAGGTGACATTATTGTGTAACTCGTGCCTCTTAGGAGAGGGCAGCTATATATGGGAAGCTCCCGCCGCGTATTGGTGACCCTTTAAAAGCCAGGACGTCAGAGCTAGTTGCCAGAATTCGCCAAGGCGTCAAGGGACGAGTAGACAGGGGACCGGAATAGGAAACAACGCAGTGTCGTCAGGTTATTGATAGTTGGGTGTGACATTTTGCGTTTGGCTTCTTTCTGACTAGGATAAGATACAACTGATGTGTTTTCACAACGTGATTTGTGATTGCACTTGATCACGAACAGAGCTACCTACCTCATTTGAAATGACAGTACTATTACGATTCAGTCAACGATTTTGCTGCTGTTACTATGTGCGTTAAACGACACTATGGCTGATACCCTCAAGGAGACAATTGGCAATTGTAGTCTCAACTTCTCTTCGGTTTCGCTGAACCCTGTTACTTCTGATCGATTAAATATTGAAAGGACATCAACTTCCAAAGGAGCGCTGGCAAGAGTTCGAACTTCTGAACATACTACACAAGTCACATCCCAGTATGTAACAAGAGCAATTATAACCAAAGAAAGTTCATTACCGGATGCTTCGAAAATATATCTAGACACGCTTTGAATTCAGTACAATCGAATCTATCAGTATTTCCCGAAATAAAATCTATGCATCGATACAAACGAAATAGTAATTACAAAGTTTTCACTATTGTCATTTTGGTCTTTTTGATTTTGTTTATTTGCATTGCAAACGGTTTGGCTCTTCTCGTATTTTATCGCCGACCCAGTCTGCGAACGCGCTCCAATTTCTATATAATGCAAATGGCTGTGGCGGATTTCTTGATGGGATTAAGCCTTGGCTATCACTTGTTTTCAAACTTATCCCCAAACTTTAGTGCCAACACACGATTAAGTGGTTTAGGTGCGTCCA
The DNA here is from genome assembly GCA_034190875.2 of Urechis unicinctus. NCBI lineage: Eukaryota > Metazoa > Annelida > Polychaeta > Xenopneusta > Urechidae > Urechis > Urechis unicinctus. The sequence continues at coordinate 3,490,771 of CM067355.1, forward strand.
TTGGTGTATTCCTGTGCGCTGTATCCTTGTCAGCGATTGTTGCTATGACACTTGACCGCTTTCGGTCCATCGTATGGCCGTATTCATATGAAGCGCCATGGAAAAGAGCGATTACATTAAGGGAGCTGCCTTTGTCTGGATCCCTACCTTCTTATGGAGTTTTGTAGCTCCATTGGCATCATATAATGAAGTAGTTCTAGTTGAATCCAATTACTGTGTGTATGTGCATGTTCTGAAGCGCAAGTTTTTAATGTATGCAGTTTTACCTTATATTTACTTTGTGCTAGTGGCTGTTATGATACTTAACATACCTATGTTTTACATTGCACATAAGCACGCCTGTGCAATTCGAGCGCAAGTCTATCCGATCTCACCTCAAAGCATTGACACCAACCCAGAGCACATCCACATGAAGTCAAAACTGCGTTTGCTGAAAACGGTTGTCATTATATTTGTAACGTTTTATGGCTGTTGGTTGCCATTTTGTATCGCCCTGTCGATGCAAGTGTACAATTTGAAGGTATACTACCACCCTGAACACGACGTGTATTACTACGCAAGATACTTTGTGTATTTGGTGGTTCTCAATTCTGGCATCAATCCTATTATCTACGTTGTGCGCATGCGCATGTTTCGGGACGAAGTTTACAAGATACTCAGCATCAAGCGCGGTGCAAATGGACCAGTTCCCGGGTAGCCGAGTTTAGATTGCATTATTGCATTGAACAAGTACAATCGTAAGGGTCAGTCAGCTAAAATGGTTCATCACCTTCGATGTCAGCTCTGTGTATGGTATAAATTGGCTCTGAATGATTTATTGGATGCATAATCTGGATATTGTATTCGGATGATATTTTATCAGGAGCTAATCAATACCTTTCTTATATATCCAGGTATCGTTTTTAATTGCTGCATGATTCAAGTATTTATTGCGAATTGCATTCATATTTGTAGAGTGATTTTTCCATCCCTATCTTTTGTGTTCTTCGACATTGCACACTCACAATATTATCCACAATATTTTGTATAGTTTGAACCATCACGATATGCCGTTTGTTGTCAATTTTGGTAAAATGTACCGAGACAACAGCACTTGTCACTGTCTGTATAGAAATAATTTGGGTAATATTAACTGTCGATTTGTTGTCAAAAATGCTATCTTGTGGCTGTTATTGTTTGAAACGCTTTGGTGGACTAGTTGACATAATTGCCGTAATAAAAGTTTAATTGGATTTTCGTGGTAATACTCCCTAGATGACACGAATATAGTGTGTTTGTGTAAACTGATATGTATGTATGTTGTCAACTTTCGATTGTGGTGTGATTAAATAGAAGTAATAATATCGAACTCATAGGATGAAACCTGACATTTCCACATTGTAATCACCAGTTTGCATTTGTCAATAATCGATTGCACTTTGAACTGGTATTGTAAGTCAAGGTTGTTTGAGAACAATTTGGAAGTTTGTTTTTCCATTTTTATTCAATTGGAAAATTAATTATGTAGGATCAGTGGTTAAACCTCTTTTGGATGATATTTAGCTTTGTAGTAGAATGATGAGTGTAGGGAGTGGCCTATACACATCTGATATTCGGATTATTTGATCCATATATACTGGATATTCAGCCACTTAAAATGAGGTAGGTACCAGTGCTGGTGTTGCTGGTAAGATTTCATAACATTTCTTTATACTACATATGCGTCTCTTGAGATATCCGAGAGTTGTGATCTTTATTATAGCCATTTGGCATAAGACAATCTGTGTAAGCGTCATCAGTTTCATCACCACAGAACAATCACAGTTTGTGCAAGCAAAAGTGAGTCCAGGTCTGTCACAGACTCGTGAAAGTAAGATCCCCATTGCAGACTGGCCATGTACTTATTAGTCTTGTTATCAATTAGGAATCCAATTTACATAATTTCATAAATAATTCCTATATCAATGATGGTAAATTTTTGGGGAATTTTTGTAAAATCATCAAACTGTCTATTGTGCGCGCTAACTAAAGCATATCTGTTTTCAATGCATATCTATATGAAGCGCTAGAGAAATTACAAGAAGGTTTTATAAAGATTACCTTTCATGGTGAATGACTTGGTCGCCTATGATTAAACCTCTGGTGTCATCACTGATAAACTCTTTACGGTCATCACGTGCCAATTCTGCCATGAAAAGTTGCTGGACTGCTCGGAATAAACGCGCCTAATCAAGAACCTGATTTCATTTCATTTCATAGAGTCAAATCGGCGTATCAGAATGCTAACTCGATAGTATAGCGTGCAGACCATGAATTCCAAACACCGATGTGAAGCTTGAATTCCTTGACAAGCGAGTGCCATTTGTTGTTTCTTTTTTACATCGTTATTTGTCACTTACAAATGTCTGTTAACTGCGAAGCGTGACTCTTTTGATCACTTAGTGTATGTTTCCGGTGCTTCTGGCGGGATGCAGATGCAAGAATTGAAAACAACTATTCGATGTTTTAATCGAACATCTATCGTTAGTATGATAACGTTATATAATACTAGAAATATATCATGCAATGACTATTCCATATCACTTAAATTCGTCACAGTTCTGGAACACATGACAATGACGTTAACTACGACCATCATTATCATTATACATGCTTTCAAATTCAATATGCGATTCCCCGCGGCGTCAGCTAACATAAACCTGAATACTAAACTAACAAGAGATTCTCATAATTCATTTCTCATAGAGGAGGGTATAAATACAAGACAAACAGGACGAGACAACAACGAAGCAAATCGAATAACGACCACTGCATCAAGACTACCATCCCAAGAGGCTGTGTAATTATGGATTTATCAATGATATAAAATTTCTTTCAATGACATTTGACAGCGTTAATTTCCGATTGCTCTGCAGATTTACAGTTTTTGACTCGTAACCGGAAGCGATGTCATCGACATCCAAACAATTGCATTCGATGGACACTGCCCCTTAGCTACAGGGCGAAATATGCATAGTTTTGGATGACATGTATTTAAGAAACGTTGACTAATAAACCACGCTACAAGGAAACATAAACTTAACCAAAATCGCTCCCTAGGTTCAGAAGATATCAAGGATTGAAAAATTTACAACGTGACCTTGACGTTAATTTAAGGTCAAGGTCCCAAAAAACTAAGGGTTCTGCGCATCATTGATGCTGACCAATACAAAAGGAATTCGACCTGTATCGCGTGACAAAAAATTTTTTAACAAACATCTACAAAATCAACAGATCAGTCAATTAAAGAGCTGCAATATAGGATTACACACGATCATTGGATGACACATTGTTCCACTATAAGTAGGGTTGACATACAAAAAGTCTAAATTCTTATACTTATAGAGCATTCAGGTGAGTTGTTGGAGTTCAGTGAGTGGGTTCCCATGCTGTTTTTCTTTTTAAAATAGATCCGTTCATGACAGAGATATATCAATTCAAGTGGCATGAAAACAGATCCGTCTCATCATTCATTTCTAGTCATCATCTTCATCTTTCACATCCGCACTGCTATCATCTTATTGGGGTCAGCTCCGGCTTCACATCCGGTCATCTCACTCTCCCTCTCCTTCTACCTCACCTTTGTTTGCCTTTATTTTTCTGGATTCATACTTCCGTTCGTCCAATCAACAATAGAGTCAGGTGAAATAACACCTGCCACTTGGGGAGGGAGGCTAGAGCCTTGCCGTCTTGGTGACCCTTTAAAGCCACAACTTCAGAGCTAGTTGGCCAGAATTTGCCACGTTAACAAGGAGCAAATAGGCAGGGGTCCTGAATAAGAGGAACGCAGTGTCTTCTGGGTATTGATAGTGGAGTGTGATATTTCGCGATTTGGCTTCGTTCTGACTAGGATACAACTTATATTTCCCCAACTGATGGTTGGATGTACTTTATATTGAACATAAAAATGGTTCGATTCCTGAATAAGTCAATAGTTTTGCTGGTGTCACTAAGTGTGTTACGCAATACTATGGCTGATACCACCAAGGAGACAATTGACAATAGTAGTCTTAACTTCTCCTCGGCTTCGCTGAACCCTGTTACTTCTGACAGATTGAATTTTGATAGGACAACTACTTCCAGAGGAGCGCTGGCAAGGGTTCGAACTTCTGAACTAACTATACAAGTCACACCCCAGTATGTAAATGGAGCAATTATAAACGAACAATTCTTATCAACGGATGATTTGGAAATATATTCAGTCACATTTGAATCCAGTACTATTGACGCGGTCAGTATTTCCCCCCAAAATGCAATTGTGCTTGAATACGAAAGATATACTAACCGTGCAGCTCTTCCTATCATAATATTAGTCATTATAATTTTGTTTATTTGCGTTGCAAACGGATTGGCTCTTCTCGCATTTTACCGCCGACCCAGCTGCGAACGCGTTCCAATTTCTATATAATACAAATGGCTTTGGCTGATTTGTTGATGGGATTAAGCGCTGGCTATCTCTTGGTTTTAAACTTATCATTCAATAATAATGTGAACACACGATTGTGTGGCTTGAGTGCGTCCATTAGTTTATTCCTGTGCGCTGTATCCATAACAGCCATTGTTGCGATGACATTTGACCGCTTCCGGTCCATCGTATGGCCGTATTCATATGACAGCGCGATGGAAAAGAGCGATTACATTAAGGGAGCTGCCTTTGTCTGGATCCCTACCTTCTTATGGAGTTTTGTAGCTCCACTGGCATCATATAATGAAAAAGTTCTAGTTGAATCAAATGCCTGCGTTTATGTGCATGTTCTGAAGCGCGAGTTTTTCATGTATGCATTTTTACCTTATATTTACTTCGTGCTAGTGGCTGTTATGATACTTAACATCCCTCTCTTTTGTATTGCGCATAAGCACGCTTGTGCGATTCGCGCACAAGCCTGTGCGATCTCATCTCAAGGCATAGACACAAACCCAGAGCACATCCACATGAAGTCCAAACTGTGGTTGCTGAAAACGGTTGTCATCTTATTTGTGACGCTCTATGTCTGTTGGCTGCCATATTGTATTGTCCTGTCGATGGAAGTGTACAATTCGAACTTCTATGTCCACCCTGAACACGATGTGAACAACTACTCGCGTTATTTAGTGATTCTTGTAGTACTTAATTCTGGCATTAATCCTATCATCTACGTTGTGCGCATGCGTAAGTTTCGGGAAGAAATTTGCAAGATACTCCGCATTAAACTCGGCGCAAATGAACTAGTTCCTCTTCAAGGAATGGATCCAATTGCTATACACGGATATGAGAGGAATCTAAACACAAATATGTAGTTCAATGAATCATTGTCAAAAAACTGATTGCAGCTTGCATTATCACATTATCGAATGCATTCCGAATTCATAAATATACCCACATGAGCGAGTATCTGTGTCCATAATATGGATATAGACGCGAATGTACATATTTGAATCGTGTAAGGGCCTTAACACTGTTTATGTCCGCGATAGAATATCGTATAGAAGCTTAAAGGTGCTCATCAAATATCAACAAAATTCTGTTTTGAAAATACAATCATCGACCGATTCACTACTACGTTTAGAAATGATATTCAAAAAGTCGAGTCCAATCGGTGACCCGGGCTATGTTAAAGTTCAATTTCTTATTTTCTACGGGACGGCAAACGGTGGACGCTACAATACATCCGATGCTGAAAACGGGCGATAATATCAGTTCGAGCGATAATACAAGAAATGGCAAAGTTATGTGTAGTTGCTGGTCTTGATCGCTGTTCATTTTAATATTTTTGTAAACAAAGTTCTGAAGCGGTTCACTAGGTCTTTATCAAGTAATCATTGATGATTTGTTGTTAACAATAAAATGAAAGGATTATAAACGGGTCATTTCAGCAACTACACCAAAATGGAAGCAAAATAAAAGTTGTCCCAAATCGCCGAAAAATGCATCTAGAAAGTATTCCTTAAATTTATGAAACATCGGCAATGACAGCTCCGCGACAGTTAGGCTTTACTGAAGTACTCTGGTGTCGAAATAGGCGGGGTGGTACAAATAGCTGCATATATAGATAACGGATCAGCGCTTCGAAGCGTCTCGGTGCTCGAAAGCTTAGTATCGGGATCCGAGCGGTCTCCACCCAACTAGTGGCTGGATTTGGGACTGGAGAAATCCCAAACCCTACACAGCACCTCTTCGCCAAAAAGGTGCGTCGCTATCACATAACACTTGAATGGTATTTCAACGCCTTAATTAATTAGGCCTGAAGTTCAGGCGTGCAACTTTGTTTGTACATTAATAATAATAATAATCTGAAATTTTTCCAATTACTTTGATGCAGTTCGCCATGTTCCGCCATATAACCATGGGCCTCTTGTTTGTACATTAATAAAGATAAGTACTGTGCTGACGGGCGCTGACCATTAGCTCACAACCAGCAGTCACCGCCACTTTGAACTCATTTAATTAGCAAAGGGTTTTCCCTGGATTCATCTGGTTTCTTTTGTAAAGGTGTGAAGTAGACAACCTCATTACCAATACACACAGTCGCTCGGTTCCCGATTGCATGCTGCCGAACGCCTACCCACTAGATGGAGATATGAAACTTGTTATGTAACGTCGATGTTGACGCACCTATGTGTTAATGTCTTTGTGTCGTTGTAATACTAAAAGGTTTTGTATGTAAATATAAGTTTAGCATCCATGTTGAGTCAGAAGGATAAAATCATAAGGCACTGCCAGTGATGAATCGTTTGTACAATGACACTCATAGATCTGCAGACAAAAGGTCTTCAAATAATACCGAGCCATTTACAAATGGATGCCTCAAAGGGTGGTTACTTATACGACTTGTAATCTTTGCTGGGGGTCATCATGCTGATGAGTGGTGGAAGTGAAAGTGATCCTGTGTGATACTGGCTCCTTGGTGAGTGAGACACAAAGTTAGGGGCAGACCCCACTCATAAGTCTGGTTCTCTGCACATGAAGGCGCGGGTACCGTACCTATCAATTAATTCACGGATATAATCCGCGAAATTTATGGTTTCACAACACCCCTTCTCCTTATCATAAATCATCGGTATCATTTTTGTAACCACAGAAAAAAAGAAAAAATAACGTTGATCGTAGGATTTTATATCCCTACATGTTGTAAAAACAGCAGCCCCTGACTTTTGCTGGTGCTCCCTAGGTTTTAAAACCAAGGAGCCTAGGGTTCTGGTTGGCCCATTGACTCTGAGAGCCTATTGCTTCTCTTACTAGTATTATTGTTTATTTTCCACGAGACAGAAATCAATACCTTACTGGTTAAACATTGCCTGTTATTATTGCTGTTGGATTCATGCTGAATGTGTGTTCATATGGGTCGATTCAATTGCTCATATGACTTGTGAGCTTCGTCATCGCATTAATTCTTGTTCACCCAATTCACTTCTTGGTATATACTTGTACATATTTGTATGCTAATTGTTGTAAACAGCGGAAATCCGTATATTGAGGCAGTAATTGATTGCAGTCTTATATTTTCACACCCCCACCCCCATGGGAATATTAGCGTTACTTTGATTGTCTACTTGTAATCGAAAATGGTTGCATTCAAATTATGTAGGTCATCTTGTGAATGTTGTTTGAAATTTCTTGTGTAATTGATTCCCGTTGGTAAATGCCGTTGAAAATCCCTGTTAGAGGTAATAAAATTGATTATCAAATATAGTGTCGGCTTTCTGAGTTGCATAAACAGAGTATATTTGATTGATCTGTGTCTGGTCGCAGGTACATTTTCAATTGCTGTGCTTAAATGCCTACGCGATGGTCGTCGTTTGTACAAAAAATGCACACTCAGGCATATATTACATTGGGCACACTTCTTTTGAAACTTATCTGTCTATGTACAAAAAATGCACACTCAGGCATATATTAGATTGGGCACACTTCTTTTGAAACTTATCTGTCTATGTACAAAAACTGCACACTCAGGCATCTATTAGATTGGGCACACTTCTTTTGAAACTTATCTGTCTATGTGTTGGGCAAACTCGGGAAAGCATGACCTCTGTCATAAGGCACTATGTCGTTTTGCGTATATTTGATAGACAAATTTAACAGGGCTGGAAAATTAACAGTTTAAAATGACAGTTTAACTGCCCACAACACCCCCATCCCACCCCCTCACACTAATGTATCGGGTGGAAAGACCCAATTCTTAGTATTGCTGTAGACAGACCAGATTCTATGAATTACACGTCAGTATTGGGCTTTCTTTAGTTGACTGCTGTTTGACTGGCAAATATTTGATAGATAAATTTAACTTAGCTGGAAAATTAACAGTTTAAAATGACAGTTTAACTGCCCACAACACCCCAACCTCACACCTTCACTAATGTATCGGGTCGAAAGTATTGCTGTAAGCAGACCAGATCCTATGAATTACACTTCAGTATTGTGCTTTCTTTAGTTGACTGTTGATTAACTGGCAAATATGATTGTTTATCATATTTGCTTGATCATCAGGATTCCAAAGTAGTGTGTTTAGTTTCCAGGTGAAGATTTAAAACAATATTCATAGGATTTGTTGTCACCATGAAAAGGCTGACTTCGATTTCTACTCGAGACCCAGAGTGTATAGACGACTTTGTTTGTTACTAGCAAGTTCGAGCAAATGCAACTTATGGTAAGTGAAACTATGGTTGTTATTAGTTTCAGTTTATTCGCCAATGTTTCATTTCTTATTTGAATGAAAAATGTGATTTTACTGAGTTTTTATTAGTTCAGATTAAGATAATCGCAATGATTGGGGAACAGATAGCCCATTCCACTTCTCTTCATGGATGGTCTGTATTCTCCCAGCATTCTTGATTTTGTTCTATGCCAAGCTTATACATTATCAATTTCATGCAAATATTAATTGCTACTTAAGCAATTATACATCATGGTTCTTGCCAATATACGATATGCCTAATTAGATTCCCGATAACATCCTACATATCTAAATAAGAAAATTGTATATACGAAAAATTAAATATTTAAATACTTAATCTTTCTCATGGTGTTTGCAAACAGGTCGACGGGGGAGATTCTCTGGCAATAACTGGATTTTTGAAACAGTGGCTGGGAGTAACAAACCAGTTTGTGGCAGTTTAAGGTGAATTGCGTCATTCCCAAGACACTTTACACTTGATATCATAGTGTTTATCTTGATCTTGCCATATTTTGTTATATTTTACATTTCTAGCGAAATAAAAAGTAATGTAATATTCTTAGTTAACAGGAACAGACGATGATGTCACGAGGCACAACAATATTTACAACATGCCCTATTGAATTTGAAAATAAAGTTGCTTTAGACAGTTATGTTGTGATTTACATCTTTATGTAAGATTCGATTCTCATATACCCCACGTTTCATCAATATCAGATTCGGACGTTGTACAAATGTTAGGATTAAATGTTTTATCAACGGCTGTTTCCGATGTTTTTTTCAATTATCGTTTTAAGCATTCAACCAATGCCATTTACACGTTCTCTTTAATCGTTGTGCTGAGAGTGCCTAATTAACATTATGACACCACACCTATCGATCATCATAACGTGCCCCCCCCCCCCCCCCCCCCCACTCCCTCAGTCATCAGATTTTATGGAGTATACAGCTAATATGAATTGTATTATTAATTGTTCCACTTTAAGTAGGGTTGACATACAAAAAGGCTAAATTCTTCTACTTATAGAGCATTCAGGTGAGGTGTTGGAGTTCAGTGAGTGGGTTCCCATGCTGTTTTTCTTTTAAAAATAGATCCGTTCATGACAGAGATATATCAATTCAAGTGGCATGATAACAGATCCGTCTCATCATTCATTTCTAGTCATCATCTTCATCTTTCACATCCACACTGCTATCATCTTATTGGGGTCAGCTCCGGCTTCACATCCGGTCATCTCACTCTCCCTCTCCTTCTACCTCACCTTTGTTTGCCTGTTTCATTATTTTTCTGGATTCATACTTCCGTTCGTGCAATCAACAAGAGAGTCAGGTGACATAACACCTGCCACTTGGGGAGGGAGGCTAGAGCCTTGCCGTCTTGGTGACCCTTTAAAGCCACAACTTCAGAGCTAGTTGGCCAGAATTTGCCACGTTAACAAGGAGCGAATAGGCAGGGGTCCTGAATAAGAGGAACGCAGTGTCTTCTGGGTATTGATAGTGGAGTGTGATATTTCGCGATTTGGCTTCGTTCTGACTAGGATACAACTTATATTTCCCCAACTGATGGTTGGATGTACTTTATATTGAACATAAAAATGGTTCGATTCCTGAATAAGTCAATAGTTTTGCTGGTGTCACTAAGTGTGTTACGCAATACTATGGCTGATACCACCAAGGAGACAATTGACAATAGTAGTCTTAACTTCTCCTCGGCTTCGCTGAACCCTGTTACTTCTGACAGATTGAATTTTAATAGGACAACTACTTCCAGAGGAGCGCTGGCAAGGGTTCGAACTTCTGAACTAACTATACAAGTCACACCCCAGTATGTAAATGGAGCAATTATAAACGAACAATTCATATCAACGGATGATTTGGAAATATATTCAGTCACATTTGAATCCAGTACTATTGACGCGGTCAGTATTTCCCCCCAAAATGCAATTGTGCTTGAATACGAAAGATATACTAATCGTGCAGCTCTTCCTATCATAATATTAGTCATTATAATTTTGTTTATTTGCGTTGCAAACGGATTGGCTCTTCTCGCATTTTACCGCCGACCCAGTCTGCGAACGCGCTCCAATTTCTATATAATACAAATGGCTTTGGCTGATTTGTTGATGGGATTATGCGCTGGCAATTACTTGGTTTTAAACTTATCGTCAAATAGTAGTGTGAAAACACGATTTTGTGGCTTGAGTGCGTCCATTAGTTTATTCCTGTGCGCTGTATCCATAACAGCCATTGTTGCGATGACATTTGACCGCTGCCGGTCCATCGTATGGCCGTATTCATATGAAAGCGCGATGGAAAAGAGCGATTACATTAAGGGAGCTGCCTTTGTCTGGATCCCTACCTTCTTATGGAGTTTTGTAGCTCCATTGGCATCATATAATGAAAAAGTTCTTGTTGAATCAAATGCCTGCGTTTATGTGCATGTTCTGAAGCGCGAGTTTTTCATGTATGCATTTTTACCTTATATTTACTTCGTGCTAGTGGCTGTTATGATACTTAACATCCCTCTCTTTTGTATTGCACATAAGCACGCTTGTGCGATTCGCGCACAAGCCTGTGCGATCTCATCTCAAGGCATAGACACAAACCCAGAGCACATCCACATGAGGTCCAAACTGTGGTTGCTGAAAACGGTTGTCATCTTATTTGTGACGCTCTATGTCTGTTGGCTGCCATATTGTATTGTCCTGTCGATGGAAGTGTACAATTCGAACTTCTATGTCCACCCTGAACACGATGTGAACAACTACTCGCGTTATTTAGTGATTCTTGTAGTACTTAATTCTGGCATTAATCCTATCATCTACGTTGTGCGCATGCGTAAGTTTCGGGAAGAAATTTGCAAGATACTCCGCATTAAACTCGGTGCAAATGAACTAGTTCCTCTTCAAGGAATGGATCCAATTGCTATACACGGATATGAGAGGAATCTAAACACAAATATGTAGTCCAGTGAATCATTGTCGAAAAGCTGATTGCAGCTTGCATTATCACATTATCGAATGCATTCCGAATTCATAAATATACCCACATGAGCGAGCATCTGTGTCCATAATATGGATATAGACGCGAATGTACATATTTGAATCGTGCAAGGCCCTTAACACTGTTTATGTCCGCGATAGAATATCGTATAGATGCTTAAAGGTGCTCATCAAATATCAACAAAATTCTGTTTTGAAAATACAATCATCGACCGATTCACTACTACGTTTAGAAATGATATTCAAAAAGTCGAGTCCAATCGGTGACCCGGGCTATGTTAAAGTTCAATTTCTTATTTTCTACGGGACGGCAAACGGTGGACGCTACAATACATCCGATGCTGAAAACGGGCGATAATATCAGTTCGAGCGATAATACAAGAAATGGCAAAGTTATGTGTAGTTGCTGGTCTTGATCGCTGTTCATTTGAATATTTTTGTAAACAAAGTTCCGAAGCGGTTCACTAGGTCTTTATCAAGTAAGCATTGATGATTTGTTGTTCACAATAAAATGAAAGGATTATAAACGGGTCATTTCAGCAACTACACCAAAATGGAAGCAAAATAAAAGTTGTCCCAAATCGCCGAAAAATGCATCTTGAAAGTATTCCTTAAATTTATGAAACATCGGCAATGACAGCACCGCGACAGTTAGGCTTTACTGAAGTACTCTGGTGTCGAAATAGGCGGGGCGGTACAAATAGCTGCATATATAGATAACGGATCAGCGTCTCGGTGCTCGAAAGCTTAGTATCGGGATCCAACTAGTGGCTGGATTTGGGACTGGAGAAATCCCAAACCCACCACAGCTCCTTTTCGCCAAAAAGGTGCGTCGCTATCACATAACACTTGAATGGTATTTCAACGCCTTAATTAATTAGACCTGAAGTTCAGGCGTGCAACTTTGTTTGTACATTAATAATAATAATAATCTGATATTTTGATGCAGTTCGCCAAGTTCCTCATATACCCATGGGCCTCTTGTTTGTACATTAATAAAGATAAGTTCTGTGCTGACGAGCGCTGACCATTAGCTCACAACCAGCAGTCACCGCCACTTTGAACTCATTTAATTAGCAAAGGGTTTTCCCTGGATTCATCTGGTTTCTGTTGTAAAGGTGTGAAGTAGACAACCTCATTATCAATACACACAGTCGCTCGGTTCCCGATTGCATGCTGCCGAACGCCTACCCACTAGATGGAGATATTTAACTTGTTATGTAACGTCGATGTTGACGCACCTATGTGTTAATGCCTTTGTGTCGTTGTAATACTAAAAGGTTTGTATGTAAATATTAGTTTAGCATCCATGTTGAGTCAGAAGGATAAAATCACAAGGCACTGCCAGTGATGAATCTTTTGTACAATGACACTCATAGATCTGCAGACAAAAGGTCTTCAAATAATACCAAGCCATTTACAAATGGATGCCTCAAAGGGTGGTTACTTATACGACTTGCAATCTTTGCTGGGGGTCATAAAGCTGATGGCGGTGGAAGTGAAATTGATCCTGGGTGATTAGAAATACTGGCACCTTTGGTAAGTGAGACACAAAGTTAGGGGCAGACCCCACTCATGAGTCGGGTTCTCTACACGTGAAGGCACAGGTATCGTACCTATCAATTAATTCATGGATATAATCCGCGAAATTTATGGTTTGTCAACACCCCTTCCCCTTATCATAAATCATCAGTATCATTTTTGTAACCACAGAAAAAATAGGAAAATAACATTGATCGTAGGATTGTCCATCCCTACATGTTGTCACAACAGCGGCCCCTGACTTTTGCTGGTGGTCCCTAGGTTTTAAAACCAAGGAGCCTAGGGTTCTGGTTGGCCCATTGACTCTGAGAGCCTATTGCTTCCCTTACTAGTATTATTGTTGATTTTCCACGTGACAGAAATCAATACCTACCTGGTTAAACATTGCCTGTTTTTATTGCTGTTGGATTCATGCTGAATGAGCGTTCATATGGGTAGATTCAGTTGCTCAGATTCAGGTCTTGTGAACTTCGTCATCGCATTAATTCTTGTTCACCCTAAGCACTTCTTGGTATAAACTTGTACATATTTGTATGCTATTTGTTGTAAACAGCGGAAATCCATATATTGAGGCAGCAGTTGATTGCAGTCTTATATTTCACACCCCCATCACCCCCATGGGAATAATGGCGTTACTTCGATTGTCTTCTTGTAATCGACAATGGTTGCATTCAAATTATGTAGGTCATCTTGTGAATGTTGTTTGAAATTGTCTTGTGTAATTGATTCCCGTTGGTAAATGCCGTTGAATATCCCTGTTCGAGGTAATAAAATGTATTATCAAATATAGTGTCGGCTTTCTGAGTTGCATAATCAGAGTATATTTGATTGATCTGTGTCTGGTCGCAGGTACATTTTCAATTGCTGTGCTTAAATGCCTACGCGATGGTCGTCGTTTGTACAAAAAATGCACACTCAGGCATATATTAGATTGGGCACACTTCTTTTGAAACTTATCTGCCAATGTGTTGGGCAAACTTGGAAAAGCATGACCTCTGTCATAAGGCACTATGTCGTTATTTGACATTAAATTTAACTGAGCTGGAAAATTAACAGTTTAAAATGACAGTTTAACTGCCCACAACACCCCCATCCCACCCCCTCACACTAATGTATCGGGTCGAAAGACCCAATACTTAGTATTGCTGTAAGCAGACCAGATCCTATGAATTACACTTCAGTATTGTGCTTTCTTTAGTTGACTGCTGTTTAACTGGCAAATATTTGATAGATAAATTTAACTGAGCTGGAAAAATTAACAGTTTAAAATGACAGTTTAACTGCCCACAACACCCCAACCTCACACCCTCACACTAATGTATCAGGTCGAAAGACCCCATTCTTAGTATTGCTGTAAGCAGACCAGATCCCATGAATTACACTTCAGTATTGTGCTTTCTTTATTATGTCTTCCAACGATAGTTGGAAGACATATTGGTTTAGTTTCGGGCTTTTCTCCGGAACGGTTAAACATATCAACATGAAATTTGGGGAATGATAGATCAAGTTGAGACACAACTGGCGATCCAATTTGACGCGCATGCGCAGTGTTGGAGGCTTATGGGATGGATTTTTCGTCGATTTTTTCCCCCATTTTCTGTAACTATCTCCTCCATAACTACTGCGGTTACGAACATATGAGTTATATGGTTGTAACAAGCAATTATCGTAGCATGGAATAGGCGAAAAAAATACTTATTTTCACCTTTTGTACTTTGTATAATGACATGTATTTTAGGGTACCTATCGCGATTTTTGCTACGACTTCTCTCCTCGCTGATATCTCTGAAACGGCTGTATTTACGGACATGAAATTTTGTCAGTATATAGAACTTGGCCTCGTGATAATGATTGTAACAGTATTTTTAGCATTCACAGTAACAAAAAACAGCAAAAAAAAGACAATTAGTTTCAAGGTTTTCTACTGCAGCAGCTTAGCAGCAGGCTAACAGCAGTTCGTGTTTAAGTAGGCCAGATCTTACGTAATCGACCAAAGGCCTTGGCTGGGATTGCATTGACTTGGGTAGGGGGTCATGTCAAAACAGGCTAAACCTTACGTAATCAATCAGCGGCAGCATTCATCGCTTTCGCCGTGTATTGACTTGGTTTAGGGGTCATGTCAAAACATCTAAGCGGCAGCAGCTTGTGATCTTATAATAGTGCGCGTTACCAGCTATTATCGGTCCGTGTATATACTGTCTTTATGTCTCAGCGACAGTGTGCACTGGATGTCCCGGTGCAATCAAAGCGGGTATATATACGCAATCTATAAATAGCATATATATGTGAATAGGGAGAAGTGTGTGTGTTTAGATACGTATGTATATAGATAGAGAGAGAGATAGAGATATATAGAGAGAGAGATAAGATATATAGACAGAGAGAGAGACAGAGAGATAGAGACAGATCTGGAGAGAGATAGAGATGGAGAGAGAGAGACATAGAGATATAGATACACAGAGAGAGAGAGAGAGAGAGAGAGAGAGAGAGAGAGACAGAGAGAGATAGGGGACAGACATATAGATAGATATACATATAGATAGAGATAGATAGAGATATAGAGATATATATATATATAGAGATATGAATATACATATAGACATAGATATAGAAATAAATATATATAGAGAGACCATATTTATATACACACATATATAGAGACAGAGAGACCATACATATATATATAAATTTACATATACACATATATATAAATATAAAAATAAATATATGTATATGAATACATGTATATATATACATATATATATATATATATATATATATATATATATATATATATATATATATATATATATATATATATATATATATATATATATATATATATATTCATATATATTTTTTTTAGAGATATATTGTTTGTGGTATATTGTTGGTACCGTATTGCTGGTCGTCCAGGCTTGTCGTTGGAAGACATGCCGTTGGCGCATGTGCCAACTCTAAGTAGGCCAAACCTATAAGTGTGTGTGTGTTTATATATATATATATATATATATATATATATATATATATATATATATATATATATATATATATATATATATATATATATATATATATATATATATATATATACAAATATGCATATATATATTTATGTATATATATTTCACCTTGAGCTTAATATTTCAATGTTATGTGTTATTCGAGTTATATGTTTTAAAATAATAAGTATTATCTAAGTAATTTTACTATGTTATATGTGTAATTTATCAAATATGATATTTGAAAAATTATGCGGATAATTTACCATGAATAATGACTCACAATAGAGTGTCACAATGGCGTTATAAATATATTATACTTTTTTCATCTAATAAATTCTTCACTGACACTGCTCTTCTGAGACTGATCATATCACTGTGGAATTTAAGTATGATATGATATCAGTTTGGGTAATATGTTGATACTGTATTGATGGTCGTCCAGATTAGCCGTTGGAAGACATGCCGTTGGCGCTTGTGCCAACTCTAATCATATCACTGTGGAATTCAAGTATAAGATAACATCAGTTTGGGTAATATTGTTAATACCGTATTGCTGGTCGTCCAGATTAGCCGTTGGAAGACATGCCGTTGGCGCTTGTGCCAACTCAAAGAAGTCCTAACCTTACGTAATCGACCAGTAACGTGGGTGTGTGCGTGTTTGTGTGCATCGAAACATATTCGTATTTAGCAACTAAGCTATGTACGACTACAATTGAGTAAATTACTCTAAACTGGTCACTGCTACGGAGCACGTCGTCCTCAAAGGATCTTTTACATCCCTTTTCAAAGATGTGACCACCATTTGTACGTGATCATCCGAGTCACGAGTCAGGTTGTCACACCTTGGAGTCGAACCCACAGCCTGTGGATCAAAAGGGCAAAGCAGTAAACCACCAAGCCACTGAGACCGGCTTAGTGCCATTCCCTCGGCTTTTTATTGACTTGGTTAAGGGGTCATGTCAAAACATCTGCTAAGGGGTCATATCAAAACATGTAAGGGGCTGCAGCTTGTGACATTTATCGAAAAATAGTGCGCGTTACCAACTCCCCTCGCTGACATCTATCGTAAACGTGTGCTGCGCATAGGGTTTCTTAACAAGGCGCAATCACAGACCCGATTGCTTGCCATTGGAAGACTTGCCGATGGCGTGCCTGCCGAATCTAGTTTGACTGTTGATTAACTGGCAAATATGACTGTTTATCATATTTGCTTGATCATCAGGATTCCAAAGGAGTGTGTTTAGTTTCCTGGTGAAGATTTAAAACAATATTCATAGGATTTGGTGTCACCATGAAAAGGCTGACTTCGATTTCTACTCGAGACCCAGAGTGTATAGACGACTTTGTTTTGTCACTAGCAAGTTCGAGCAAATGCAACTTATAGTATGTGGAACTATGGTTGTTATTAGTTTCAGTTTATTCGCCAATGTTTCATTTCTTATTTGAATGAAAAATGTGATTTTACTGAGTTTTTATTAGTTCAGATTAAGATAATCGCGATGATTGGGGAACAGATAGCCCATTCCACTTCTCTTCATGGATGGTCTGTATTCTCCCAGCATTCTTGATTTTGTTCTATGCCAAGCTTATACATTATCAATTTCATGCAAATATTAATTGCTACTTAAGCAATTATACATCATGGTTCTTGGCAATATACGATATTCCTAATTAGATTCCCGATAACATCCTACATTTCTAAATAAGAAAATTGTATATACGAAAAATTAAATATTTAAATACTTAATCTTTCTCATGGTGTTTGCAAACAGGTCGACGGGGGAGATTCTCTGGCAATAACTGGATTTTTGAAACAGTGGCTGGGAGAAACAAACCAGTTTGTGGCAGTTTAAGGTGAATTGCGTCATTCCCAAAACACTTTACACTTGATATCATAGTGTTTTTCTTGATCTTGCCATATTTTGTTATATTTTACATTTCTAGTGAAATAAAACGTAATGTAATATTCTTAGTTAACAGGAACAGACGATGATGTCACGAGGCACAACAATATTTACAACATGCCCTATTGAATTTGAAAATAAAGTTGCTTTAGACAGTTATGTTGTGATTTACATCTTTATGTAAGATTCGATTCTCATATACCCCACGTTTCATCAATATCAGATTCGGACGTTGTACAAATGTTAGGATTAAATGTTTTATCAACGGCTGTTTCCGATGTTTTTTTCAATTATCGTTTTAAGTATTCAACCAATGCCATTTACACGTTCTCTTTAATCGTTGTGTTGAGTGCCTAATTAACATTATGACACCACACCTATCGATCATCATAACGTCCCCCCCCCCCCCCCCCCCCCCCCCCACTCCCTCAGTCATCAGATTTTATGGAGTATACAGCTAATATGAATCTAAAATTACATCTTCCCAGATCCACAAGTGACCTACGTGCCACATGCCACCCCCCAACCCTCCCCCATATCCTCATGCATACCCCATATCCTAGAGCCACATGTCCATCTTGCCTAAGCAACGCCCGAAGCCCCGAGAAACTTCCCAACTCTCATTGAACAGGCCACTGCATGTCCCATGAGAATTGGGATAGCGTTCCTTAGTCGAAGAGGGAATCACTTCGACATTTTAAAATCAGTTCTCTCCTGGCCTCCGAGCTCAACACATCTCTATCCAATCTTTAGGCAGCGTTCCTTCTTAAAATCAACAGTAAACTAAAGAAATAAAGTTTCAGTTTCTTCCGAGTCCTACGCCCTGAGTTCGAGTCTTCCTGCACTGTGTATGCGTAGTTACTGGTTCAGTTCGCAATTCATTTGAATATTTTTGTAAACAAACTTCTGAGTCTGTTTTCAGTGCGCCTTAATCGATTAATTATCTATGATTTGGTGTTCCCCGTTACATTTAAGGATTATAAACGATTTTTTGCAAAATAAAAATTGCACAAAATCGCCGAAAAATGCATCTTTAACGGAAGTTATGAACTTATTACTTATGCAGCATGCCATAACGAAACGAGCTAAAACTCGAACTGGCGGCATATGAGCCAATAGCCGCGCATTAGAATGAAAGATAAACGTAGAATCAATTCCTGACTGGGCTCTTTATGCGGCGTCCTACGAAACTGCCAAATCGATTCAAATTTGATTTTAAATTTAACATTTCGTGAACTTTTATGGACAACCAGAAATAATATATCGACAGAGAGTCCGGTTATGAATATGAGAAAAATGAGTTTTTCTTACAAAGAACTTTTGACAATTCCAAACCGTATTCGGGCACGGGGTGTCAAGAGAAGCCATATTCACCTCGCAACGGCGATGTGTCTTCGCTTGAGACACTCGCCCCCCTACCCACCCAGCCCATCATCGGGCGGGTGCCTTGAGCATCTTCAGAAGTCAAATGGTGATTAATTGACAGCTGCTGACCGATTTGAGTCACACCTCCCAGCAAAGAAAAAAAAATTGTTGAACGTTTACATGGGGCGTTCTCAGAAAGAAACCTTGGATAGATTTTCTTAACGTTCTCGGAATGTTCTCTCGAACTTCTTTAGGAAGTTCTCACAATGCTCAAAGAACATGATAAGTGGTAACTTGCAACCCCGAGAAACGTTCACAGAACTATAGCAAAAATTCAACAGTGGATGGAAGAAGACAGGTGTATAATTAAAAACATCTTTTACTGGGAATTATGTTATCTTAATTCACTCCGACTGTCCCAAACCAGCTTTTTTCTGCTAGTGTATATCTGCCTTATGTTGACCCTTAGATAACACACGAGTCAAGTTACTCATGCCGCCTGATTATTCATCAAGCCTAAAGATTCACTGGCAAGTTGAACGGCGATAGAGGCAGGTATGTGGATCTTATATTTGTACCCTCCACGCCTTTGAGGAACAAGTTTCTTTACGCACTTTACACTTTCGCAGCATCACTTGTTTTGGTGTTCCTATGGTTCTCGGCATTGGCGCTAGCAAATAAATTGATGCATCTAATAAAGGTTAATAAGTAGCTTGAGTTTATAGATGTGGTATGATAGCAGCCCAAGTATATAGGGCTGGCTACTTTCAGCATGGAATAGCCTGGTATGCACAAAGTATCCTGAGTTTATAGATTTAGTTACTTTCAGCATGGAATTATACTAGTATGCACAAGGTGGCCTGATTTTTAAAAATCTATGTGGCATCATTCAATATGAGAGTACACTGTCGTTTTTTTTATTCCTTCCATGACAAATAATCCCGCTATTGCTTCACTTATCCACACAAATGAGAGTACACTGTTGTCTGCTAGTGTTAAAGTCTGTAATTATAGTTGAATGTAACTCTTTTGATTCATATCGCGATCAATAATAGCCTAATTTAACTCGTTTTATTCCTACCACATCATATAATCCCACGGATGATTCACTTATCAAATAATGAATGGTTATAACATATTTGTTACTTCAATCGCCACTTTGTGCATGTCCGCCATTTTGCATAAATAAGCACCTGCGCAGTACGCGTAAACACCGCTTTCTGCGTAGGCTACTTTCTGCATACCACAACGGCTCGGCACTCGGAAGCTTGGTCCCGGGAACCGAGCGCCTGTGAATATGAAAATAAGAAATCATTCGGGGCGATGCGTCTTTCCGAGTGGGCACCGGCTCACTAAATATAGTTCTTGACAAATCGCTCGATGACTCAAATTCATGGTTAACACTTCTAGGCCATGACCTGACGACGCATGACATGGCAAGTAACTCATGGCGTTGTCACAGTCACATTTCGTACGCTCACCATTTCAAGCCGACGTTCTGTGCGCGTCGCATGCCTGTTGAACCACCTTTAAGTCGGTGAGGTCACTCCATATTATAAATATTACGAGCATATTAAGGCGATATAAAACCTGATACAATACGTTCAAAATATTAACAGTTTTAATTGATTTGGCTATAGTATAGGAATCTATACAGTTCAACATAACATTATAAAGCTAAATCATGATTATCGTTGAAATATATAATATTTGATAGTACCCCTGCCATATGAAACGATTTGAGTCATACGCAGTTTGGTGTGTCTTGTTGGTTATGACGTAGTTGTCTGGATCACTCTAGGTGAATATTTACAATATTAAAACGCGCAATGTAATTCTAGAAGCAGAAATCAGATACAACTGGATCAATTTACGGTACGAACATATCTAGAGGCAATAATTGTCATAAACTCAAGTGCAATCTTGTTCTTTTTTAATGTCTTCTATAACATATGAATAAGAACTATCTCTTGGATATAGGTGTATTCATATTTATAAGCGGTTATTTGGCAGAAACGAAAACAAAGTCAGCAGAAAATTCAGCAGAAAAGTATATGACCATTTTGATATATATAACGCGTGTCTGTTCTAACAGTTGCTGAATGACAAGACATTAGATTGTGAAGAACTCACTGTTCATCATCATGGGTGACAATATTGTAATTAATGTGGAATTTATCGGCCTGAACAGTAGTCTGAGTGAAGTGCAGATTGTTCCTGAAGATCTGTCATGGGAGGATTTCGAGTTGATGGTGAGTATAAGAAATACATCATCCGAATTCGATGAAATGCTCCAATGCAAGTGGGTGCGATGTGGCATATGATATCTTCTCCACAATAATAACACTCGTTTAGTCGTTATTGGCTATTGATCTGTTGGGCTATTTGCAAAACCCTTCTTGTTACAACAAGGAAGGCAAGGCACTCGCCCCTGGTGTTTTGATGATCTGATGCCACCTTAGGGGCGAGGGGGCGTATGGCAAAATCTTAAAGGATATAAGCAAATATGCTCCTTGTCGCAATGAAGACAAGGGACAATTTAAAAAAAAAACACATTTTCATATCCATTAATGTCTTATCATCAATCTTGCCTAGAGTGCAACAACAGTCATACTCCTTAATCAACAGAATCAACGTAATCCAACACGATGTTCAGAATTGTTGTCCAACATGGCTACCGCACGAATCGAAAAAACGATTGAAAACATGAGCGATATCACAGCGAATTTACTAAATAATGTTGCATTGTGGGAGTCAGTTTTTGAACAAAGTTTCTTGATGTGCCGTATTTTAGTGCTCAAACAGAACAATTAGACAAAACTGTAGTAAGAGAAACAGTCCTCGTGTCATTTTGTCATAAAATCTTGGCATGGAGGGGTTTTGTAAGTTTTTAGCGAGTTCATCTGTCATTTTGACTTCGGAACCTTGGAAATTTCGCAGGCGGCTCTTCGCCTCTACAGTACTAAATAGCGCGGAGCTGTCAGAGGTGGAGTTTCTTTGCCTAGTTATAAGGTAACTGTGAACAGGTGAACCATTATGATGTTAAGGTGAACCATTATGATTTATGATGGTTCATATTCTTGCTATAGACTGTATAGTACAGGTCAGATATGGATGTAGCTGTTCGACTCAATCTGTGGTATCCATGTGTCTTTTTAATTCAGTAATAAACGGTTACTGTGAAAGACATATTTCATTGGCAATGGCTAGAGGTATGCTACCTGACCTCAATTTGCATAGGTTAGAGATCTGGTAATCGTAATCTCTATCCTTCTATAGTCAGGCTTCCTGTGGCAGCACCATAATTCTGCTGTTGTCGCAATGCTATTAGTCAATGTTTTCAGGGTTTTAAAGTCTGTTGGCCTGATGGTGGGGTTTTTTCCCATTTTCCCCAACCCTGAACGCTGTAGCACAATTGCATGCATAAAGTTGCTCATCAGCCACTCGGTTGCACAAGGTTAAAGCAATGTGAATTTAAGTCTCTTTTTCATCAAAATCATTTATCAATCAATGTCTGCATCTCCATCTGATTCAGTTGAAAGTTCACACGGGTCAAGATGAAATCAGTGTGACCTACACAGACGAGGATGAGGATGAAATCCTCATCGGCAGTCAAGAGGAGCTCCTCGAGGCATTCAAGGTTTGCATTTCTTTTTAAAGATTATATATATGGGGTTGGCATGTGATGTAATTATGGCCTTACAGTGGGTGGCTTGCAAAAAAAATAGGCAAGGAAATTGTGTTGTTTTGCATACGTGATTTGGAGGTTTTTTCTGCCCAAGGTGTGCATTGAGTATATTGTTTATTTGTGGGTGTTAAAATCAGGTGATTGTAGGTCAACATTGAATGAAAGCTTGGAGTTAAAGACCTAGCTAATGTTGTCAGATCTTGTTGCACTGAAAGCAAATTGAAGCAATTTTGTGAAAATTATTAGTGTGAATAATTTTCCTGACCCCTGACTATTTTACTGCAGGTGGCCAAGCAAGCGGGCAATACTCTCGCACTCAAAGTCAACTGCATATCATCACGTCCTGCTTCTGGCACCAACACTGACCAATCAGGAAACTCGGCCCCACCCACCACCTCAACAACCCCGCCCACAATCACAAGTGACAGCTGTGCAATGGAAGCGCCTGCTGTTGCGGCTGCTTCTGTTGCGGCTGCTCCTGTTGTTGGCGAAGATCCAAATGATACCAAGTCATCTGCATCTAAAGATAAACTGTAGGTCACATTCCAAGAAATCAAAAGAAACATTATCAGTCAACTGCTTACTTGAAATAGTTGTCAAACTTAAATTCAAGTTATAATTTGAGTTTTCTATATTTTGAACAAAACTTGAAACCCAGCTAGAACTCAGAGAGTATTGATTACATTTCTTACTGTTATGTGACTTGAGGAAGTTATCTGATGAGACGTCTTGATTTCAGGGCCCAGAAGTTGAAATTCTTCATACAGAACAAGCAGACAGGACTTGTGTTTGACGTGAATGGCCAGAATCCAGCGCCTGGTACTGGAGTTATTGTGTGGGAAAAGAAGCCCACTGGCAGTTTCATACAAAACCAGCTGTGGTATGAAGACAAAGAAACCGAGACCATCCGCAGTGCACTCAATGACCTCTGTCTTGAAATGACAGGTGAGTAAGTCATGTAAACATGAACAGTGTAGAAATGCTTGATTTCTTTAAAACACCTATTTATCTATTTTTTTGCTGAAATTCCGATGTACTGGATTTGTCTGCTATGGTATGTGGTACATCTTTATTATGTTAGTCAAGTTTTTAATTATGAGTTACTGTACAAATCTCAGTCATGTGAATCTGAACAGTGTAGAAATGCTTGATTTCTTTAAAACACATATTTATCTATTTTTTTGCTGAAATTTCATAATACACGATTTGTTTGTGGTACCACTTTATTATGTTGGTCAAGTTTTTAATGTTAAGTTACTGTACCTCAGTCATGTGAATCTGCAGCAATTTAACTCAATAAGTAACTTGGCGTTTGGGGCTGCAATACAAGTTTGAAACCTGAACTGTGCCATTAACCATAAGTGACCACCTGATTTTGCATTTATCACGATAGCTCGTGTGGGGTTTGCCATTCAGATCACAACAGTACCATGCAGCCATTCAAGGCTGATTGTCGAGCCCAGCGCTGGTGTATCAAAGACACCAGTCTACACAACCTGTGTGATTCATCGCTGGTCCCAGCAGCTCCCTCTACAGCTGGGGCTGGGGTCATAGCTAAGATGGCAACTGGTAACAAAGCTGAGCAGGACTGGGCTGTATTGTACCATGAGAAGAAGGTGAGAAGTATAAATATGAATGATGCTACATATGAATACAGGGATATAAACTAAGACAGAGCAATTATTGACCTGAAGAATTGCATTTTCCTATACAATCAAGCTAGAAATTTTTGGGTCCATTGGTGTGTAAGTTATATGCAGAGTGTCCTCAAAGTTATTGATGGGTCTCTTTTAACGTAATATTTTGCAGATGAATGTCATATTTCCAAAAGTAAAAATAGATCCACATGTTGTTTGTTTGTTGTTCTCAATTGTTCTGAATTTGTTTGTCTCTCTGCTAGTGTCAGAAGAAGAAAACCAAGGATTGCTACGCTCGGCTGGCGGAGGACTTTGCAGCACATCAGAGGAGTCTGGATGGGGGGTTGAATGTGTGTCCGGGGGTTGGAAAACCCGAAACCGATTCAGCGGCCCCGATCTGGTTCCGGAATGCTATGACGAGGGTGAGTTTATATGTTTCAAACATGCACATGTGCATTAACGCACACATGAACCCGCAAGCGTGTACTCCATCACTTGTCCTCATGCATGCATACTCGCACACATTGACATATGCACGGCAATAGGCACTCGTACGTAATCACATACATGTAGATCTGCATTTATATTCCTCTGTGTTGCTTCCAGAAAGATGCAAACATATAATTTATCAGTTATTGCATACTTCCATGTACCAATATGTCCTTAAAAGCTTCATTGATTCTATCCAAAATAATCCAACCAGGATTTTCACAAAATGGTAAAAATCTTCATGTTTGACCTAAGGAGACAATACTTATACTGGAAAATTGATTTTATATTCATCAAATTTCGAACAAATATTATGAAATTTTTGTGTCTTGTTGCAGCTCGAACAGGATATGGCCAATGATATTGCCAATCGCGTCGCCAGGGAAACTGTGCGGAAAGTTCTGCAAGGTCTGGAGGGAGCTGTGATCACCTCTGTGCATGGAAGCAGTGGCCAGGGGGATTCATTGCCTGGGGCAACCTCTCAGAAACTCGCCTCTGCTACTGATGGAGAGAGATGTAAGCATCGACAAACAATTTTATGTCATGGTTTTGAGGTCTTATTCATGTTGAAAGCTATTATGGAAATAATTGAACCTAGATGAAATTCACCTGTTAATTCATGATATTGTGAACATTTTATTGCATACGGTATTTAGAAGGATGGATCTAAATTCTGTTCTGATTGCAAGAATTCCTCTAGATTATTGGTTGTTAGTAGTGCAGTGATTTACAAGGTTTGGTTTTATTGCAGCATTGTATTACCATGCCAATGTTGTCTGCGACCACTGTGAAAGACTTGTGGTTGGAATTCGCTACAAGTGTGGGTAAGTTCACTATGTGTCACGGGGTCGTCTTACTCAATATCTGTTAACCGTCCCAAATCTTCAACTGGCTGTATCTGTGAATGCTGTTGAACCTTTCTATGCAGGAACTGTGAGGATTATGACCTTTGTGAAGAATGCGAGAAACTGGAAGGAGTTCATCCTTCAGATCACATCTTCCTCAAGATCCGCGTGCCTATCTTATACAATGGCCATACTAATGCAGGAACTCTTGTTCCTCTATTGAGGTTCAACCTGTACAGACCTGCAGAGGAGCAGAACATTGACAGGTGAATTATCGAATCGATATATATATATAATATATATATATATATATATATATATATATATATATATATATATATATATATATATATATATATATATATATGTGTGTATATATATATATATATATATATATATATACGTATGTATATATATATACTTATGTTTATATATATATATATATTATATATATATATATATATATATATATATATATATATATATATATATATATATATATATATATATATATATATATATATGTATACATACATATAACCATTATTGTATATTACTGTGTGTTGGTGTGTATATATATTTTGACCATTTATTTTTATATTAAGCACAGAATAGTTTGTGGTCCTTCTAATTTTGTTTCTGGTAAAGGGATTAATAATTCAGAGAGCATTTTATTTTCATTTTAATATTTTGTCCAGCTATGTATGGTTTTGTTGTGGCGTTGTGTCATTTGATCTCGGGTGCCCATTTTAGTGATCTGAGATCTCTAAAGAAGGAATACAAGAGGAAGAAAGCACAAGAAAAACTGACTCAGATTGCTGCTAAACTCGAGAAGAAACCAGGGGACCCAAGAAAGGAGGACAGACTGAGAAAGAAAGAGGAAAGGATAAGAAAGAAATTGTCCGGCAAATCTCAGAAGAAAGAACCACTTAACCTGCCAGGGTTCAAGAATACTGTGTTAGTAGTTGACACCTGTCAGTCATCCCTCATCACCATAGTTACCATATAGCATCTTATGTACAGAGTGCTTTGCTGCATATTTAATTTTTTGTTATTACTTGACATAGGATTTTGTAACACTTTCATATTTAGTTGAAATCATTTAAGTGTTTTTGATTAATAATTTCATATTTTTAATTGGACTTGTATCTTTCAGTTAAGAATTTAGAATCAGAAAGTTACATATTAATTTCCCATGTTTGTGGTTATTGATCAAATGTATATACACTTGAGCCTTTCTCAATGGGTGCATGGCAATAAAGGATCCCCTATCTTTTATCTCTGTCATCTTGACAGACTGCTGCCATCTCTTGTCTGTAACACATTATTGAGTGTATTACTGAACCTCTATCCTCATCAACCATTGTCAACATATTGTTGTATTTTGTGTCATGAACAGCAGAATGGCTGCTGGATTCCTTTGTGATGAAACCATTCCTGATGGAACGGAGGTCATGCCAGGGTCAAAGTTTACCAAGGTGTGGTTGGTTCGCAATACCGGGACCCACTCATGGACTGCATCGACCAAGGTAACTTGAATTTGATAGTGAGAATATTGTGTTCTTTGTTACATAAAGTTTAAGGTTACCCCCCCCCCCCCCCCCCCCAGAGTTTATAGCTACGCTAAGAGGGCTCACTCGTGCCAAGTGAGCTGCGTGTTGTTTTGTCATAGCGTCTCTCAAAACCACATTTTTTTGATAAATTCTGGTAGTTTTCGCCTTCAATCAATGACTACATATCTTTGAAAGACGCTGAGCCCCAAGATGTTGGATCAAGTCCAATGCAATTTTGTTTATTTCATGGTAGTGACCCCTAATGGCTGGCATGTGTTTCACTCATCTTCATACTCGCTGCACAATCTTAGTGTAGCTATAAGCTCTTTGGTTAACCTATCATGTTTAAACTGCATAATTAATTATTTCTTGATATTTTCCCCTACAATTGATGGTAGTGCTTTATATATCTTACATGGTAGAATTATGCAATAGAAATTGAACCTTATTGTCTAGGTGTGCCTCGATTAATTATCGGCTTATTTATCTATTATTGACCTCCCTGCTTGTAAGTTTCTATCATTCTGCCAAAAGATGCTTTTGTGATTGCCCAGCCTCTTCCCTTCATACGTGTTGTTTGATCTATATCTACAGTTGAAGAAGATGATGGGCACATTGTATAGTGAGAGTCATTCCGTCGAGACTCCTGCTCTGGCTCCCGGTGAGGACGGACCAGTAGTTGTCGACTTCATTGCGCCCCTTCAGCCTGGACATTATCGTAGTTTCTGGCGACTGTGTCACACTGGAGTGTCGTTTGGACCGAACCTCTGGTGCACTGTAAATGTCTGCGGCCCAGATGAAGATGGGGTGAAAGATACGGAGACTGCTCTGGAAATAGCTGCTAACCAGATTGTGCCGACTGCTGAGGTAATTTATTTGTTTATTGGTTGTTGATCCCTAGGCTGTAGCATTATATGGATGCACGAAGGCATGCCAAAATCCTGAAAATTCCAGAAGCAAGAACTTGCCGGATATTCTCTACCTGTACTATTTTCTTGAAAGCTTTGCCAAACACCCTCCTTTAATTCATCATAATGTGTTGTGTTCAGGAGGATGTTGTAGGTGATGTGGATGATGAAACACCTGCTGAAGTCCAGCAGCAGCAGCAGCAGCTATGATATCGTTTGAGGTATTGGACACCAAGCCTACTGTGTTGTCTCAGACTGCCACTCCAAACAACAGCCCTCAAGGTCAGTTCCACAGCCCTCAAAGTCAGTTCAAAATTGAAGCTGGGGTCAGCAAAAAACCACAGAAGAGGCATTCTAATTTCCTTTAAGCATGTGAATGCTGGCTTCTGCTGATTATGATGTTATCAGGCCGTTAACCACCGGAGCTCAGTTTCCAATGTCAAGTTTCTGAGGGCTGAGCCGCTATCTGTATATCACCGATCTATAGCCGTGTTGTATATAGGCGCTAGGAAGCTTAGCATTGGGAACCGAGTGCCTGCGATATCAACAGTGACTTAAACTACACACACATCATGATGTCAGACTTGATGTTGCAAGTCGATGTGCGATAATGAATTTATGACGGATGTGCATGCAATCCATTATAATGTTCAGATTACAACCTACACATACCAGTAACGATCGGACTCGTTTCATAAATGGATGCTATGGTTCAGGTCGATTTCCCCACACGTGTATGGGTCACTCCCTATTCTATATGATGCCACATTTGTCCATAATTTTGCTACCTATGCACTAATAGATAGTCAGTAATTGCATTCCATTATTTATACATTCCCATTGATATGTGGGCTGTCCTTTAGTGATGACTCCGCCCAAGTCACCCCCTGCAGAGGTGAGTGACAGTACCCCGAAGATGGGTCTTTCCTGCAGTAGCAGCGTTGAAGTCGTCGGGGAAGCGGGTGATGAGGAAACAGGCCCCTAGCAACCACGAATGTAGCATGGAGCTTGTTCAGCAAAGAATGGCCAGTCTGGACCTTAAACCTTGTAAGTCTCCAACAATCATTAAAGCAATATAAATAATTGGATATAATATTGTCATGTAGGGTTAAAACTGGTGTAAAACCTTATTATGTCATGGTTCCAATGCAATTTGACCTCTGTTTGACCTCTGTTAATGAATGGATTTCATATTTAGAGAGGTCATTGCAGAATACATTACTTATAAATATGTGTTTAGAAAAGACTATAGTGCTGTGCATTAATGACAGATGCAGGAATGTATTAGAAATGCTTGTGTACACTATAAACACTTCACTGTATGTTCTTTCTTTGTAGTTATTACCAAAAAGTAATCATCCATTGAAGAGATTTTCTTGTGTTTGTGTAGATCAAGAAGCTGATCTTGAAAGCCTGAGTGCAGAGAGTGATTTTGACTCGGGCAGCGACGATGACTTTTATATTGTTCCTATCCCCGACTGTTTCAACACCGCCCTGCCCCCCAGCAAAGATTCTACGACTAGTGTCATCATAAAGAAAGGTTGGTCCTTGCAAACGTTACATCATGGTGTCCTGATATGTCATGTATTATACAGGAGGACAACTAAGAAGTCTGCAGAACACTGTTCAGGATATTGTAATGGGCTCTCGCAACTTGTATATTTTCTGTGTAATTGATCAGATTTATTCAATGATCTAAACTGTTGAAATTTGTTTAGTGTACTGTGAGATTTGTTTCCACCTTGGTTGAATTTTAAGATAAAGCTTCATTATTATGTGTGTGAGTTATCTTATCACAACGGCATCCAGATAATATGTGACTTGGCCTTTACCTCCAGGTGAGATGACCTCATCAGATCGGGTAGCATCACCTGACTTTGCTGTCTGTGGGCAGGATGCTGAACTTCTCAGACTCTCTCCAAGTGATGAAGATACAGAGGAGGAAAGATGTGAAGTCGTCAGCCAAAGGTTTGAGGAACAAGAGGGAGAAGTTGAGGTCCCAAAGGAGGAGGTTGTTCAAATGGAGGGCAACGACATTGCTGGGACAGGAGAGGTTGACAAGCCAGGTAATGTCTTCTTTGACTTTGATTGGTCGGCTTTGATTCACAGTTTCTATCGCTTCTTAAGGTCATTTATTGACCTTCATGACCTCATTTGAGGTCAATGAATACAAAAAAAATACTAAATTATCATTGATTTATATTAAACATTTGTCATGGGCAGTGGGTGAATATTTATTTGCTTTCTTAAACACTTACCATTACATGCAAGACTAAGATCACTTGTGTGTAACCTGAATTAATAAAGTGATATCATCACATTTACTCATCAAAGAAAACTATATTATTAATGCTATATATGTACTGCAGATGAGACGGATATGCAGGGCTCGTACCATGAGAATTATTACGCTGCCGTCTCGGATCTCCCTGATGGTAAGTCTTTTTTTATGTCCACTGAACATTACCACAGATGATGTGTGGCAGAGCTTATCATATACCTTTGCTCAGGTATAGGTTGGCTCATTAGTCTGTCCATTGGTAAACTTTTGTTTTGTGATGTAAGCTAGCTGACCCAAATTACACATTGACCCAACTTATGTTAATGTCTCCTTGCAAACTACAAATCACTGCCTTTGACCCTAAGTAATTATTGGAAAACAAATAAATCTCTTGTACCATGTACACCCAGTGTAGAATTAAAAAGGTTGTTTCTTAGCTATCGGAAGTATTTTCTTTCAGACCCAAGTGTGGGACCTTATGTTAAAGATGTTATCAGTGACTTTGGTATTTAGCTTTTGAACTCATGAATTCACCAATAACAGTGATAATTCACCAACATTCATGATCGGGTTGCAGCTTCTGATGAAAAGACTGTCAACGAGCCTGTTGAGCCGACAGAGGCTGTTGCTGAAGAGGAAGTGACATCAGACGAAAATGGTGAAGAAGACTGCGAAACCACCGAACTCAAGGAGCCGGCCAGGTTAGCAAATTACAGCCAACAATCTGAGGGTCCTTTGTCACAAGCTTGTTAGGCAATATTGATTTCAGCCATAGCCCGCAATGATGTCTGGCATTCATTGTATATTTCAAACCTTTCTGCTTAATTACTTCAACTTGTATATTTCAACTTATTTCAGCCATAGCCCGCAATGATGTCTGGCATTCAATGTATATTTCAAACCTTTCTGCTTAATTACTTCAACTTGTATATTTCAACTTATTTCAGCCATAGCCCGCAATGATGTCTGGCATTCAATGTATATTTCAAAACCTTTCTGCTTAATTACTTCAACTTGTATATTTCAACTTATTTCGACACATAGCAAATCCCTATTTATAATGTTTGCTATGCTATAATTCTCAACGTATTCTCCATTTCTTCTTAGCCCGACAGTTCTTGCTTCTACGATCGTGTCAGCAGCTGTGGGAATCGCTCACCAGGCGGCGGCACAGGCTTACACCACAGCAAAAGACGTGTTCCACACATGGCAAGCCCGGAAAGAGGTGGGTAGAAAGTGACCGAATAGCTTACTTCTGATTATTGTTATTGAATTATGGTTGTTGTCAAACCACTGGCAATGATTTCAATTTATTATGAAGTTTTTTTCCTTTAAAATTCAAAAAGAAATTCAATCATTGATGACCAGTGTGTATACCTTATCAAGTTTTGACAGTGAATGGTAATACTCCCCGCTGTAGTGTCCATGTTTTGGAACTATATCCAATATGGTTCCTGTATAACACATTGCTACTTATTGTGTGTTTGTATCAGTATGTGCCCCCTCAGTCAAACTGGACCCCTCAAACCCAAACATGGACCCCCACAACAGAGGATTGGACCCCCACAACAGAGAATTGGACCCCTCCAGAGGAAGAATGGACTCCTCCTGAAGAAGCCATATTGACCCCCGAGGATCAGCTGCTAGCCATGGGGTTTGCCAACCGTGAACAGAACCGGCGTTTGCTGGCGAAACACGAGGGAAGCATCGAGAAGGTGATCCAAGAATTACTGGAACATGTGGACAACGACTGGCATCAACAGAGACATTGAGGCTCCCACTATGTGATGAAGGGAGTCTTGAACGACACAGAAGGGTGAGGGAAAGGTCATGATGTCATGGAAGGGTTTAGCCGTTTGAGGGCCGCCTGGGGATGATAGACTCAAAGTGTGGTGAAACAGACAGTGTTGGTGAATAAATTCAGAGTTTTGTCTCCATATACATTTGTGGTTAAGGTTTGATAATAATATCATGGAATATGCTGATTGTACATAAGGCTTGTATGCCTGCATGTCGTGATGTTTATGGGCTTGGCATTTGAATTTTAAGTAAGGCACTTAACTATGAAAGTATCCCCTATGCATCAGTTTTGTCAAAAAAATAGCTATGTTCAGCGTGTATTTTACCATTTGTTGGCTACATTATAAATCCAAGATAAAACTCTGACTTCCCAGTATTGAAAGTTGGTTTATCTCTCTTATGTTCAATCGTTTTCACTATCTGATGTCTTATTGATGTGTATTTATGTATGGACATTGTGGTTTTCATTGCATTTGATAATTTGAAATGATGTGGAATGGACATTGAATATTTGTCTGCAGTTATTTAACACAACTTGATCTGAGTGGTCTGCTTGCATAGAATAAACTAACCTTGAATATGTTACAATACCTTTCAACAAGTTATGCTTTGATATCTCAAATAACATACAAAGTTATGCAGTCCATCTGTTGTTCAATATGCATCAACTGAAGAGGACACATTTTGAAAATATTTCAAATCCCAGTTCCTTTATATTTCCCCAATCATAACTTTATGTGTAATTATGATGGATAAGTAAATTAGCTCTGTGAGTTTTGTTAATGCTGTAATTATCTGAGAGCTATTTATAATGACTATAATGCTTATTGGGGATTATTGGATATATCCTGTTGTGTGAAACATGGTATGTACACATTGGGTAATGTTGTTTGCATCAAGGTTATGCATATTGGGTTGTGCTTAGTCCTTTTTACTATACAAGTGATAACGCTTTGATCATGCTTTAATTTTGTGTTTGAATAACATGAAAGGAATCGAATAAGATCAAGAAAAAGAGCGATGCTGTTCATTATAGTTTAAATCATCTTAATGGTCTTTTCACGGTAATTTTTTTTACATTTATTGTGTGATATGATTTTATTTTTCTCCTTCCCCAAGTTACTAGCCCTCAAAGGCTCATTTCTGTGTGATTGATGATGTGTTCGGAATAATTAAGTTTTAACCTGCAGAATTTTAGATTTCAATCAGTTACAGTCGGTGGAAGCAAGAATTTATGATTGTGTTAAAATTGTTTTGAGGCTTTGGTTGTGAGAGTTTACCTAGAAAGAGAAGATGTTGCAGATTAATTTAATAAATGGCTTGTTAAATGTATGTCTTCAGTGTTACAGAATTATGTTATAGTTATATGCTTGTATCTAAAACCAGCCAAAAAATCTTGCTCCGAATTTCTTTATCAATTGATTGCCAGAACCTCGCTTTTTTCTTAGTTCCTGCAGGCCTCTCAAAATTACCAACACACACAACTTAACTTAGCTCCGGTCGTAACGGTAACATGAATTTATACCTACTGACGTCTTGAAGGGATAACTGCTGGTTAGGTTGCTTTTTAGTAATGCAAAAAAATACTAGTAATTTTCGTACTTAATCGAATTGCTTGGATACCATGCACGGAGCGACGGAACGTCATCGGCGTGACGCTGACCTTCCAGAGCATTCTCCGTTGCGAGGCTGCCGCTAGGTCCGCCAGCTACCTTCACTTTAAAGATAAGTCATAATAATAGGTCAAAAATAAATACCGATGACACCTGCGTGAAATCATAACAGTTTCTTCTTTAATACGTTAACTATACGATAGAACGAGAGGAATAGGGAGTCTCCATAGTATTTTTCGAACCAGAGAGGTTCTTCAGAAGCAGATGCGATTGAATTTCTAATCCAGCTACCAAAGCGTATGAACCTAGCGCTCATTGCAACATTTGGGTTTCTCTCTTGTTGAGAAACAATGTCCATTGATTATCGCGTAAATATTAACAGTTTAGTTCATTGATGAATATAGTATACCACACAATAGAAAACGAAGGGGGTTACCGATAAGTTTTTGCTTCAAAGAGGGGCAATCGAATTTCTATCAACGCAATGTAACTAAAAGCTATTGAACGCAACGATTGTTTTTGTGTTAGTAAATTTGTTTTGTCTCAGTGGCAGCGTAGGGCGCGCGCTGTCCCTTGCATGCAATGAGCGTAATGCATCGTAGCCAGTGATCTCGTCAAAATATTCGCTTTACCAACGCACCCTTACCTTGGCGAAAGGCAAGAGGAAATGGCGCGAAAGCTTAAAAAACTTCAGCCGCGACTTATTTCGACTTATTTTTTTTTCGAATTAATATCCAAATGTCAACCTCATTAATTCGTTATAGAATTTCCCAATAAAATATCCCAATTATATTGAAATATATTGGATTATAAAACCTATCTTAATTAATTGTAGTTGATTACGTTCCGTAATTACCAAACTTTTCCGGAAGACACATTCTTACAGTTAAAGCCTCGTGGTGCGTGCAAGGTTTGCATGTATTTATAATTGTGATTGATTGAATCTGAAGTCATCACATTCGAAATCTCCTTAAATCGAGGTAGTGTATAAATGAACTTATTGTACGCATATTTAGAAAGCATGCAGAATTATTGCGTGAATGTTTTTGAACAAACCCCCCACTCAGCTCACATACCAAATTTATACTTTTTTCATGGTCAGAATGGCAGATTATGCTTGAAGTTCCGTTTAGCTTAATTCAGATACCCCCATATTAATTCCTGGTTATGGGCCTGCGATTAATAAAATATCAGAACCGTATCTGGAATAGTTCATTTACAGCGCCTGTTTAAAATGGCGCAGTTTTCGATTTTTTGGACAAAGAAAAAATTCCGTCACTTTATTGTGGCAAGCGAATTTTCATGCAGTAGAGTACAGTGAGTTGCGATGTCAGTCCCTGTATCCATCAATGTATCAAGCTCAAGGGTCAAACTATCTGCCTCGTTTTAGAGAACTTGGTATCAGGTAGCCCTACAAGACGTCCGGGTATATTTTTATTTTACCGTTCAACCGGGGCTAGGTATCAGGGAGCATCATCTCATTCAACCAACTTCATGGGGGGCTGGTAGGCATAGTAGTAGCAAGCTTACCAAGGGTATAATGGGAGAGGTTACATTATTTCCATCAAATCCATCAAATGACTCTATTCCAAAACATGCTCTCCACGCCTTTGTCACTCTTGTTTTCAGTGCCCCGGAGTGTCTTTGTGACAGCCTTTGGAAGAAGGCCAGTCGTACTCTAGCTCCGGTCGAACGGTAATTATACCGTTCTGCTTCAACATTTTCGGCGCGTCCACGAAAACGCGTTTGGCTTAAAGTGCTGCATATAACGCATCTAGAAAATAACATATATCAAGAGCCTGTACTAAAAAAAGTCCTAACGCACCAAGAAACTTACCCCCACTCGACGCTGTTCTTTAAGATATGCCATCTATGTATCATTTCCGAAAAATCGCGATACGATGTCCGCCATTTTGGAAAATATTGCGTCGCGTGATTTCCCGAGATTTCCCGCCGCCTCATCCGCATTGCCTTAGCATTAGTCGTCGATGGGTCACATCATTCTGAGCATGCGCGATGCACGTGGTCTTGAACTTGAAAACAAACATGGTGCTGTGTTTCGGACTTTTTACCGCTTCCAAATTGATCGAACTATAACTGATTACCATGGATGAAATCCCCCGCCGAAAAGGGATAAAATTGTCCGTGAACATCATTTCATTCTAAAACTCCATCACTTGGGTATGTTTGGTGTTTGGTATCGATCGATCACAATTTTTTTTCATTGCGTCGTTTTCAGAGAAAGTAAGACGTCTACTCAGACGTCTTGTAGGGCTAGTCGTACTCTAGACAAAGAACAACAACAAGAGACATTATCATATTTAAAAAATCTTTTGTCCACACTTACCTGATTAAAAACATTGTACAATATTTGTGGTATGGGATTGTGCTTTATGGATAGTCAAAATCAGCAGTTTGATGGTCGACATTTTTTCTTGTGTCCGAGCCAGATTTTCTAATTATAGGCACAATTTGGAGCTGCACTATAAAATTGTCACACCCAAACATTACTTCTAATTATTTTAAGTTTATGCCACCAACATGAACCTATAAAAAAAAATCTTGAATGCTCTCTGGCAACTTTATAATATTAAAAGTTATATTTGATGTCAATAACCGTTCAATTTTCAGATGTATTGATGTTTTTTGTACACTTTTTTTCTGCTTATGATAATGAAGACTTGTTAGACCCTATAACTGATTGCATCACACAAAGTAACCAACTGGCTAACCATTTGCCAGTCTGTTGTTTAGTTTGAGTATAAATATTTGGCTTTGGCCTCTCAAATGAGGCATGCCACCCAAAACAAATTACTGTTTTTTTATACACAAAATCAGAGTTTCGACCATTTGTATGATGTGAAAACCCATCCCAAGAGCCTTAATGTCATATTTATACTGCATAGAGCTCTCATTGATCATAAATTATAGACATACTTTCTACATATATGTAAGCTATTGGCATATTTACAGTGAAGAACCTGTAAATTTTCTATTGATAATTTGTTTGAAATAGACAGTCTAGCTAGCCCGATAATTATCTCACAAGTCTGAAACTTCTGCCTTTCAAGGCAGTATTTTTGCCAAAATTAACATGTGTGACCGGAGTTGATGCTTCTTATAGGGAAACGACCAAAGGAAATGGCCGATGACGTTTATGCATGGTTAATTGAGACTTGTTTTCGTTCTTAACCATACATATAAGAGATCAAATGAAGCAGGAAGATCACAGGATGAAAGTTGGCAGTGCTCAATCTCTCGCCACAACTCTGTATTACCGACGTCGTGTCGGCTATCGCAAGTGACAGCTCGGTCACCTCTTTTATACATCGCTACAAACATCCGAATCGTCATCAATACTTTGACACACAAGCGTTCCCATGCAACTGCAGCCTATACTTATTTGTTTTCGCTAAATTCTGCTCAGCTGAAGACAGAGTCATTGAAATGTTACCAACGCACGAGCGGCCATCTTGAACGAAACCAAAAGTCGAAACCGCCGTTCCTCTATTTGCGTGTAATTGGATAAAACTAGCTCAAATGATGAATATTCATTATGTAAAGTGTACCCCACTTTCTGGTTCATGCACATATGATTCGATTGGTTAACGCTAGAAACGTCAACGGTCGGAGGTCACTGTTAGAAGGTGCATTAATGCAACTCGCGGCCTGCGCCCCGGGATGCATTAATGCACCTCGCGCCCTTTATTCACACATAGCCATCATTTAGGTCAATAACAGAAAATTATAAGCAAATATATGAAACAAGTTGATTAAACAAACAGCAAACAAAAGAATACAACATAGCTGCAGCACTTTGCATATTGAAAACCCAACAATTCAGGCAGACTCTTGACATCTTAGATAAGTAATTAGAGTTAGGAGTGAGTCGAGGTAAGCAAATGGTAGCGGCAAATATCAGGACAGTTACCTCATCACACGCCGCTTTGCATTTTAAACTTTCTCGATCTCTTCCCAGGTTGCTTAGTGTATACATTAGATGTGATACATGTTCAGTAAAAATATTAAGCATTATTTTGAACATAAATCGGCCACGCAATAAGCTCCTCCCACAATATAGCATCCAGATAGAGGCCAGTCAGGTCGTAGGGACTTCCACAACAAATAATCTCCATCGATGATATTCTTCACAGAGGTTTCATATGCATAAAAGGGGTGTATTTTAACTTTTGGCATGCCCCCAATCAGCATC
The DNA here is from genome assembly GCA_034190875.2 of Urechis unicinctus. Classification (NCBI taxonomy): domain Eukaryota; kingdom Metazoa; phylum Annelida; class Polychaeta; order Xenopneusta; family Urechidae; genus Urechis; species Urechis unicinctus. The sequence goes on from CM067355.1 coordinate 3,529,288, forward strand.
ACTTTGTCTGATTCCTTGTTCAACACCATGGCACAACTGGAATTCGGGGTCTTTAATTTGTCATGGGCTGTGACGTCTGCAGCAGAATTTTCATACAACCGCGACAACGCGCATGTGAACGTATTCTTTGAGCTACACACTATGACGGAGTCATTCATAAGGTCAATTCCATACACCCATGACACCCACCAGGAATTACAACGGAATGTGTTGTCGTTCGGGTTTTAGGGGAAAACACGGCGAGTGTGCACATTTCCCAACTCATCAGTGATACCACACACGATGATGTCGGAACCGGATGTACATGCACACGTGTTAGTGGCACAACCACTCCCGGTCAGTTTTCCAGCAGTACTCCAATTTTTTTTCGTGGAATTCAAGACTTCAACAGAGTTTGCAAGGGTGGATCGTGTCTTTGGTGCTCTTCCTCCCAAAACATACACTTTGTCTTCACAAACAGCCATAGCATGGCATTCCCGGGGACTTTTAAGTTTGCCATATTGTTCCCATCTCATTGGCACGAGAAGAAACACCCATGCTTCATTTTCATCCGAACCTAGTCCACTTACAAAAATGCTATCTCTACTTGCACAGCATGCTACACCTCCATGGTTAGAAATAGGCGCTGGTAAATTAGTGAGCGTTTTTGAAGGCATATTCCCTATCAGGGAGACGACCTTTATTTCAGAACTGGCACGGGGTTGATTTTCTGCACTTGGATCAATAAATCCAATCACCACAAGAGAATGTCGAAAGTGTTCATCATCATTAACCGCAACCCGTGAGAGTTTTCTATGTTTTTTCGTGATTTCCCTTGCTTCTTGTAGTATACCTTTTGCTGTAGGGTGGTCTTTTATAAGTTGATCGCCGAGTATGTGACCCAAAAACCAATCGGACATATCACGGAGTGGCAGAGATTTTAATAAATCGTCGAAGCGGTCAAGACGATTGCTTGGATCCCGACTAACCCATCCTAAAGCATAGGCTAACCTCTCGTCATGGTTTTCAATGTTCAAATTCTCATTTGCCAGCAATTCTAAGACACATTCCCACGACAGTGAAGCCACCCGGTCTCCCCTCTGAGTTCCCATGTCGGCAAATCGTGACAACGCCATAGTTCTAGCCTTTTGTATCAAGTCATCATTTCGTATTAATATCCCCTCATTCCAAATTTCCAGACAGTTTTCTTTGACGATCACAACGTTTTCTAGCTGAATACCCCTGCATCGCGAGTAGAGGTCGGTTATTTCCAGTTTGTAGGCCAGGCTGGTGAGATCATCCAAATACATATCTTGTAACTCTGTTTTACTTGTATACATAAATTCCAAACATCTTTCCAGTAATGACAATTTTTCATCCAAAGCCATAGATTTTACTTCCTTTTCTCCATTTTGGGTTATCAGTTTCCGATGAAAGTATTCTGAGTGGATAACTAACACGACCTTATGAACTTTGACCTCTGTTCCTTGGCAGACGAGAATTAAGTCAGATAGAGCTTTATTTTCCCACAGGCCAGCCAAACGGCGACGAAATGTGTTTTCTGGAGAAGCTTGAAGCACGATTTTTTGCAACCCTCTCGAACAGAATACATCCTCTTCGCCAATACTGTCTCTTATCTCATCTTGCTCTTCATCAACAACCGGTCGGATGCCGGAAGGACAGCTGTTTCGACTGCCCACGTAAAAGACACTTCCGCTGGAATGCTGCGCGGGTAAACTGCGCGGGTAAGTTGCGTGACGACGGTTCTCCATGGTCGACACCCCCTCTCACTGAAAACATAAATCGAGTTTATCATGAAGAGCTGACACATATAGATAGCTTAAATAGCACACAAACACACACACACACACATAATAGGGTCATATGGTGATGTAATTTATGTAACTGAGCATACTGAGTTGGTGTGACACTAGATTTTCTAACCTGTCAATAAGGTGACGATATCACCATCAACACAAAATATTCAGACGTTCGCAACTTGCCCTTAGATAATGACCTAATCGAGGTCCCGACATGACCTCAACAGTAAACAACTTGGGTCAGGATATGAATTTTGACACGAGATCCTGGTGTGTGTTTTAAAGTGTGCACTGTACAATATCCCTTACTTCAATGGCGTTCCATTATTTGAATAACACTTTTGACCTCTAACCCTGGATCGTCTCACTATTTTTCCAACGGGCTTATCCATGCATTATTCTGATTGACGATCACATGATGAATATTTAACGCATAGCTTCGTGTTGTATCAACTGCGTTGGCTTCTTGCTGTAATGGTTGTTGTGGAGTCACTCAAATCGGCAGGGAGCCATCGCACAACACGCAGACATCCGTCAATAAAGCACAATACACACCGTAACTGGTTGTCGCAGTCGCCGTTATCAGTACAGGTGAGAGATCATCACAGGTGAGAGATCATCAACAACTTAGATCAATAACTGTATGGCGTTGTATAACCCCTTGACGTCACCCCGTAAGTACTCCCCCATCGACCCCTTTCATGTTTCAAGCATCACCTCTTCAACGCTTCATGCCTACACAAATATTCACGGTCGCATTCAGATCAATAGTTTGTTGTATAATTCCTTCAAGTCACAGTCTCAAACAAACTAAAATGGGAGTTTGTGCCCAGCGAAGGCCCGTTTGCTTATCAGATTCCGCTGTCTGGATCATTTGAAATGCATAATTCACACCTAGAAACACAATGATTGACTCACCTAACCAAATAGACCCATTTCACCTGTATACTCCCCTCGATGGCAGTTGTCATAAAACATTAAGACGTATATACTCTTCAAAATGAGTCTACACAGTTTCAGTTGAACCTAACCGTGCAAGTGCGACGTGGACCTTTAAGTCGAGTCAGCCGAGCTCGGAGAGTCAATAAAAGCTCAATCAATTTGCCCATCCCTTTAACAGATCACCTCTCCGTCCTGTGGGGTTACTTTACAATAGTGTGTAAAATACACACATCAATATCTGGAACGAATCCTCGATATGTAATCACGTATTTGTAGAATATTAAGGTGTTAAACATGGTGGTATATATATTTCACGGTTATAAAATTGTCGTTCGTTTATATGAATTGGTTTGGGTACTAAAAAATGACCAGCCATAACTTCAATTATATTTGCCTTTAACTTACTCTTGTGTTAAATGCCAGATATAGATTTAACGGGATTAGAGTTTAAAAGTTTAAATATTTATGTGAAATTAAAGATAGGATTTCATATAGCACTAATTATTGATGATAAAGTGTTCGCATGAGGTCATGTGAGATTATTTGCTTAAATCGCCGAATAGTTCGATTTCAAATATGGAAAAGCAAGTGTTTATAACAATAAAATCCATCGAATCTCAAGTGGTTTATTAAATTGGTAACATTTGTGTCAGCACTGTCTCACAGTTTAAACCGTAAAGCAACACTCAAAAGAAACACAAGAAGCAACACTCAAAACAGTCACCATTAGCTCTCACTTAACAGATAATCTTGAAAGTTGGATCTTTGATTGAATCACAATAACTTCCCTATTTGACACATCCGAGAGTACACACGAATTTGTACATGTGAAGATGACGTCAATATTGATTTTCATACAAGTTTCCTTGCGTATTTTCCAAGGTAATTCACATATCGTACGAGCTATTACTGTATTCAATGCAATTAATAGGACGTGAGAGAACAAACCAAGAATGATCAAACCTCTTTACGGATATGAACTACACTTGACATTAGTAAAACACGATAGTGTATGCATAGAATACGCGTGTTGATTTGTATACAATACAATGGTAGGCATATATAATGGAATTTATTAATTAGTAACCGCCTGCAAATTTTTCACATGATCAGAATGGGGGGAAAAACGTTCTAAAAATGTATTATCAATACAAAAAGATGCCGCTCAGTGGAAATGGAATACAGGATTACTAACAAATTACGAATATAAACAAATGTCTATCAATGTGTTAATCACTCATTTTCTAGGAGCAAAAGCGAATTTACTTTACCAATGACTTCTTGATACAGGCTTTCAATAACATCTGTGCATTTATAAATGTGTCCTTGTAACAAAGGTAAAATGTTGCTTGGGCACACTGACTAAGAATCTCGGTTTTCATAATATACACTGTATAAATACAACTTATGAATATTGGTTATTCTGTAGTTTTCAGAATGTCAGTAAATGATATGTATAAGTGTCAAACACATCCTTGAGAACAGTTTAAATCCGTATACACAGAATAATTTTGTGATTATTTCACGTGATTCAAGGCATCATCAATGATGACTTTTGCTTCAGCGCTGAGGTCAAAAACTGGATCCTTCCGAACATGACCAAGGAACCAACCTGACATCTCGCTCAAGGGAAGAGCTCTCAACATTTCGGGTAGATACTGAATCCGACTGACAGTATCAGACCTGAACCAACCAAGAGCTTCAGTTAGTCGCTCCTCCACGCTGCTTACTTGTAAGTTCTCGTGGCTCAACAATTCGGACACACAAATCCAGGTAAGCGCAGCGACACGCTCTTCACGTTGAGAATTTAAATCGGCAAAGCTACTGAGCGCCACTTGCTTAGCATTTCCGATCATCTCTGGATTCTGTAGCTTGATTCCTTCATTCCATAATTCCAGGCAGTTTTCATCGGTTACGGTAGTGGCGCTCAAACTCATCCCCCGACAAAGTGACCACAGGTCTTCGATTTCCAGTTTTTCCGCAACGAAAGCCAAGTCATCCAATTCACTAATCTCTATCTCAGTAATACCAGTATACATGAATTCAATGCATTTAGCTACCATGGAAGGGCTTTCATTCAGACGTATGAATGCTACATCCTCTTCACTGTGAGTAATGAACTTCTTGTGAAAGTAATCCGATTGAAGCGCTAACACAATTCTATGTACTTTAAATTCTTCATTTTGACAGGCAATAACCAAGTCTGAGAGTTCCCGAGTTGTCCATAAATTGTTCATGCCAATGACGGATTGATTCTGCGAAGCTTGTACGATTATTGTTTGTGTCGGCTTGGAAACAAAGTAATCCCCTTCGTTTTCGCAATTCCCGCTATTGCGACCATTTTTCTTTTTTGATAAACCTATGAATTTATGCACTAGGTTTTTTCTTAGATTGGATGCCATCTCGCTTCATTGAAGTTCTATGGCCTAGAAGACATAAATACGAAACAAGGTTCCTTATAAGAGTTGCCATATATATCTTCCCATGGTATATGGATTTTGGAAAATATAATATAACTGTAAAATGGGAAGGGTGATAACAATTATCGTAAACAACCGGTGGTAATTGGATTTAGCGATCTACGTGTCGATTATTCCGGATGCAATTATATTACAAAAACTAGGGCCCCGCAGCGACGTTTGAAGCTTTAAGTAGTCACTAAATATCGACCTAAACAACTGCGAAAATGGTCGGCTAGATTCGACTGTTACTAAGAGGATTGCCATATCTTTAGTTTAAAGACACCAATGATATTTTCTACAGGATACATACATCGAGAACTGAACGAGTTTTGAAGAGAATGAAGCGGATCTTACCTTTAGTATATGTCGACGTAAATCCCTGATTAACAACGCGGAAACCATCTGGTACGTTATTTCACCGGAAAGCCCCATTGAGTTGGCTGGTATCGAGGCTCGAATCGGCCAGGTGTTATTTTTATCACTAACAGACTAAGGGCAGTTGAAAAAGAACGAAGGCAGAAGTGAGGGTTTAGGTTGGCCTGGGGGGGGGGGGGGGGGGAGGAGGGGGCACTTTCGATGTAAAACTATGTTTGAGGATTTTCATGATTGAGAACAAATAGAAGTGATTTCTGTACCTATATATAACTGAACAGCCGTCTCTCTCTCTAAATCGACCTGACAAGGCCCTGTTTACTCAAACGACCAACATGATATAAACACAATATCCTTAAGTAGACAAAAACAAGCATGCTTTACCCCTGTCAAAAATATCCTCGCACCTAACTCACTCTTGAAGTTGCCCAGTGCATCTTACAGATAAGGCACCCCCTGTGGGTCCGGGGATAGAATAGGCCCACTGTATCCTCCTGCGTGTCGTAAGAGGCGACTAATAGGGGGTAACATGTTGGCCGTGGGTTGCGACTTGTGTCGGGGGATAATGGGTTCCTGGCGGTTGAGCAGAGTGGTCCTTGCAAGGGCCATATCTGCAACACACCACTATGGCCCGGATTTCACCTAGACTAGACGCTGGAATGGCCTGGTCCAGTCAACCGTCTGGTGGTGACTTGCCCTAGGATGATCGATTCCATTTTTATTTTTTCCATATCGATTTTCATTTATCCTAGAAGGCGGCTGCTTAATCAGGTCAATCTTATCTATTAATGTTATAATACTATTCCCTCTTGATTATCAGTACGACAGCCCGGGTTACATCTCACCTCTAAGTGCCTCTATAGCCTCGACTCTCCAAGTGGACCTGTCGTGTCACGTGGTGATTGTTTTAGCCTGGCTTATCGTGAGGACCGGTCAAGGGAAAGCAAGCCAGCTGACCGGCTACCCTTTATAAGGGCCACACATGGGTCAGTCAGGGAGAGCTATCTAGCAGAGTGAGGAGATTCAGACCGAGATTCCAGGGAGCGTCATTGTTGAAACTTAAATAAACCCAACAAGCAACTCTACTTATGGACTCGTGTTATTTCTCTGGCTAGTCCCCATTCGAGCAACCACAAGCAGAGTAACCGCACAGGAGCATAATCGCAACATGAAAAGCTAGAAATTTAAGTATAAGATTAATCTTTCTTGGCACCATATAACACACGAGTGTTGGTGTGCCGTTAAACCCTATACTTACCTCACCTTACAGATAAGGCTATGTATGAATTAAATACTCGATTTGAGGTGTGTCTTAACAAAAAATATTGGCTGTTGTATAATGTGATTGTTTTATATATTTCACCTACCATAGAATAATATACACTTTCAGTCATTCGAATCGGGATTTGTGCGATGCTATGAATGAAGCATTATGTACACAATTAGTTGTACATGCATACATCACGAATGACAGGAGTAATTAAATGTCCATGAAATGCACTTCTGTCACACACTACAATTCAATAACAGGACGCCGGTAGCAATTAGCCATCTGCATCAAAAACATATAGCTCAAAACACTTGTGTGAAATCTGCCGTACAAAACGAACCCCCCATAATTATACAGTGGCTACTAGGCCACTCGGCAGCAAGTTCAAACCAGCCAGCATCATTGGAGGACACTATATTCTTCACATCAGTTTGGTAGTTGAAGCATGTCTGAAATCGGACTCGTGGCATCCCGCCAACCAGGAACATTGTATTCGTCTTGTCGTCTAATGCTACAGCACAGCTTGTGTTTGGTGTCTTGTACTGAGGAAGAGATACAACATCAGAGGACATGCCATTGTACAAACTTGAAAGTCGACAAAGAAAGGTGTTCGTTGCACTGACACAGATCACGTGGTCATAAGCGACGGCCACTCCTAGTGCAGTTGAGAACCCATCTGGGATAATCACTGATGATGTTACGGTACCAGTGGATGGTGAGAAAACTTGAAGTAATGAATTCTTCATCTCATCTGCAATACCATATACAATGATGTCTTCACCTGACGCGCAAGCACTTGTAGACATTGAACAACTAGCTCCATTTAGTCGACCTGCAGGGGTCCATGTTGAGTTAATAGCACTCTTAGCACCAAAGACTTCCACGCTGGAAATCAAGGGCGATCTTGATCGAGAGGCCTTACCTCCTAGAACATATACAGTTTCTTCACAAACAACCATGGCGTGACATTCTCTGCTGTATAAGAGTTCTCCACTGTGATGCCAAGTCAGGGAACTCAACGAGAACGTCCACACCTGGTTCTGATCGTCGCCAAGAGCACTAATCATTAGCTTGGATGCTGTGAAGCAACATGCTACACCACCACATGACGTCACGGTACCAGGAAGACACGTGAGGTGTTTGGGAGGAATATCTCTCTGAAAAGGAACAACCATCACAGCAACATTAGCATCAGGATGTTTCCCTGGACTTAAATCCGTGGCACCTACAACCACTAATGCGCGACCAAGACTGGAGTTCCCAGATTCTGGGCTTTCATCTCCCCTTGCTAAATCTGCCTCCTGTTGCCAAGCCTTGCCCAGTATTTCCTTGGCTTCGCTACAGTCTTCCAAGAGAGGATCCTTCAGAGCATGTGTCAAAAACCAATCCATCATTTTGTGTAAAGGTAGAGTCCTTAGCATTTCTGGTAAGAAGTGTATTCTGGCATCAGAATCCTTTCTAAACCAACACAGTGCCAATGTTAATCGTTCTTCAACTCTTGAAACATTCAAGTTTGGATCGCAGAGCAAAGCAAAGACGCATTCCCAAGACAATTCGGCTATCCTCTGTTCAAGGTCTTGTTCTAGGTCTGCAAAACACTGAAGAGACATGGTCCTGGCATTATCAACCAACTCGTCATTTTTTATCCTTATTCCTTCGTCCCACAACTCTAAGCAATTTTCAGCAGTAACACATTGCTCAGTTCGGTGCCTTTGCAAAGCATATATAGATCATAGATTCCTAGTTTATCAGCAACTTCTTTCAACTCGTCTAATTCCAGTATCCCAACCTCTGTTTTACCTGTATACATGAATTCGGCACATTTCTCCATCGTGGAAGGTTTTACGTCCAAGGTTAAACATGACAATTTGACACCGTCATCAGAAATAAGTTTTCGGTGGAAGTATTCCGATTGCACAGCTAAGACAACTTTATGCACCTCAAAATGTACATTTTGACAGATGACTACCAGATCTGTTAGTTCTCGAGATTCCAATAGACAAGACATTCCCATATCTGCCTTGCTGTGGCGTGGAGAATGTATCACAATAACCTTTGACCCCTTGGACGTGTAATAATTGTCTTCCTCGTGGTCATCATTGATGCTTGCGGAGGTTTCTTCTTGAGCGACGTCTGCTTCTGCATTTTCTGTGCCGTCAGGTAAGTTCGAAGAGGCCCGAGTTTTTGTAATCAATCCTGCGAATCTTCGCATGAAACCATCACTGTTTCGCGAGGTCATATTGTCCTCGTCTTGGTCATCATTGATGCTTGCGGAGGTTTCTTCTTGAGTGACGTCTGCTTCTGCATTTCCTGTGCCGTCAGGTAAGTTCGAAGAGGCCCGAGTTTTTGTAATCAATCCTGCGAATCTTCGCATGAAACCATCACTGTTTCGCGAGGTCATATTGCTTCATCGGCGAGTAACTTAAAGACGCCACGCTTTACGAAAGTAGGTCATCCGTTAGAGTAAACAGGAGCGTTAGGCAAAAAGCGCAGCAAACGCGCTGCACAGTTGACTTTCAACCGATGCATATATTCTGTGGGGCGACGTGTTTGATCGAAGGTTGTAGTTAAAGTCGTGCCTATCGCTGTTAACACTGCCTACGATTCACTAGCAATGGCCCCTGCGGTGTATTATATTTAGGGAAGCGATCATCGCAGAGCCACTCGGAGCGAATCCTCTTAGCGAAGGGCCGCTTGCGATTTCTTTTCAAAAAATAAAAAATCAACTTAAGTAGTTCATAAATACTCGCTTTTATTGACATCTTGAAAATTCAAGATCAAAAACTAAGAGGAAGGTCGTGGTTTTCCAATAGCCGTTCCGTAACTCAACCGTCAACTCATTCATAGATCCGCTAGTAACACTTTCGTGGTTATTATATCACCGAACGTGCCACCCTCAAAGCCCACTTCAAGAAGCGTAGTGGGCGCACCATCAAGCATGTTGTGCGTGGTACTGACTTGATGTAGATGTATATAAAGTGGGTTAAAGATGCTAACGTTGATGGGGCGGTCTCCTTTGTAAATACCTGAATGAAGACATTCTCTACCCAGACCGTTATCAAGACCAAACATTTTTAACACAACATCGTCACATCGGATGTAGGAGGTAAATGGTAAAATGGTCCCCATCTACAGCAGCAACCTCCAAACTAAGACCTACAGCTGCAAATACCTCCTACAAAAGTTTGAAGTTCCAGAGGCCAGGTCCCAAATGGGTACCTCCTCCTTCTTCCTAAGTTTCTGACCGCAATGTAATGGTCATATTTGATTCAATGTTGTACCAGCCCACATTTATACGTGATTGACCTGAGGCCTACACATAGATTACCAACTGGGTGATGCTACATAGTCAGCCACTGATAATACCTTTGACAAGATAATCCACCATAAACTGGTGTTGCCAAAAATACCGATTGGAGGATAAAATGTGCTCAACAGGGCCTCAGGCCTCAGGTGGATCTACTTCACTGGCCCCAAGACACACGTAGTACGGCCAATCATTCATGACGGGAACCCTAACTTGTACGAAGCCAGAAGGCATGTGTTTACCAACCAGACGGATTTGTTTTCCAGGATGGCTCACTACATGTTGATTACATAAAGCAAGATACTGCGGGTGCAAGTACTACCTGGAATACTTACATACTGGTAAAATCTGAGGGGTTCACAGCCCCAGGTATCTCTCGGATTAACGACAGAATTGGAACCTATGTTTGGGCTATTCTTGGTGCCCAGGCGCAGACAAAAGCAGTTTCGTGCTAATATTGAGGTTGCTATCAACTCACCAGTTGACATTCCCTCATCCATCAGCAGGTATCAAAACCTGCTCCAGAATGCATCCTCAAAGGTTGACTATGTGTTTGGAATGGGCCTTTACATGGCTCCGTCAGACATGAGCCTCACCGTTGGAAAAGTAGCTGGGTACAACAATCTGATTACCATCGCGTCCGACAGGCAGCAGATGGGCATCAACACTGATATCAACGTGGATGCTGCAATATCAAATGGAGGAAGTTTTAACACCCCGCCTGATGATATGGGCAGTTCGGCTGAGTCCTAGGAATTGTTGCACCCACGACCAACCCACACGAGGAAGAAAAAACCGCCTACCGCCAAGCACGGCGGCCCAACAAACATCAATAATAATATGTAATTGTCTTTGGCTTGCTACGTAATAGGATAACTCCCCCCAGCATGGTGACTGTGGCCCATACGTGTTCTGCCATCCAACCAGCCACCTTTGCAGCTGACTTCAGCAGCCATCATACGATATATATATAGATATATATATATATAATATATTAAGGCCAACATTTTATAAAATGTCAGTTCAAATTAGCGCGCTCGACAAAACGCTGTGGCAGCCATTATCTAGGTCAGACCAGGCGTGTGACGTCATTAAAGTAAGCCCGTTTCTCAGAGACGCAGGGAGTTCCCCGTTGTTTACATTGTCGGTGTTCGTCTCTCGTTTTGTTTTTTTGATCGTTTTCAGCCATCTTGTGACCGACTGAACACGATGGTTAATTGTTGTTGTGTTGGGGGCTGCTCGCGTACCAGTCGAGACGGCGTGAGCTTGTTCAAGTTTCGTGGTAAGGACGATTTGGAAAAAAACCAATGGACTGGCCAGGTACTACACTCGCGAGACAAATGCCCGGGCAAGTACTCGTTTGTGTGCTCGGTTAATTTCACCGAGGGAATGTTTTGAGCAGGCACCGAAACTTAGAGAAGAGCTTGGTGGGATACCACGGTGTAAGCGGGTTTTGAAGCAAGATGCTGTGCCTAATCTTTTTGCGAAGGCCTCTGCTGTCAAGCAAGCAAAAAAGGCTGGTGAGGCAAGCGAACCCCTCCCACCCCAGCCCAAGGCCAAGAAAAGCAGACCTGCCTTCACCAATAGAGAGAAGCAGAGGGTGAGATTCGATGACTTTCTTGTTGTATTAGTATTGAATAAATAGTCCATTATCTTGTTAAGTTGACGGTATGGTTGCCAGGCAAGTATCATTCATATGATATAATATGTTGCTTTTTACAGTGCTCCTTCATGGTGGTGTTAGTTTTTAAATTTGCGAGTTAATAAATTTGTGCTGATATGCCAAATATATGTAGGTCACGTATAATTGGTTCATTTTATCACAGACTGAGACTGGCTGCCCTCCATTACAATGAAAATGGGGGAAGAGAAAAGGCGACAACAGAAGCTGGGGATCCAGTCTTCAAGCTAAGATGCCCCAAGTTTAATCAGGGGCATGTTGTCACTAAAGTAGCAACAAAGGCAACATTTGGTAAATATTTTAACTGATATATAAAATGTAAACAACAACAAATTCAATTACCATGGGGATATAAGGTTCTAAATATAAGCACGTCTGGTGTGCAAGCTGTGACTTGATTCCTGTTATGTTTCAGAGTATGTCGAGTGCCTGATGGCTGAGTTCTTGCTGGTTTGCTGTGAGCCAACCCTGCCCAAGACAGAAGCACCACCTCCAATGTGTGCAGATGCGGTGAGACCAGATCCACGACAAGCCATTGAGGCACACCAGAGTAGGTTCCGCATGTATCAAGACAAGTCCTAGGTGAGTGGAGGGTAGAGGAATCCTTGATAATCTTGTGCTGGGAAGTTATCTTGTATTGTTGTAACAGCGCAGGGTGGTATCGGAACTCTTATCTTTTGTCCAAGATGTCCCCAGCACCAGCAAACAAACTGTCTGTATGCAGTATACTTGTAACACCTGTAAAAATAACCATGTGACATTGTTGATTTATCAAGGCTCAAATATTATTTGTCATACCAGTTTCAATAAGTATAATGAAATTGTAAATAATGACTGCTAGCCTTTGTACAGATTTATGTGTAAATAATAGAAAAAACTGTCACCTGTGTACATCATTATCTGACATGTGCGTGTGATGTTGTCTGTAGGAGAAATATCCCACTTGCAAGGCCCAAGGGTTCAAACAGATTGGTCTGAAACCAGGATGCTTGGTTATGCGACCAATGGGAATGGGGCTGTTCTCTATGGAGTTCATGACTTAAGGAATCTCCACACAGCACACAGATTCTTCCACATCTGCCATTGGTTGACAGTAGCCACACAAACAGCTGTAACATGATGTAATGATGGAATATTAATGTATGTAATAAAGGATGACATATTGTATGGCAAATATGTTTGAGCCTCTGCATTCATAGAAACTCTGACATAACACTGACCAGATGATAATATAGTACCATAATCTTCACTTCCTTAAGTCCAGTTATACATTCATTTATGGGCTAACTGACAATCCTATAAGAAAACAGCTGTGGTACTTGTTCTCCTATATATATTCTATCTCAGAATCAATCTACATCAACTTTTAAAAATATTGTAATCAGCCTTTGATAAGGCCTAGTTTAAATAAAAGTGCATCTCTATTTATTAACAGCAGCTAGTCCGAAGTTTGTTTACAAATCGTGTGAAGGAGCATTTACATTTACATGGTACAACTTTGTAAACATGAACCCTTGCAACCACTTGATTAGATAACAAATTTGTGATATCTCATGTCTGCTGTCTGATATGGAAGAATTATTTGTTGCAAAGCTCTGTTGTATAATCTTCTGTTATTTATGGATTAACTTCATAACATGCCAAAACATATACGATGAGCTGGTGCACAAGCAGAATCAAGCATTGTTCTGTAGCCGCCCGATGTCCTGGATAGGATGACCCGCGTGAGACTGAGACCCAGAGGCAGCAGTGACATCGCCAGTGTCTTTTTTCTCTTCATCGGAGACGTCTGAATCGCGCATTTCTGGTTCGAATCTGTAATGCAAAATTTGCGATAGTCTGCGAATGATCTGTGCCATACCATGTCTCTTCGTCGCGCTCCTAAAGTGATGAAATAGCGGAATTACCAGCAACCATTTTGCACTAATCGTAGTCCCGATTGCGCCTCGCAACAAAAACAATTCCGGAGCTGACGTCACGCGGAGGTGATGAATTATTCATGAGCTCGTCGGCTCGATACGCCGGATTCATCTTTAAAGTCGAATTTCGATCTGAAAGCGCGCACTTTGACAATTGATACATAGACAGAATAAATGCTTCTGGCTTATATTTCCGTAATCTGGCGAAAAAATGACATGATTGTTCGTGCGATAGGCACTTTAAGGGGCACAACATTCGCCGTATCAACTCTACCGGTTAAGTCACGTGTTTCTTGCGCTTGCACTGAAAAAGTTCCACAGAATATTATGAACCAGGTTAGATGTTCCTTCATTAATCGGTGCAAAAACTATGGTTTACGATTTATTCGTAAGATGGTGCCACCGTTTCCGACCGACGATACGCTACCCTTTACTATGCGAAGTGCGGGGAAATCACCTCACCTTAAGTATATCAATTTGGCCGCGTTTGTTTATATGTATGTATGCATTTTAAACTTTTTGTGGGACGCGATACAGGTTGTAACGTTTAAGTGATTATCGATTTGGTTTGGTAATTGGTCGGCATCAATAATGCGCAGAACCCAGAGGTTTTGATTGACCTTGACCGTAATCTAAGTTCAAGTTCATTGAAAAAGTAAAAACATTGTATATCGATTACCTCCGTGGAGATGGGTTCAATGTTCACATAATTTACGCCATTTTGTAGCTTAATTCCAAACTTTTTCCAAATATATGTTATTGTATAACATTAAGTTTTCCCTAGCGCCCCTTACCGAAAAACCGTAGTATCGGTCCAAATGTCAACTTAAGTTGCATGAATAATGTGAGCACTTGTACAATTGTAAATCCGATAAAAATAGAATTATGGTCCAATGTTAAAATCTGAAGTTAACGCGTCGTTTCTCCGTCGTTAATGGTCGTATCGTATATTGGTCTTTACTCTAGGGAAGCCCATTTAATTCTAAACATTTAAGCACAGCGGCGTCACTGCTGCTAGGTTTTCTCTCGTTTGTTAACAGCTGCCTACACATAGTTGTATACAACGGTCGCCGCTGCTCTCTGCTCGCCTCAGAGGCGATATCACTATCATTTTAAATAAGCAAAGCTTGTCCTTGAGTCAGCATCATGCACTCCATTTAATGCTACAGACTACAGCCTACACTACATTAAATGGCGCGGACAACACTCATGTTGTGGTTCTTTGTGCACATTCATCAAATAAAGCTTTCCTACGACCCACTAGGGGTTCCGCAACGCAGTTTGAATATCATGAGCATGTAAACATTGGCCGCAGCCAGGGGCTAGATGTTCTTAACCGATCCACTTCACCCAGCGAACACTTCAGTGAACGCACGCCGACAACATGGTTAGCCAAGCACAACCGTGCCACGTCCCATATAACGAATTAGGGCACACCTGTACTGACATGGTTTCTTACAGACAAGAAGAAAAGTGAATATTTCTTAACTCCAACCAGGTAAGTGATCATTTGGAAAGGCTCGTTTTGATTTGCTGGTCTTACTTAATAAGATCCAGAGAGATCCATGGATATAATTAGTTGCATGAACTGCTGGCCTGTATTGGTATTGCGCGGCTAATAACATAGTGAATGTTTCGTTCATGTCCCCCATCAATCACGTGTGAGCTAGCGTATGGTCACGTGGGTGCCATGGAATAAACCCGAGGACGCGGAGATTTATGGGGATTAGGGTCAAAAACGGGAAATTATCTCAAGGATTAATTCCACATTACTTCGAAATTTATCATTTTTCTCGCAGTTCACTGACACCGAAGAAAACTATTCAAGAAGGTAGCTTAAAGGATCATTATACTTGGGTAGGCGGTTTTAAATGATGTTATGTGGTTTAAAGTATGCGTTACATCGTTCGAGATGACAAAAGGTATGCTGTGTTGATAAAATTAAAATATGATATCAGTGGGTAACATTCCATTCAATGTTTGATTGCATCAACTTTATGAGACAGGTTATTTACGTCAGCTCTTTCATATAACACTTCAATGTTTCTTATTCTGTTTGATCCCGGATCTAGTTTTTGTCAGTCTTTACGCCAGTTCAGGCGACCCAGCGGTGGTAGCAAAAATAGCTCTTAAATTGAATCGATTTCGTTTGCGCCCTGCGGTACTTTTACGGCTATGTTTGTCTGTTGCTTTTGCCATGTTAACTTGGTCAGTCGCGTTTAGGTGCTTGCATGGATGTTTTCTTCGGTGTCAGTGAACTGCGAGAAAAATGATAAATTTCGAAGTAATGTGGAATTAATCCTTGAGATAATTTCCCGTTTTTGACCCTAATCCCCATAAATCTCCGCGTCCTCGGGTTTATTCCATGGCACCCACGTGACCATACGCTAGCTCACACGTGATTGATGGGGGACATGAACGAAACATTCATTATGTTATTAGCCGCGCAATACCAATACATTGATGCATTCTGTTACATACAGGCCAGCAGTTCATGCAACTAATTATATCCATGGATCTCTCTGGATCTTATTAAGTAAGACCAGCAAATCAAAACGAGCCTTTGCAAATGATCACTTACAAAAAAATTATTTCGCGATAACGCTATCTATAAAAAAATCGATTTCTCTTGTGCACGGCAAGACCCAGAGGTTTCGTTTTGACCTTGGCCTCAAACTAAGGTCAAGGTAAACGAAAATCTGAAAATCTAGAAACCCGAATATCTCCGAGGATAATTGTCCGATCGTTACAAAATTTACATCATTTTGTAGCTTAATTCAATTGAGTATATATAATTGTACAAAAAATAATAGCTGTCTTAGGCGCTCCGGGTTGAAAAATCGAGGTATCAGTCCAAATGTAAACAATATTTGTATGAAATTTTCAAACGCTTATAGCATCGATTGTAACAAACATTGGGTCAAATGGTGTCAGTATCATCGGTAGTCGCATCCTATGTTTTCACTGATGCGACCAAAGGTTAGGAAACAAAGGCGCAGGCTAAGTTTCCACAATATCTCCATGCAAAATAGTCCGATGTTTAAGAAGTTTACACAATATTGAAGTTTTCCAAGTGCTTTGAATTTTAAAAAGAGTGACAATGTAAAAAAAAACCGACAACTTATAAAATCAGACATATCGGCTCGACAGTCATGCAAGTTATTCTGAACAAATAACATGCAGTAGTCAATTCCTAAATATTTTGTATGCTAATGAGTATACACACACACCCATATATATATATATATATATATATATATATATATATATATATATATATATATATATATATATATATATATATATATATATATAGATATATATATATATATATATACATATGTATGTATATATATATATATGTATATATATATATGTATATATATATATATATATATATGTACATATATATATATATATATATATATATATATAAGATAAAACACAATATATACATATATATAAATATATTGTGTTTGGTGTTTATTTTCTTCATAGTATATATATATATATATATATATATATATATATATATAGTATATATATATATATATATAATATATATATAATATATTATATATATAAATATATATATGCATATATATATATATTGATATATATATATAAATATATCTATATATATATATATATATATATATATATATATATCTCTATATATATATATATATATATATATATATATATATATATATTGTGTTTTGTGTTTATGTTTCCTATGTAGAACAGATAGGCGCAACGCCCTTAAGCAGACCAGTGACTGAGGAACCTTTGAATCGATCAATCGGGTGCGAGGAGCGATTAACAGAGATCGACCATGAAGAATCGAATGTTCGGTCTCTCTGGATCAGTTTTGATAACCATGGGTTTCATGTACCAGTATTTAAATACACCAATATTGGCGCCCGCTTTCACGAATTTATCACTTGTGATTTGGAGCAACGATTTCCATATATCACCGATTGCAGATCTCAAAAACTTGTTACAGCCAATGGGTGTAAGCTTTGTGGATAAAAGCCTCTCGGGACATTGTCGTCTGACCAACACATGCGCCAAGGATCTACGAGTCATCAATACAAAAAATGGGATAAACTTAAAACCCGAGCTGATTCCGCAATTCTACAATTTCTACGCCAATGACTCGCAAATGGCATCGGTTGACGCTTTTGTGTGCTTCCATCCGTCTTCTATGTGTGAGCTATTTATGCCCTTCAATAAAACCTTGTTGGTCATTGCTTCAACACGATATGAGATGGGAAGATGGGATACTAAAAGATGGCGGCAGTGGAATTCCAATCTCCGTTTGATTGCAGGAAACCCTAACAATGTGGTCGGTGCTAATAATCTTTACGATGTCAAATACATTGAATATTTCACAGGTATAAAACCGGTATTCTTGCCAAGTTTCTGTGGTTACATACAAGACAAATACAATGCCACAAATAAGGAATTTATTCTTGCTTCGGGGCGTCGTGGTCAAGGCTTTAGTAAAACATTTCTTGATCAATACCGCGCTACATGCAAAACAAGAAATGTTATTTGCCCAGTGATATCACCTTTGAGAGAACTTTATAAACACTATGAATACAGTGATCTTGCATCTCATCCAGGGATCGTTCACGTACCCTACCAAGTATCTGTGATGAGTCTATTTGAACAATATCGGATGAATATCCCACTGTTTTTTCCGACACTCGATCTACTAACGGATTGGCAATACAAACATCACGTGATGAACGAGAGAACTTGGGCTATGGTACACGGAAAAACACCGAGCAATTCAAGTATACCACCACACGAATCGCATGCTGACACACCTGATCCTAACTGCGAAACTGACCCTGTTGCCATTCGGCATTGGATACAGTATGCTGATTTCTACAACATGCCGCATATAACCCTATACAACTCCGCTGAAGATCTCATTGATAAGCTTAATGGCGCCAATCTGACGGATATCAGTGCTCGAATGAAGCTGGCGAATGAAGAAGCAAAAACCGATTTGCTGACTAAGTGGACTGATATTCTAAGAAAGATCGAGAAGAAAAAGTTGAAAGCAAACTACTAACATCCATGTAGGGATAATGGGATGTAGTTAACATAAATTGTAAATGTAATTTTTATTAAGAGGGAATGTACTGTTTGAGAATGAAAATCACAGACTGAATGTATCGTAACATCTACCATTAACCATCAAATATTCAATATATGATTCAACAAAGCTTATAAGATATCTTAAACAATATATTACTTGCTTGGAGGCAGTTAAGTACGACAAATATGTCCCATTTCTATACCCGTCGTTCTTTCTTTTGTTGTGGCTGTGGGTGTTAAAATCTGAAGTTAACGCGTCGTTTCTCCGTCGTTAATGGTCGTATCGTATATTGGTCTTTACTCTAAGGAGGCCCATTTAATTCTGAACATTTAAGCACAGCGGGCGTCACTGCTGCTAGGTTTTCTCTCGTTTGTTAACAGCTGCCTACACATCGTTGTATACAACGGTCGCCGCTTCTCTCTGCTCGCCTCAGAGGCGATATCACTATCATTTTAAATAAGCAAAGCTTGTCCTTGAGTCAGCATCATGCACTCCATTTAATGCTACAGACTACAGCCTACCCTACATTAAATGGCGCGGACAACACTCATGTTGTGGTTCTTTGTGCACATTCATCAAATAAAGCTTTCCTACGACCCACTAGGGGTTCCGCAACGCAGTTTGAATATCATGAGCATGTAAACTTTGGCCGCAGCCAGGGGCTAGATGTTCTTAACCGATCCACTTCACCCAGCGAACACTTCAAGTGAACGCACGCCGACAACATGGTTAGTCAAGCACAACCGTGCCACGTCCCATATAACGAATTAGGGCACACCTGTACTGACATGGTTTCTTACAGACAAGAAGAAAAGTGAATATTTCTTAACTCCACCCAGGTAAGTGATCATTTGGAAAGGCTCGTTTTGATTTGCTGGTCTTACTTAATAAGATCCAGAGAGATCCATGGATATAATTAGTTGCATGAACTGCTGGCCTGTATTGGTATTGCGCGGCTAATAACATAGTGAATGTTTCGTTCATGTCCCCCATCAATCACGTGTGAGCTACCATATGGTCACGTGGGTGCCATGGAATAAACCTGAGGACGCGGAGATTTATGGGGATTAGGGTCAAAAACGGGAAATTATCTCAAGGATTAATTCCACATTACTTCGAAATTTATCATTTTTCTCGCAGTTCACTGACACCGAAGAAAACTATTCAAGAAGGTAGCTTAAAGGATCATTATACTTGGGTAGGCGGTTTTAAATGATGTTATGTGGTTTAAAGAATGCGTTACATCGTTCGAGATGACAAAAGGTATGCTGTGTTGATCAAATTAAAATATGATATCAGTGGGTAACATTCCATTCAATGTTTGATTGCATCAACTTTATGAGACAGGTTATTTACGTCAGCTCTTTCATATAACACTTCAATGTTTCTTATTCTGTTTGATCCTGGATCTAGTTTTTGTCAGTCTTTACGCCAGTTCAGGCGACCCAGCGGTGGTCGCAAAAATAGCTCTTAAATTGAATCGATTTCGTTTGCGCCCTGCGGTACTTCAGAGACGTTTACGGCTATGTTTGTTTGTTGCTTTTGCCATGTTAACTTGGTCAGTCGCGTTTAGGTGCTTGCATGGATGTTTACATGAGTGTGTTTACAAAAAAATTATTTCGCGATAACGCTATCTATAAAAAAAATCGATTTCTCTTGTGCACGGCAAGACCCAGAGGTTTCGTTTTGACCTTGACCTCAAACTAAGGTCAAGGTAAACGAAAATCTGAAAATCTAGAAACCCGAATATCTCCGTTTTTGTATAATTGTCCGATCGTTACAAAAAAATTTACATCATTTTGTAGCTGAAATTCAATTGAAGTTTTCCAAGTGCTTTGAATTTTTAGAAGAGTGACAATGTAAAAAAAAACCGACCACTTATAAAATCAGACATATCGGCTCGACAGTCATACAAATTTATTCAAATGTAGTCATGAAAAGCGTCGAACGAATCCTAAAATTGTATGGATGACGATGCCGTCACTTCCGGCATTATATTTATAATGGTCGTAACGGAATTTAGTTTTCAAGCGAAGGTGGCCCGTTCCATTCTGAACAAATAACATGCAGTAGTCAATTCCTAAATATTTTGTATGCTAATGAGTATACACACACACCCATATATATATATATATATATATATATATTATATATATATATATATATATATATATATATATATATATATATATATAGTATATATATATATATATATATATATATATATATATATGTATATATATATATATATATATATAATATATATATATTATATATATATAATATATTATATGTGTACATACATATATATATATATATATATATATATATATATATAGAGTTTTCAGAAGGTAAACACAATATATACATATATATAATATATTGTGTTTGGTGTTATATATCTTCATATAGTATATATATATATATATATATATATATATATATATATAGATATATATATATATATACATATATATATAGATATATATAGATATATATATATAGATATATATATATAATATATATATGCATATATATAAGATAAACACAATATATATATATATATATATATATATATATATATATATATATATATATATATATATATATATATATATATATATATATATATATATATATATATATATATATATATATATATATATATATATATTGTGTTTTGTGTTTATGTTTCCTATGTAGAACAGATAGGCGCAACGCCCTGAAGCAGACCAGTGACTGAGGAACCTTTGAATCGATCAATCGGGTGCGAGGAGCGATTAACAGAGATCGACCATGAAGAATCGAATGTTCGGTCTCTCTGGATCAGTTTTGATAACCATGGGTTTCATGTACCAGTATTTAAATACACCAATATTGGCGCCCGCTTTCACGAATTTATCACTTGTGATTTGGAGCAACGATTTCCATATATCACCGATTGCAGATCTCAAAAACTTGTTACAGCCAATGGGTGTAAGCTTTGTGGATAAAAAGCCTCTCGGGACATTGTCGTCTGACCAACACATGCGCCAAGGATCTACGAGTCATCAATAAAAAAAATGGGATAAACTTAAAACCCGAGCTGATTCCGCAATTCTACAATTTCTACGCCAATGACTCGCAAATGGCATCGGTTGACGCTTTTGTGTGCTTCCATCCGTCTTCTATGTGTGAGCTATTTATGCCCTTCAATAAAACCTTGTTGGTCATTGCTTCAACACGATATGAGATGGGAAGATGGGATACTAAAAGATGGCGGCAGTGGAATTCCAATCTCCGTTTGATTGCAGGAAACCCTAACAATGTGGTCGGTGCTAATAATCTTTACGATGTCAAATACATTGAATATTTCACAGGTATAAAACCGGTATTCTTGCCAAGTTTCTGTGGTTACATACAAGACAAATACAATGCCACAAATAAGGAGTTTATTCTTGCTTCGGGGCGTCGTGGTCAAGGCTTTAGTAAAACATTTCTTGATCAATACCGCGCTACATGCAAAACAAGAAATGTTATTTGCCCAGTGATATCAGCTTTGAGAGAACTTTATAAACACTATGAATACAGTGATCTTGCATCTCATCCAGGGATCGTTCACGTACCCTACCAAGTATCTGTGATGAGTCTATTTGAACAATATCGGATGAATATCCCACTGTTTTTTCCGACACTTGATCTACTGACGGATTGGCAATACAAACATCACGTGATGAACGAGAGAACTTGGGCTATGGTACACGGAAAAACACCGAGCAATTCAAGTATACCACCACACGAATCGCATGCTGACATACCTGATCCTAACTGCGAAACTGACCCTGTTGCCATTCGGCATTGGATACAGTATGCTGATTTCTACAACATGCCGCATATAACCCTATACAACTCCGCTGAAGATCTCATTGATAAGCTTAATGGTGCCAATCTGACGGATATCAGTGCTCGAATGAAGCTGGCGAATAAAGAAGCAAAAACCGATTTGCTGACTAAGTGGACTGATATTCTAAGAAAGATCGAGAAGAAAAAGTTGAAAGCAAACTACTAACATCCATGTAGGGATAATGGGATGTAGTTAACATAAATTGTAAATGTAATTTTTATTAAGAGGGAATGTACTGTTTGAGAATGAAAATCACAGACTGAATGTATCGTAACATCTACCATTAACCATCAAATATTCAATATATGATTCAACAAAGCTTATAAGATATCTTAAACAATATATTACTTGCTTGGAGGCAGTTAAGCACGACAAATATGTCCCATTTCTATACCCGTCGTTCTTTCTTTTGTTGTGGCTGTGGGTGTCTATGATTCCACCGTTGTCATTGTTGGAACTACAACATCATGTCCAACAATTCTGAAATTACAGTTAACAGATAGCATAACATAGCATTAGAGGTACGAAAGGGTGCATAACTCTGAAACGCTAGGGAACGTTTTAGTCATAATGCATATGAAAGAATGCATATCAAATGAATATGTTCGGTGTATCCATTGCCCTGTATTATTAACATACTAACTGTGAATTCAAAATTTAGTTAACACAGACCGCAACTAATCAAATCACACGCGTTCAAAAAACATGATTAAGTGTTGATTCAATGATGCTCTTTGTTATGTTAAATCATCCCCACTGGCACATGTCAATTGAATGCAAATGGATTAATAATTACTAATCATGCACTTATACAGTGTATTGACCAGGTGAGATGTTTCTTCATTTGTTTGGGCCAAACATAGGTGAGCACTTAGTTCGCCAAATTGTGCCACTGTTTCCGACCGACGATACGCGTCCCTTCGCTATGGTCGACTGGCTCCGATTTAACTATGACGTCACACTAGTAAGCCCAGTCATGTGTGGTTTGCAGCCTGTCTTGTAGGGAGATTTAGGGGTCGTATCAAGACGTGTGTGGAGGCGCGGAGAAAAATCGTTTTTATATCATCCCTCTGAGGTCTTCTACCCCATAATCTTAACTGTTGAATATCTTCATCATATATTTTTCTGATACTACCTAAGGCATTCTCTTTTACAGAGGTGCTTATGACATATACGGTCACAGATCCACACCATGCCCTATACAGTCACATATCCAATCTCGGCCATGTACTGTTGCTAATCAACCCTAATCTGTCACACATCCGCCTCATGCCCCTAACTGTAACAGATCCGCATTATGAGCTCAGCTGTAACAGATCCACATTATGAACTCAGCTGTCACAGATCCACCTTCTGACCTAATCTGTCATCAATCCAACTTGTGTCCTAAAAACATATTTATCATATGATCTTCGTTATAGTCGTTACTGTCCGTTATCGTCACAGATCTACATAACGACTGACACCGATCATATGCTATGATGCAGCGTCCATT
This sequence comes from Urechis unicinctus, assembly GCA_034190875.2. Classification (NCBI taxonomy): domain Eukaryota; kingdom Metazoa; phylum Annelida; class Polychaeta; order Xenopneusta; family Urechidae; genus Urechis; species Urechis unicinctus. Next base: position 3,553,531 of record CM067355.1, read on the forward strand.
TTGCTAGGGATATTCGTTCTCAACGCCAGATGGTTCCCCTTCCTTTCCTTATAACTTAATGTTAAGTTGTATCGTGGAAATATTAACTTTGCTGTGAAACATGCACTGACCGGAATCAACTTCCTGCCAGCATGATTGATTGATAGAGTACGACGCAAGCAGGAGTTCTGACTAATCCAAATGAGGCAGCCTGTGTAGGATCTGCATTGTGACCTCCTGTGCGCGAACAGAAACTGCTTCGAACGAGGGAACGGAAGCTGTGTGAAACTTCATCAGAGTAACTCGTTACTACTCATTCAGGAGAGAGATGGCCTCTGGCTTTGGACGTGCGGGGCATTGAGCTGCTCTATAGCTGGCCCTGTGTCCAGCCACGTGACTTGAAAAACACATCCGAGGGAACTGGTGCCCATCTCTACACCACACGACACTCACTGCACTTTTGTATGGCCGCTGTTCCTTCAACGTCACGAACAATAACATTGCGAGTCCCAACATCCGGTATTCATCAGCCGTACAGTTCACCTTAAAGTGCCTATCGCACGGTTATAGGTACTTTGCTGAAATCAATTCTTAATGTGATCAATAAACTCAAACCGGTCCAATAACCGTCGCATCTGATCAATTAAGGCCAAAATTTGATAAAATGTCAGTTCAAATTAGCGCGCCCGACAAAACGTTGCGGCAGCCATTATCTAGGTCAACCATGCGTGTGACGTCAGGTAAGGGAGGCCGTTCTCGCAGACGCACGGAGTGCCCCGTTGTTTACATTGTCGGAGTTCGTCTCTCGTTTTTGGGATTTAGGATCGTTTTTAGTCATCTTGTGACCGCCTGAACGCGATGGTTAATGGTTGTTGTGTTTGGGGCTGCTCGCGTACCAGTCGGGACGGCGTGAGCTTGTTCAGGTTTTACTGGTAAGGACGATTTAAAAAAAATGGATTGGCCAGGTACTACGATCGCGAGAGGAATGATTTGAGGAGGCACCGAAACTCAGAGAAGAGCTTGGTTGGATACCACGATGTAAGCGGGTTATGAAAGAAGCTGCTGTGCCTACTCTTTTTGCGAAGGCCTCTGCTGTCAAGCAATCAAGAAAGGATGGTGAGGCAAGTGAACCCCTTCCACCCGAGCCCAAGAAAAGCTGACCTGCCTTTATCAAGATAGAGAAGCACAGGGTGAGATTTGATGACTTTCTTGTTGTATTAGTATCGAATAAATAGTCCATTATCTTGTTAAGTTGATGATATGGTTGCCAGGCAAGTATCATTGTTATGATATAATATGTTGCTTTTTACAGTGCTCCTTCATGGTGGTGTTTGTTTTTAAATTTGGGAGTCATTAAATTTGTTTACATGTGCTGATATGCCAAATATATGTAGGTCACGTTTAATTGGTTCATTGTATCACAGATATCAGAGAAAAGGCGACAACAGAAGCTGGGGATCCAGTCTTCAAGCTAAGATACCCCAAGTTTAAGCAGGGGCATGTTGTCACTGAAGTAGCAGCAAAGGCAACATTTGGTGAATATTTTTACTGATATATAAAATGTAAACAACAACAAATTCAATTACCATGGAGGTATAACTATAAGGTTATAAGCAACAGTCTGGTGTGCAAGCTGTGACTTGATTCCTGTTATGTTTCAAAGTATGTCAAGTGCCTGATGGCTGAGTTCTTGCTGGTTTGCTATGAGCCAACCCTGCCCAAGACAGAAGCACCACCTCCAATGTGTGCAGATGCGATGAGACCAGATCCATGACAAGCCATTGACGCACACCAGAGTAGGTTCTGCATGTATCAAGACAAGTCCTAGGTGAGTGGAGGGAAGAGGAATCCTTGATAGTCTGGTGCTGGGAAGTTATCTCGTATTGTTGTAACAGCGCAGGCTGGTAACGGAACTCTAATCTTTTGTCCAAGATGTCCCCAGCACAAGCAACAAACTGCCTGTATGCAGTATACCTGTAACGCCTGTAAAATAACCATGTGACATTGTTGATTTAACCATGCTCAAATATTTTTTGTCATACCAGTATCAATAAGTATAATTAAATCGTAAATAATGACTGCTAGCCTTCGTACAGATTTATGTGTAAATAATAGAAAACATTGTCTGACATGTGCCCGTGCTGTTGTCTGTAGGAGAAATATCCCACTTGCAAGGCCCAAGGGTTCAAACAGATTTGGCTGAAACCAGGATGCTGGGTTATGCCACCAATGGGAATGGGGCTGTTCTCAATTGAGGTCATGACTCAAGGAATTTCCACATAGCAGGCAGATTCTTCCACCTCTGCCATTGGTTGACAGTAGCCACACAAACACCTGTAACATGATGTAATGGTGTGAAAATGAATGTATGTAATAAAGGATGACATATTGTATGGCAAATATGTTTAAGCCTCTGCGTTCATAGAAACTCTGATGTAACACTAACCAGATGATAATATAATACCATAATCTTCACCTCCTAAAGTCCAGTTATTCATTCATTTATGGGCTAACTGACAATCCTATGAGAAAACAGCTGTGGTACTTGCTCTCCTATATATATTCTACCTTAGAATCAATCTACATCAACTTTTAAAAATATTGTAATCAGCCTTTGATAAGGCCTACTTTAAATAAAAGAGGATCTCTATTTATTAACAGCAGTCCGAAATTAGTTTGTTTGCAATTCGTGTGGAGGAGCATTTACATTTACATGGAGCAATTTGTAATCATGAACCCTTGCAACCACTTGATTTGAAAAAAACTTTGTGGTATCTCATGTCTGTTTTCTGATATGGAAGAATTATTTGCTGCAAAGCTCTGTTGTATAGTCTACTGTTAGGAATAGAGCTTATATATTTTGTTAGTGAAATTTAGGGATTAACTTCGTTACATCTGGTGCACAAGCAGAATCAGACATAGCTTACCCGTCGTCAGATGACGCTACAATACAATCAACTAAAGCACATGGGACTCACAGAGATCGGCGTTTGGAAGCAAGTGTTGAAGATATGGACCCGTCTGATTGGTCTATTCCATGCGATAGCAGACGCTATGGCAAAGCAACACACTGCTCACAGGTGGCGTGTTCACATATTGTGTTGGGCAGAGGCGCAAGTGAGCCATCTTACTTGATGACTCACTTACAATAAGCTCTTTGACGATCACCATGAACTGTGGTAATATTGTTATTAATCGCCATTACACAAAGTTACTGATAATAGAGACATACTGATTACATTCGTCGATCATGATTCTTCGGGTGTTTATTCAAAATTTATGATCAATATTTCAAATTTCAATGTACTTATTGATTACTACCACAGCTGGGACAAATTAAAAAGTGAGTAATGAATCAGCTGTGTCATTCATGAATATCATACAGGATTTTGTCAAGAATTATTTCCCGTAAATGGAGTTCATTATCCTTTCAGTGAATTATTTTGAAATTAATTGTAAACAAATTGAATCAACATCGAAATTCCAATTTGAATCAGACAAGGTGGACCTTGAATACCGTATCAATTCCGGAGTCATCCTCCTGGTGTGACATTATAACTCCACAAGGTGGCGCTCCCTTTACTGTCCATGCACCGATGTTAACCAAATAAAATACTCACACTGAATTCGATCTGTCCGTGAGAGCATTGTTGATAATAACCAAATGATAAGCAAAGCAAATCTCCTGGTGTATTTCGACTTTTAAAGAGGCGATATTGTCGTTCATTACACAATGTGAAACGAAGTGTCCGCGGTGACTGTAACATGCCACCGCATGCTCCAACTTCAAATAAAATACTCACACTGAATTCGAAGGCAAGGTTTTCATTCTCGATGACAGCATTGTCATAATAACCACGCTCGGCAACTTTCAATAATGATTAATTAACCTGTGAGGTTAGCTTGCACGAATGTGCTGTGTTCGGGATGTATATAAATAATCTGCGAATGCGATATTCTTATCAATAACGGCTTTCGTTAAATGTCCACTCATGTGTAAGTAAACCACGTCCAACTCTAATCATACGTGATTTCGCACGACTGTCCATCTCACGTATATATGATTATCAATAACGTCCATCTCTCATGTGTATTACCGTCCATCTCACACGTATTACCGTCCATCTCACGTATATTACCGTCCATCTCACACGTATTACCGTCCATCTCACACGTATTACCGTCCATCTCACGTATATTACCGTCCATCTCACACGTATTACCGTCCATATCACGTATATTACCGTCCATCTCACGTATATTACCGTCCATCTCACACGTATTACCGTCCATCTCACGTATATTACCGTCCATCTCAAGTATATTACCGGCCATCTCACACGTATTACCGTCCATCTCACGTATATCACCGTCCATCTCACACGTATTACCGTCCATATCACACGTATTACCGTCCATCTCACGTATATTGACCGTCCATCTCATGGTATTGACATCCGTCCACTGGCGTGTATTAGTCTGTCCATTTACGTATATAACCTGATGTCCATCTCATGTGTATTACCGTCCATCTCACACGTATTACCGTCCATCTCACGTATATTACCGTCCATCTCACGTATTACCGTCCATCTCACACGTATTACCGTCCATCTCACGTACCGTCCATCTCACACGTATTACCGTCCATCTCACACGTATACCGTCCTTCTCACGTATATTACCGTCCATCTCACACGTATTACCGTCCATCTCACGTATATTACCGTCCATCCATCACACGTATTACCGTCCATCTCACCGTCCATATCACACGTATTACCGTCCATCTCACGTATATTACCGTCCATCACACGTATTACCGTCCATATCACCGTCCGTCCATCTCACACGTCCATATTACCGTCCATCTCACGTATATTACCGTCCATCTCACACGTATTACCGTCCATCTCACGTATATTACCGTCCATCTCACGTATATTACCGTCCATCTCACGTATATTACCGTCCATCTCACACGTACCGTCCATCTCACACGTATTACCGTCCATATCACACGTATTACCGTCCATTTCACGTATATTACCGTCCATCTCACACGTATTACCGTCCATATCACACGTATTACCGTCCATCTAACGTATATTACCGTCCATCTCACGTATTTTACCGTCCATCTCACCGGTATTGACATCCGTGGACTGGCGTGGGTGAGTCTGTCCATTTAAACAAGGTCGTAACCTGATGTCAACTGCCTTACATTCATTGTGACTCTAGCCAACCTAGCTTTACCTTTAGCGACATAGAATCGTGGCCATGAAGAATTAACATCACTAGCCATGTCTTAGTAATCTAGTTTTGTCCGTTTTCTTGCTTAATAGTACATTTGATTGTTTTTCAGATATAATATATCATTTAATTTCTTTACTGGTGCCCCCTCCAAACACAGAGCTCAACAAGGATGCGTCATAACTGTAGGTGCCACAATTTAAGTGGCGTGTTCACATATTTATTTCGGGTGGAGGCCCGATGGAGCCATCCTATTTGATGGCTTATATGCAATAAGCTTTCTGGTGTTCACCATGAACTGTGGTAATATATATGTAAATGGAGTTCTTCATCCTTTCATTGAATTGTTTAGCAATTAGGTGTAAACCAACTGAATCAGACATCGATCTTGAATAATTCCACTTTGGTGTCATTTGTCTTGACATTATAACTCCACAAGGTGGCGCTGGCATTGTCAATGCACGTGTTATCGTGATACAGGATCTGCTGGTGAGATGGAATTCCGGTCTCCTGGTGTATTTGGCTTTTACAGGGGCGATATGGTCGTTAACATCAAAACCAATGTGAAACGAACACCCGCCGTGTTTATCTTCAATCCTGGTGCTACAGCTTGCTCTACCTTCAAATAATCAATCGAGTGGGGGAGGTGACATCTGTGTAACAAGCTAAGTGCGGGTATTCATTCCTATCAAAACCATATGTACGTCTAGAAAAGTAATGCAATAACATTATGCTGCTATGTGCAGTAGGGTGGTCTGGGATCGAAGCGCAATGCCTAGAGTTCATATATAAACGAGCTGACAGCTGCCTCAAGCAGCGGTGAGAAGATGCCCTGATGTCATCAGCTATATAACGAATTAATCACATCGGAATATATACCGTTACAGCGACGGTGCTAATCAGAGCGGATTCTTTGCTGCAGGAAGTTACTTGCTGGATGTTCTATAAGCACATGAATATTTTTCATCGGGTATCATCTGAACCAGACCATTTTTTTAGTAAACTTACATGTTTCTTCTTGTACCTCTGACAATAAGCACATGACAAATCCTGGATGTGCAGGCCACACCCATAGCTTGCTCTTTAACATGAACTTCTTGACAACATTTGCTTTCTGCCTCTGTAAGCACTGGCCCAGATGAGCCACATGAGCACCTGGTACTGGGCATGATTACAATGAATAACTAGTTTTTCAGAACTAATTTAAATTGACATAAAACATGAATAAGAAGATGACTTCAAGCAGGACAACACTAGAATAAAGAGCACAATATCTGCAAATAGTTTGAAATTATTGTGATTGAACTAAGTGCCATTATCAAGTGATGTAGCCCAGTCGGCTTAAAGACCTCTTCTATTTGAGGCTAAACTGCTGGCCTAGTCCTAGCCGGAGGCTCAAACCTGTATGGCTGTATGCCCCCCACTGGCTCCTACTTCTTCTTGGTAAGACAAACACTCACTGCTGTAATCCAGGTCGATTGCTTCCAGAGTCATCTGTATATGAAGAAGATGAGGACATTTCGCTTCCTTGATATATAATAAAAGCAAAATATGATGGTAGTTATGCACTGTACTGGATGTAAATAACAAATGTATACCATAAAAAGACAAGATAAAGTATGTATTTTTAGGGTTGGCATCCTAGGTAAGACAAAGAACTAGTGTAAGGCCTTGAACTCATTAAAGGCCCTGACATATATAGCCAGAAACATATATAACTTCGATTCTGGGCCAGAAGTTCCTCTGTACAACTCATTGGAGAGGTATGTTCAATTGTAACAGGTACTACCTGAAAAGTCTCGGCTCCCAAAACCAGAGTCAAGTGTTGATTAAAATTAAAACTACATATCCGCAGACGAGGAAAATCAATTTATTGGAATTGCATTCGATTTATTGCAGAAACGATATATCCATTGAAATCTCCATTGAATGCAGTAGCAATTTTCATTTACGATAACGTTTTATCATTAAACCAAATAACAGCCAGAGGAAAAGATATTTTCCGTCACAGGACAGGCAAATCGTGAATCAATCATTGATAACCATGAAACGGGCCTGAATTCGAGGTGCAGCCCTGTGCTCCAGCACTGCCTGTATTATCACTCGGTCCCCTTTGGTTGACGTTTTCACACTACATAATAGAACTATGTCACAATACAATATATTCTAGGCTAACAAGTACTCCAAGCTACATGAAATGATGTGATTCGTTGCGATATATGATGTACATGATGACGGTATAAAATACGATTATGCTCACACCTACCACAGTTCCCATGAAACCAAATATTGTCGGACATTCACCGCTGATGGGAAAACGATTGATATTTGACGATAACGGCCAGAAAGGACAATAATGTTAATGCACGATAGTCAAGATTAAAATGTAAATATGTGATTAGGACACCAGTTGGATCAATGACAGTTTAGGACATAAAGTGGACCTGCGACAGCTTAGGGCATGGGGTGGATCTGTGGCCGTTCTGGGCGTGAGGTGGATGTATAATTCAATGAACTGGAGTAACCATACACCATATTTCAATGGACTAGAGTAGCCGTACACAATAATTCAATGGACTGGAGTAGCCAGGGTTCATAATAAGATGGAATTGAGTAGCCGTTCGCCATGTTTCAATGGAATGGAGGAGCTGTACACAATATTTCAATGGACTGAAGTAGCCGTAATCAATATATCAATAGTCTGGAGTGGTCAGGGTTCATAATTAGATGGACTTGAGTCGCTATACACCATATTTAAATGGACCGGGGTAGCTGTACACCATATATCAATTGACTGGAGTAGCCATACACCGTATTTCAATGGACTAGAGTAGTCTTACACCATATTTCAATGGACTGGAGTACCCATACACCGTACTTCAATGGACTGGACAGCTGTTCACCATATATCAATGGACTAGAGTACCCATACACCATATTTCAATGGACTGGAGTAGCCGTACCCCATATATCAATAGACTGGAGTAGTCAGTGTTCATATTTCAATGGACTTGAGTACCCGTACACCATATTGCAATGGACTGGAGCAGCCATGCACCACATTTTAATGAACTGGGGTAGTCATACACCATATTTCAATGGACTTAAGTATCTGTACATCTTAACTTAACTGATTGGAGTGGCTATAAACCGTATATCATCAGACTGAAATTATTGGTGTTCATTTTTCAACAGACTGGAGTAGCTGTACACCAAATTTGAAAGGACTAATCGCCATCAGAAGGATTCATGTATGATTTGAGACTTAACTTGCTTTATAAGAAAACATTGGTTTAAAATGGTTATTTTCTACGGTTTACATGGACAAAATGGTTTGATCTGTTTTGTTTCTAATAGACCATCTAGGTTAATTATGGTTTGCAAGGAGCCATCAACGTAGCTGGGTCCATGTGTGATGTGAAGAGAGTAGGAACGCAAGTGTCTTAAGTCATGAAGGGCTGCATTTTATAATGCATGTTTCCATCAACAACAGAGGGGTCCCACAATTCAAAAAAAAAACAGGATTTGAAATCATCGGTTCCCTTATAGCATATTGTATCACCAGTGTCAAGACTTACGTCCACAACGGGCTATTGGCTATTTTGAAAGCTTAATCTGTGACGTGATTTCGTTTTCCACCGAATGACGCAATCATTGGCTTACTGATGATAATCCACAATGATGATCTCATCACACTGTGTACAATGAATTCTTCAGACATCGGTCTTTTCTGCGCAGCAAATGATTTTTTTCGATCCTCCAAAAATTAACCGGGGTGATGGTGGGGTCACTCTTCATTGTGATCGATGTTGTGATCCCACTAATCCAACTCAATGTTTGGTGGGGGGGGGGGGGGGGGGGGGGGGGTGGTGGGGATGGGAGTGGACGAGTGAGGTGGAGGCGCAATGAAAGATATGGGCTAATAGAATTGATCCATGTCTAGTAGAATATCACAGGTACGGTATATGTATATATATATATATATATATATATATATATATATATATATATATATATATATATATATATATATATATATATATATATATATATATATATATATATATCTCTATATATATATATATGGGAGAAAATCACAATCTCCTGCAACTCGTCTTTTGTTTGGCATAAAACAAGTGTGCGCGAAAATACGCATTATCAAGCCTTCTCGCCCATCTGTTTGATAAAATATAATTTTTTTTCCGTATGCAATTGAACTATTCTGGTTAGCCTCTTGTGCACATGCACTTGAAACTTTTAAGACTTTATATATGATCGTATGGTGAGGAAGGGTATTTTTACATTGCCTGTGTTTTTGTGTTTGAGTTCCATGGAACTCTTTCCAACTGGATGATAAATCGACGTTTACGAAACCGTCACTGCGTAATCATCCCCACCTGCATCCGAGCAGCTGTAAGTATGAACGCACCAGCCATCGATGCAAACGACTTCATCAGCGGTAGGAGTGTATCCAAGGTCATCGCTACTATTTGCCAATCAAAGCGCTATATTCGAGAACGTGTTGGCCCGCGCAGTGCGAGGTCCGTACGATTTTTGGCCCTGTACTGGCCCCGTACTGGTCCCATAGAGCCCGTGGCCAAACGTTGAATATGCACTACTTTCAGACAAAGATTCCTTACGGGTTTTAGTCCGTAGAATGCGTGTAGACAGTCGTGCGGGGCCTTGCGGGTCCCTTGCAGGTCCCTTGCGGGACCCGCACGGTTCTCTTAGGAGTGCTCCAAGGGTCCACAGGTCGGTTGGATCCCCTTGACCCCTAACGGGTTGTTGCTGAAATATTCGGATAGCTTGTAATTACATACCGTTCATGAGTGGTTCGATAACTCTTTCTCTCACTCGCACTTCGTAACCCGCACTTACTCTCACTCGCACTTCATCACCCGCACTTACTCTCGCTCGCACTTTATCACCCACTCATTCCTTCAATCACACTTGGTTACCCGCTCTTTCCCTCACTCGCACTTTGTTACCCGCCCTTTCTCTCACTCGCACTTCGTCTCCCGCCCATTCCCTCACTTACACTTCGTCACCCGCCCATTCCTTCAATAATCACACTTCGTCACTTGCCCATTCCCTCAATCACACTAGGTTACCCGCCCTTCCCTCACTCGCACTTTGTCACCTACCTTTTCTCTCACTAGCCCTTACCCCAGCCCCTGCCAATAACCCAGCCCCTGCCCATAACAAAGCCCCTCCCCTTACCAAACCCCTCCCCTTAACCCAGCCGTTCCCCATACCACAGCCCCTCTCATTACCCCGGCTCCTCCCCTTACCCCAGCCACTCCCCTTACCCTAGCTCTTATGTTAGACATCATATATATAGTTTAACGTAACCCAAACCACTCATAAGAGATGTGATGAATACCTAGTGTTTTATGTCGTCCAATGAATAACCACAATTGCTTTATGACGCCCCAATTACTCGTTTCATATTTACTTTATTTATTTAAGGAAGAGACGGTCATAACAGAGACAAGGTGAGTCAGTTAGCTGATGTTACTGTAGCTGAGGATGAGGCACAACATTTTTTCGCATTTGAGGCAAATGCGTTTGCTGATGATTATAGCAAAAGTATAAAGACTAACACACTGTTGGTGGACTGTGGTGCAACCGCACATATCGTCATCGATTCTACTTTGACGAGACATTCAAGCCGGAGAGACATTTGATCGAGTTGGCGAACGGGACTAAATGCAACAATGTTGCTCTCAAGAGGGGCAACGTCAGTGTGTCATTTATGAGTGTTGATGGTAAATGTGTTGAGGCATCATTGAAAAATGTTTTGTATGTCCCATCATATCCTCAAGATATTTGTTCTGTTCAGGCTGCAACAGATGAGGGTGCCAGTGTTATGTTTCATCCTGATTATGCTGAGTTGGTACACACTGATGGTACAAAATTCAACATTGACAAACATGGTAGACTGTATTATCTTAACACATATCATCACAATGTGTCATCTGACAAAATCAGCAATGCATGTGATGTTAATAGTTGGCACGAAATTCTTGGCCACTGTAATCATGAAGATGTTTTGAAGTTGGAGAAGGTAGAGTTGAGGGTAAAGTGGTTGGCAAACTAACCAAACCTAGTGATTGTAGTGTTTGTGTACTAGGTAAAATGACACAGGGTAGAACGAAGGAACCCCGCATTCGCTCGACTGCCCCATTAGCAATGGTACAAGCTGATTTGGCTGGACCAATTGATTCAGTTTCTAAAGATGGTTACAAGTATGACATAGTATTTGCTGATGATTTCTCAGGTGCAATATTTGTGTATTTTCTGAAAGTCAAAGGTGCGACTGTGGCTGCAACTGAGAGATTTCTAGCTGATGTAGCCCCATGGGGAAATAAATATTAAAGCTATTAGGTCTGACAATGGATCTGAGTTCACATCAGAAGCATATCAATCACTCCTCAGAAAGAAGGGAATAAGGCATGAGACGTCTGCACCTAATTCTTCTCATCAAAACTGGAGAACCTTAATTGAAATGGCTAGATGTTTGCTTATCCAGGCTAAACTTGGCAAGGAATTGTGGCCATATGCAGTTATGGCATCTGCGTACATAAGAAACAGGTGTTATAACAAGCGCGTAGCATTTGAGGGATTATGTAAGTGACTTTGAGGAAAACGACCAAGTAATGTCCAGCATCGATTACTGTTACAATGTATCTGCTTACCCTCAAAGCTATAATGAAGCCCTTCAGTCACCTGAGTCTGACCACTGGAAAGCGACAATGAAAGATGAAAGGAATGTTCTGAAAGAGAACAATACATTCACTCTGACCACCCTACCAGAAGGTCTAAAGTCAATGTGGGGTCGTTGGGTATATACTATCAATGAAAGTTCAAATGGTTCTCAAACTTACAAAGCTAGATATGTAGCTAAGGGTTACAGTCAAGTGAAAGGTGTAGATTATAAGGAAACTCCAACTGCCAACCTTACCTCAGTGCGTGTTCTAATGCAGATAGCTGCACAGCATGATTTGATTTTTCATCAGATGGATGTGAAAACTGCTTATCTCAATGCTCCAATTGATTGTGAAATATATGTGGAGCAAGCTGATGGTTTTGAAGTTCCCTCTGATTGTGAAGGGAAACTGGTGTACAAGTTGAACAAATCTCTGTATGGATTAAAGCAGTCAGGTAGAAGTTGGAACAGTCTGTTACACACCTATGTGTTAGAAAACAATTTTGTACAGAGTTGTGTTGACCATTGTTTGTATACAAAACAAGTTGAGAGTGGACTGATTGTAATACTAATCTGGGTTGATGATCTGGTTATTGGAACAAGTAATGATGTTCTATTGAGTGATGTCAAAGATATATTGAAAGCCAAATTCCAAATGAAAGATCTTGGCAAACTCCCATATTTCTTAGGCATTAACTTTGAGCAAGTTGAAAATGTTGTAAAGATGAATCAAAGAAGGTATTTATTCAAAGTCCTTGAGAGATTTGAATGTTTGATTGTAAGCCAAGGACCACTCCTTCTGAGGAAAAGCTTGAGTCTGATGGTGATGAACCGTTTGACCCTAGAATGTATCGTGAAGCTGTTGGTAGTCTAATATATGCCATGATATGTACTAGGCCTGATCTTTGTTGGATTGTTACCAAGTTGTCACAATATTTATCTAAACCACTCAAAGTCCACTGGGTGGCTGTCAAACATGTGTTGAGATATTTGAAGGGTACTATTGACTACTATTTGTGTTATAGGAAAAGTGAAGATGGTATGAGGGTAATAGGCTACAGTGATGCTGATTGGGCATCATCAAGAGATGATAGACGTAGTATTACTGGATATGCTTTCAGTTTGACCAAAAATGGTCCTCTGATTTCTTGGAAGTTTGATATTTGAGGATAACCATGGTGCAATTACTTTGGCTAAAATTCATGTCAACCGCCAAAGATCAAAGCATATTGATATTCGTTACCACTTTATTCGAAGTGAGTTTATCAATGAATAAATAGTGCTCAGATATTGTCCAACCAATGACATGGTGGCTGATATCATGACCAAGTCTGCCACCAAGTTATATATATACGTGTATATATATATATATAGATATATAGATATATATATATGCTTTATATATATATATATCTATATATATGGTGCAATATATATATGGCTAAAATATATATGTATATATACCGCCATATATATATATATATATATATATATTCAAATATTCGTTGTCATAGTGACCATTGATATTCGTTACCACTTTATGAAGTGAGTTATCAATGATATAAATAGTGCTCAGATATTGTCCAACCAATGACAAGGTGGCTGATATCATGACCAAGTCTGCCACCAAGTTATATAGCCATATTCAAATATATTATATATATATATATATATAGTATATTGTTTATGAGAGGGTATATATATATATATATATGAATATGTATATATATATTATATATATATATAGCATTCAAATAATGTTGTTGTCATAGTGACACATCTATGTTTTATTATATATATATATATATATATATATATATATATATATATATATATATATATATATATATATATATATATATATATATATATATATATATATATATATATATGTATATATATATATATATATATATATATATATATATATATATATATATATGTGTGTGTGTGTGTGATTGCACATAACAAATGTTTTATGTAACTTAGTTTGTAAAGATATGAGATCGAGTGGGGGTGTTGGATAGTACCCGCTAAAATACGAGACTTGTTTGTCGACGCCATCTGGCGTTAGATTTTTGTAATATGTGTCGCAATAAAAAAACCATAGAATTACTTCTTCCGATTATGGCGAAGCACGATGTGTTGACTTAACTTTTTCACCGTGCCCTCATCATGGCAGAACGTGGACCTATAACAATTATCGTAAAAAAAATCACTCGATAACATGCTGATTTTCTATGTCCCTGTTCATATATAAATGCTCACTTACACTTAAGATTGGTCGTAATTATGCTCCCGAATCTTCAGAGTGTCCATTGACTTCCCGATGTGGAACATCTGTGGCTGGACACCTAAGGCAGTGACTGTGTGCCGCACTAACTAAAATGGCCAGCGTCGTATTTCTGTCATCGTGAATCTCTGATGCGTTGTTCTTCTTCTTCCTGTAGAATTGGCCTTGTTGGTTCTGCCATCAGCAGCTCATAATGGGGCCATCCCAGGAAGGACGCCAAGTTAGAATTGGTTCTGGTGAAGTTTTTCCTAAAATCCACATGAAAGCCAACTAAGACGTCAAGCGACTTATTTTGTCCGAAGGTTGATGCAATAATCGCTGTAGCGTCGCCATTGATCCGCCTTAGATTAGTAAAACCTTTTCCACGCTGAAAACATAGACATCTTCTTTCCCTACGATCGTGACAGCCACTTATTATCTATAAGCTGCTGAGATATCACAAGTGGTGCGGGCCCCATAGAGCACACTTAAGAACCTGTTACACAGATTCAAGCCACTATACAACAGCTGTGGGAACGGTTACTATTCAATAACTATATTTTAGTAAATATGACCAACAAATTTTCTTTGATAGATGTTGTAAACTTTCCCTCCATGAGCAAAAGGTCGGACATTTCCTTGCCCTCCATTTGACTATGCGCTTTCCGACGTTTAAACTCGCCAACAGCCGCCTCCTTGGCGTTCCTTATTATTAGAATGATCGCACAATGACGTGTTATCTGTCCTCCTGCCCTCATATCTTCCACAATTACCCTTCATGATATTTGCGTTTTCACAGCCAAAATTAAAAAAACCACCATATATGTCAACAAACACATGGGATAAATGTCAAGGTTACAGGTGCATAAGCTGTTATTTATCAGTGATCATTAAGTTTTCGTCCAATAACAACATCACACAGTCGATGATAACCATGATCATTTATTAAGTTACCATGTGCAATCATGTAATACCAACGGGTTGTTTGATCATATGATGTGCATGCAGAATTATAATCCATGCAGCAAAAAATATTTGGAAGTATCCCCAAAATATGTATTACTGTTTATTGTGCATCATGGCATCCGAACCTCCCATCAGCTTGTGTCATGGGTGGCCTCTCTGATAGCATCATATTACTTCAATTTAACCAGAAAGTTTATCGAAAACATTTCGGTAGTACAGGCTATAATTTAGACATTGGTTTCTCGCACTCCAATGATCAACTACATCTTTAGCCAAAACATCAATGATTATCGATGGACATCGCAGCAATAAACGTCGTTCTACAATAGATAATGAACAAGAAGTGAACGTCTTGAACCATTACGCATTTGCAGTTAAACAACGTGATTGGCTGGTGTCACTTGATAAAAAATAGCAGGTAGAATAATTATAACTTTGAATAACAGTCGGTGAACATATTTACCTCACATATGCAACTTCGATTCCTAGCTGATATAGGCCAAAATCTCATATCTGCATCGGTATTGCTAGACCGTCTGAAGCGAGTTGATTACTTGTTTATAACTTGCATTGATACTGTACCTTTGAGTTCCAACCACACATAGCTAATACAAAAATGCATAGATTGGTTACAAACGCACATATAAACGATCGATAGTGATTGCCAGAATGATGAGTCATATAGCCCACTCACACCAACATGTGCAGTCGCGTTTTGTCAAAATATTATTAAACAATGAAATGCCTTTACCTACCTGTCTGTTCGCTTAATTTGTTTATTTGGTGAGAATGGTCACTCCATTCTCAATGTAACGTCGACAGATGTTCGCCAAAACAGAAGGATAGGAAGCTTTCCCACAGAGAGGAACACCCATCTCCCACAGACGTTACCAGTGGGGGTGGCAAACCGAGTTCTCCGGCATACATAAGCGAACGAAAAAGCAAAAGCGTCAAGATGGATCTGCGCATTATTGTTGCGCACTTGTCTTTTTTCCCCCTGATAGGATCCTATTGCTGCCTACTCAATGGATAGTTTTAATGAAAAACAATTTCCGAGACAAAATGATTGCTAATAATTCCTAAATGTAAATATTAAATAGAAAACAAACTATCTGGGAAGAGCAAAGCCTGAACTGCTGATGCCTGAGTTGACGAGATGCTCCTACGATTTCGTAATCATGAGTAACGTTGTGTGCATTGCTGTGTGGATTTCTTAACATTGTGCGTGTCTATGTGCGTATGTATATATGTATGTTTGTATGTATGTATGAATGTATGTATGTATGTTGTATGTATGTATATGTATGTATAAATATATGAATTTATGTGTGTATAAGTGCGTGTGTGTGTATGTGCTTGCATGGATGTATGTCTGTTTGTGTGTGCATGTATCATTTGCGGTGTCAACAGGTTCTTCTTTGTGTATGTTCTCCATCCACACATTTCGATGGATTTTGTACCATCTGTTTATTGTGTTTGGTGTTCATTGTTCGTGGATTTCTTAACATTGCTTTTGTTTATTCAGATGCGTACCATGTTACCCAAAAATCTGGAATAATTATTTTACACAGACGTAAATATCACTTATTTAATACTGTTGTTCTTATTTTTACATATTTCATATTCATTTCTCATCTGAAATATAAAAATGCCATGTCATCCGCATGAAACAATGCGTTAATGCCTGGTATATGAAAACCTCTCAATCCATTTTCCTGGCAATAACAACACCACCAAGACCACATCTATCTATATGGACTAGGTTAACACAACATCACCATGGTCACCTCTATATATGTCTTGGTTATGACAATTTTTCCGTGATCATCTCTCTATGTAATATCTGCATCACAACGAGCACCTGCCTACGTATTGTTTAGGTATATATATATAGCATCATATATATATATATCTCTCTATATAGCTAGAGAGATATAGATATATATATATATATATATATATATATATATATATATATATGAGATATATATATATATATATATAGATATATATATATATATATATATATATATATATATAGAGGATATATAGGAGATATATGGATATAAGATTTGTGATAGCCTTATATATGCCGGTGTCCATGCTGTAACTTTTGTATTTTGTCCCGTTTATAATTATACGAAGAGGAAACACTTGGTAATAACTATTTGTGATAGCCTTATATTTTGTCCCGTTTATAAGGCTGCCATATTAAGGTTGTAAATGAAGTGGCCGTCGTTAACTTAACGTTGACTCTTGTATCGACGTCGTTGTTTTATCTAGTATAAGTGGTGAATAAAATAAGCTTTCATTAATTGTCACGGTTTTTGTACTAAGTGGGACAATGACCAGCAGTGGCATTTGAGCAGGATGATTGACAGGGATTTCAACTTGATCGTGAGACGATGATCTCGCATGGTTGGCACCCTTCTTTGAAAATCTATAAACTGGACAATGATTGAAAAGCACAATACAATGCATTCAATCGAGAAACTGATGGAATTTCAAACACCTATTTTTATAGCATTATAATAACTTACGGTACAAAACCCATAACCATTACGAATACCACGTAGTAATATTGCAAAGTATTGTTATTGACATGTATCACAAGAAGCTCGCTAATTCATAATCTAGCAAAATTCCTTGAAATTGTCCATGATATGCAGCTTGCAGATATGCCTTTAATTTCACTTGAATGTCCATCAAATAATTATAATAACAATGATATTGTTTGCTCATCAATGTCGACATATATATCGTAAAAGGGCAATAAATCTGAAAAAAACCCAATAATTTGCAGTTGCATGTCTAATGAGCAAATATATTAGTGCAATTGTACTTACAAGTATTAAAGTAATTGTAATTGGGTAATCTAATACAATGCTTCAATAAACCAAATCAAGCTGATTGGCATCATCTCAAAAGGCACATAAAATTTGATCGATAGATTCAAAAACGGAAGCACCTAAGTTAACCGAAGAATAGTAAATGAGACCTGAACTCAATGTATATGTTCACAACATTCAGTGCGCCTGTATCAAAACCATTAACAATTTAAAAATTATTTGCAAAACAGCTAGCCAGTCATATGTTGCCTTTTGGTGTATTCAACTCATAATACTGAATAATCAGAATTGCCTGTAATTCGCGGTTGTAAACGCATTGTCCAGCTTTGTGTTTATATCGTCAAATTGACTGATTTAGGGAAACCACTGAATATTCCTTCTAGAGATTCGAATTGAAGTACGGAAAATTTTGAGTCTCCAAACCATAACTTTAGTTCACTGACACTTGCGCCGGTTGTTGCGTTTTGTGGGTGAACATTTCAATGTTGGGACAAATGTTGTTGTATGTGTCTGCTTCTTCACAATGTATAATGTTAATGAGAGACATAGA
Source organism: Urechis unicinctus (assembly GCA_034190875.2). Lineage (NCBI taxonomy): Eukaryota > Metazoa > Annelida > Polychaeta > Xenopneusta > Urechidae > Urechis > Urechis unicinctus. Next base: position 3,572,109 of record CM067355.1, read on the forward strand.
TTTTTAAACGGTCTGAGGCACCTTCGGGTGCTGTAGAAATACGTGCTCTCTATATTTGCCTTGGAAGTGTTTATTAAAAGTTGCCACTCGGAATCGAGTACTGAAAGAACACCTGCCATGAGGAGTCTCCTGTCAAAATGACCCTATTGAATATTGGTATAATTCACTGATAGCAGGTAAATGATGGTGTATATTACACATCCTGTCGTTTGTAAGTAATGAACAGCAACACCGTCTTTATTGACAAGGCATTCTTTCACGATAAACATTCTTTTTCCCGTCTCAATTGCAAGTCCATTGGGGAAATGTTAATTTTAAACTTTTAACACGTTTTTGCAAGCTAGCAGTGGTCGCTGGATGTTTTTCTGCCCATTATGCACGTCGATGCTTGGTTTGGTTGGTCGACAGATATAAAAACCACTGTTTCCCTTGGTACCATCACTTTGAATATGAATATCACATTTCGGACATTGAAAAAGCTCGAAAGGGTTTTTGAAGAAGATTGTGTCCGCATCTGAAATGAGAATGGTGTAATTCAACAATAAAGAGTCCAAAATAATTTTAGTCTTAAAATGGGTTCTCTGATTAAACTCAGCAGTGGCCCAGTTGCTCGCTTTGTCTTGAAGTGTGTGTAGCAATCAGCACCATGGCAATCCACAAACTCTTGCATCGCATGCAACAAAGAGATAATTACCAATGCTTAGTTTCGCCAGAGATGTCACATAACAGTTCAAAGCCATGGAAGCGTTCCCCATATCAGTGGATATCAAAATGATTTCACCCCTTCTATTGGCTTTTTATGCTAAAGCATTCGCAAAAAAGGGTCTTCTACATGATTAATTCACGGACTGAATATTTTAATGGATAAAAACGAAATCGAAGACACCCATTTGAGACTCCCTTAAACTTCTGAAAAATGAAAATATTCGATCATTTATCCTGGGAGGGGTTGCCCTGAATAACTGCGACTATCCAAATTAAAGGCCATGTGGACGGAGTTGTGAAAGATAACGTTCGGTTTCCGCATGGATGAAAATAAAATAGATATCTGAACGAGAATGAAAAAAATCGTCTGCAAACACACCTTTAATTTGCAACAAATACTGTTTCTACAGCAGTATGTTACTAATATATATGTCTCGACAGGCTTCACATGCGATATCCAAGTATGTGCAAAAATCAGTCCCCCTAACAATAGAATAATAAATTCTTACTTACTAAATTCACACATATTGTTGGGATTCACGGCGATCCTATCTGCAAGCATACACCGAAAATTTAAAAAAAAACATGACATTAAGTCAATGAAAGTAATATGTGGCAAATTCCCACAATTTCATTGAAACAGCGGGTGCAAAGCGAATCATTGTGAATTTATTATTCGCTTGTGGTATTCAGTCGAAACGTCATATTTAATGATTATAATCGTTGTTAGACATGCAGTGTCCATCTGTAGAATTAATATGTTAGGGTTTGATGCTTTGCATTGTGGGCTAATGTGGCTGAAAGTGTTGATATAATTTCGTGTATAGTTGCTGCTGATACATTCAGGGAGTTTGCCAAGGAGTTCAGTGGTTTAATCATCCATTCCTTTACACAGGTCTTGTCAGCTGGTGTTGGCGTTGGTGCCGGGGTGGCAATAGTGCCCCCTCTACCAGTCAGGGCAAGTACCAGGGTTGAGATTACCATCCCAATAACAATGAGGATGGAGGCGATTGTAATACCCTGCTCCCGGAATAAGGTGCGGATATGCTCGGCTAGCGTTGTGTCTTCGTTAAGAAGTTTGTTGATAGTTTCCCTAATGCGGATGATTTGAGTATGCAGCATTTGTCGGTTTACAGAGGCAGCTTCTAGTCTTACTTGTCTTTCTTCCAGCAACTCTGCAAGCTCACGCTATTAGAGTTTCCTCCTAGCCTTCTCTGGCAGCTCCTCCAGCTGACGCTCCTGACTGGCTATATGTTTGTCTATTTCTCTTAACCGCGCTAAGTTGTTGACTAGCTCACCTCTCTGTGTCTGCATAGCTTTGTCAAGCCGTATAAGCTCTCGGAGTGGCAGACCACCTGTCTGTGTACCCATGTCTGGGATTGGTCAATAGAAGTTCCATGAATGCCTTCTATGAAGCTTCCTTTCATCTACTCCAGAGTGGCCACCCCTTGCTCACTGTCACGGCTTCATATTTGTTTATTCTTGTGATCCTGCTCATTTCTAACTTCTACTCGATGTATCCATAGTTTCGCCAATCCTCCCTTCCAGTGTCCCACTCACCCCAACAGCCCCCTCATCTTCGAACTCTGCGTTGTCAAAGTCCATATGACTGTATTAAATATATATTTGTAAACTGTCCCCAGTACACAGGTCGTCTCGCGATTCTGTATAAGTGTGTGCTCCGCCACAGGAAGCTTGCATACAATAAAAGTGACACACTGTGAAACATCAACCTAAACGTGCCGACTCACAGCATGAAGGGCATCCTACTGCTCTTTGAAGACGCAGCCAAAAGACTCATTTGCTAGGAAGATAGAGTCATTCTACAACCCAAAAATTACAAAAGTTGAGGGGAACCATTGGGGGCATCCCCAACCTACTCTATAACCAGGGTATGCATTGCTACCAGCAGTGCGATGAGGCGAAGAATGCATTTGCGGCAACAAGTAAACAAGACCCCAGTGTAGCAATAGCTGTAAAAGACCTGGCATTGGCGGACGTGTCCCTCGGAGAGTACCTCACCAGCAAGTATGCTCTGTGGCTCTGTGATGACGACCAGCTTCATGGTAGTGGCCGGCGCTTGGAAAATGCGTATGAGGGTATCACCATACAGATCACAAAAAAAGCAGAGGCTGCTGGTGCATTGAACGTCTATATGTATGTTATTATGGATGCACAGCTTAATATTAAGGATGGCAGGTTCGTCAACGCAGTCTACAATGTTTGCATTTCTAGAGGGTCCCTGCTCGGCTAATGTCTGTGGGCAGACAGGATGCGGAAAAACCGTCTCCATGCTAGACCTACTTAAAGGGCTCTTCTTCGGTTCCTCTGAGCATATTGTGATCCTCTGCCCTACCATCCATTTCAACGAGGCCTATCAGTCGCGATGTGGGGTGATTCAGAGGTATATGTGGTTGATCCAGGGGAGCGGCTCCATGACTGGCTAATGAGTTTCTTCCATTGTGTTAAGGGCGAGGCTACCCTGTACATTATTGATGACTGTTCAGCCACAAAGGACCTAACCAAGACGAAAGACATGTTATCAGAACTGGCCTTAAGCGGCCGCTGGATGGTGCTCTTTCACACCAAGGACCGTGACTCGTTTGAAGACGCCATACGTGAGAATGATGAGATCCCAACAAGGGAGGAACGTGTCGCAGTACGCCAGATACAAGCAGAAACTAAGCACACAAAACTGCTGCTAAAGTCTGATCAACATACTGCATATGCCATTGATTGAAACTATATTAGTCGTGGTAGGTATAAATATCTGGGTGTCCTGCGGATGGGTTCAGAAATATATTAGATGCCAGGGACATGCCGAGCATAATTTACGGGATATCGACGAGGCTATGAGTGAGTACTACCTGATTACAGGTAAATCCATCCCCCGACAGGACTCTGAGGCCCAGCTTTCAGACTTCTACGTGCCATCAGATGGTCACAAGGGACGTGAGGTGATGTTCATTATCCTGGATATGACTGCGACTAGACTGGTCGCGTACAGACTTGCTAAATAGGCAGTGCATTTGGAGACTCGTGTTTGTTAGTATATGGATCGTCACATGCAAACCATGTACTATAGTCCTAAGGGCTATTGGAAAGACATTATAGCCACCAAGAAGCTTGCAACAGCTGCGAGGGTTTCTGAGGAAGTTGCCAGGGGGTGGCTAACATATAATGCTACATGGCAAATCTACCTGTCAATGAAAGGCTCATTTCGGACGGGATATCGATGATATGATCCTTGGAGAAGCTCGATCAAGCAACCATAACGCTCAACATGGACATTCAGTAAGAGAATTTGCTGTGGAATACATGGATCTACTTTAATTTGACTTTGTATCAGGCCTAAACCACCCAGAGAATCTTGGGCGAAAACTTAGCAGCTTAGGAGACAAATTAGACAAGTGTGATACATTCACTTAATTGACTTTATTGCCGCCACTTATGACTGAAATGTCAATGGAAGGGTTGTACAACACATGAACATGGATATGTTTTACGGCAGAAATAGCAATAATGACACTTGCAACAAGTACATGTGTGCCTTTTGTCTACCTATTTAGTACCTCAACACACATGCATTGAGCGGTGCCGGCAGAGATGGAGTCCACAACATCTTTCAAATCATAATCCACCTTCATATGTCCCCTCCTCGTAACAGAATAAAGCACAGCATTGCCGGATCTGTCATCCTGTCAGTACTCGACTGCTGACGAGGGTAATACCCATGGAATACCAACTCCACATCTGGTATATGTACATTCATAATAAATTCACCTTCCAAATCCACACTGGAGTGGTACATGTCCACGTTTCTGTCCTCTGTACATTCTCTCTCTCCAACCCATGCGTTCTGGCCAAGCCCGTGCAGCAGAATCCCCCATATCTGAGCCAGTGCAGATGTATCTGCATTTAAAATTGTCATTAAAAAATATTATGCAATACCTGGGGGCCCATTTGAGTTTATGTACACATGTATGTAGCTCAGTGTTACAAAAGACATATGCAGTGACATTACTTGTTTCCATTTCACAACCTAACTCTGTCCATTATTGTCCTGTTAATGGTCAGTTAGCTTGTGTTGCTCGATAATATATTTTGCAGTACTGTTGAATGTTATGGTGCATATGTCTGTGGGTGAATGTCGAGTTGTCAATTAATTACTGCACTGCAGCCTTAGCCACATTGTGGTTGACTGAGACGATAACATGTATCCACTTCCTTACCTGCAGTAGATGACTTACCTTGCAGAAGGCCATTTGGTTCTGAGTTCTGAGAGGCAATCCTGCGAAAACTTGGGTTCTTAGATAACCTCTAGACCACCCCTCTTCCCCCCTTCAAGGGCAACATGTGGGATTAAAGCAAATTCCAACTGAAAACTAACAACAAGCAATCAAAGTACTTGTTATTTGAATTCATTAAATTATGACCATATAAAATCAAATGGTTGCAATGAATAAAAGGATTCTGACATCCAATATCCATGGCAGCATGCCATATAACGAACTTTTCCCACTACCGGTGGGCAAGATGACACAGGCATCCTTCTTTTCAGCTAAACCCCGCAGGCAATTGTATGTCTGTCAGAGAGAATTCCAGGTGCAGTTTTGTACAAACCGCAGCAATAGCTTTTTCAATTATAGCACCAGCCATTACAGGCCCGTAGCCAGGATTTTTAGTGGGGGGGTTCTTTTCCCCTCAATCGTGGACCTTTCCCCGGTACGTTTACGTGCGTCTTGGATGTACACAGCTTTTTAATTGGTCGAAAACTGTTATACGCAGCAACACAAATGCGATAGAGTAAGGCGGACCTTTCAAGGCAAATTGGGCGGTTCGTTCGAACCCCTCGAACCTATTAAGAAACATGTGCTCCAACGCTGCTGAGAAACTAGGCGGCAAACAGCCGAAGCGAGAGCTGCGTGATGACAGCTGCACGTGGGTTTGTTGAAAACACAAGGTGGACCGAAGTCAGGCGCAGTCAAAACGTTGCGCATGCGTATGCAAACCGAAACACCCAAATATGAAAATGGCGGTTCTGGAGAAAAGACGAGCGCTCACGGGTTGTCGATAAAATCATCCATATATTATAGACAATAAGCGAGGATATCGATATTTTGAAGCGAGTAAGGTAGGTAACTGATGCGCGCATAGCTTAGACTAGTTCACAAATGCGGATAACGAACCCAAATGGGCCGACCTGAATAGGGTTTATGCGAGACACCCCCCCCCCCCCCCCCCCCAGCCAGCATTAGCGTCCGCTGGAGGCGACACCATCGAGCGGTGATACAATCAAATGTATTTTTAGAATCCTTTTCGGCATAAGATGTAAATAAAACTGATGGGGGGGGGGGTCTAATGTAGATCATAGCAACCAAGAGTAGGTATGTAGGTCAAAGAGCCCGGTAAACAATCCTAACTGTCACAGTGTCAGTGAGTCTACAAATATAGAGGCCGGACTAGCTATAAATGACATAATAACCAGGTGTTTTAATACTGACCTATTCAATTGCTCGCACAAGGTATCCCATGGCCGCTTCTTCCCCCTTGCGTCGAATGGAGCATTGAAATATTTGACATGTTCAACTATTTCTAGCTCGTCTTGTTTCGGAAACGTACTTGCCAGCAGACGACACATTCCGCTTAGTACAGGTTATGGTTTGCCGTTAAAGGCTTAATGTCTGTATCAAATGCGTGAACAGACATCCGCGCTTTTATTTCATGACATGTGGGTGCATGCTTCGTGTGCGGCTAAAAATAGCCGCTACATTCCAGTGACTTAATGTACAAAAAAGCGGCGGATAAAAGTCTATAACCGATGCCGGGAACTTAGCGTCTAAAACATCATCTAAATAGCCGTAGTTATGCAGGATTGCGAGATTATAAAGGTCCAGCCCGAGCGCTCGTGACAGCGTTCGTGTAAGGTGGGCTGATAAGAACCGCTTAAGACGCCCACCTGACAAGGACGCCTCGAAGAACCATATATTCGTCGTTCTTCGGTTAACTGCTGTGTGCTGCATAGTAACCCAAGGTTGTTATAAAATTGTACAACTCAGCACCTGGTTTACAAACTCAATAGTTTAGGAATGCAGTTTATGTGGATGATTTTAGTTGTTTTAAATTGATAAATCAAGTATCTAGTTTTAAACATCACGTACTCCATGGTATGTTGTAGGCCTACTGTTATATGCGGTCGCTGATTGCTGGATCATTATGGCTTAAAGCAAGCGTCTGTGAGTCCTACCACAAGCCCTCGATGATTGTTTTTAGTTACATCAATGGGTCTTGTGTCTGATCAAACAGTCAATACAGCGGGCAATTGACCCACCTTTGTAATATGTGAACTTGGGACGCTGTTGGGGAGACAACGTTTAGCAAATGCTCAGGTAACGGTAATTATAAGCGGTCCAAGCTATGAAATAATGATATTGAAGTACGATTGACAGAATGCACACCTGATTTTATCAATGTCTCGTATATTCCGTATATTGCATAATAAAGCAGCGAAATCTATATTCACTCGGTGCGTCTGTTTGGAAACAACACATCAAGATGTAATCACCTTGGGCGCTTGGGTTGGACAATCGTGTCCTTAACTAATTATATAATACTATGAAATAATGATAGTGATTACGATCAGAATGCACCTGATGCCCGTGTGTAATGTATATTGCTGAATAAAGCTGCCTTACTCACTCGGTAGAATTCGGAAGAACAGACTTGGACCCGCAAAAGCTAACAATCATCAAACTGCAAAGCACGAACTTACTAGTTTTCCACATCATCCCTCACCGTTGAGACCCTCCTCGCACACACCTACCACGTGACCCTCCTCGCACACGCACACCACGTGACCCTCCTGGCACACGCACACCACGTGACCCTCCTCGCACACGCACACCACGTCACCCTCCGTGCATATATGAGTCTATCGATATTCCTGTAATTATTGCACGCAGAATATTTGATCAAACGCATCTGTCATTTGTGTGTCTTTCCTAGAAATGGCCGGACAACACAGGTCACATGTAAATTAAACCGTGAGTGATACATCGACAAACAACCATGGGTAAGGCAACCCCTACCGCTACACCAGACTGGCCCAATAAGCGGCTTATTCTAGGAATGGTTCTGGTGCTACAGCTTGCTGTAATGACGGTCATGTTTGTGATGTCGTACCAGCCGGAAAAGTGGCGCATGACTTCAGGTAAAATTCATCCTTATTTCAATCAAACAGCCCCGAAAATTGAAACGGCAAGTCATGTAACTTATAACCTTGACATAAAAACAGCGAAGCTGAACACACAAGATGGGAGCCACTTTCGAACCAATCGACTGTGAAGTTATATCAAACTTGTACAATCCATACAATGCCACGTTACACTGAGAGATCCGTGCTACCCCGTGATTTCCCAATCGTATAAAAAGAAGCTCCCAATGGGTCATGTCCTGTTTGTGATGGGGTGGGGTGGAGACTGTACCAAAACTTTCCCCATGGCAACCTAAGAGTTGATGCAGCGCTGTCAGGCAATAAAAAGTGCAGCACCGAGCATCCTGTATTTATTAATCTGTTCCGACAATAAGAGGGGAAATGCTTGTACCGTGCTGCCGTTCCCACAGACGGTCCAAAAGAAGGAGGCAGGATTGGGGCTGCCACTCGTATTCGTGGAACTTAGGTCCAAATGCAAATGCCAGAGTCTATTTTTCATTGAGGCGATTACAGCGAGTGATAAAAGGAACATTAAAAGGTGGTCCGGTTCGATCCAACTTGTGGACATGGAATAATTAACAACCCAAAATACATTCTAGAATTCTACCATTTGTTTAGTCAGTATTGAACTCATACGAAGAAAAATGTTACATTATAGCAATGAATACATTTTTAGAATAATGGGAATTATATTACAGTATGTAAACAATGCTCAAGTGTACGCATGCGCACCTAAATATTTGACCTTCCACCTGACCTATGAATTTGATACTTCACCTTCATGATGTGGATACGCGCATGCGCTAAATGCAAGACATGATCGTGATTATATAAGGGTTTTCTATTATTTTGTTCTTACCAGTCTTTAAACACATACGTTGGTTCCGGATAGCAGCAATCGCATATTTTTTTTCCCCATGAAAATGCTTAATAATAGGAACATACCACCGCGCATTATCAATGAGTATTATAACTGTATACCAGATCATCAGCCCAACTTTACCAAGTGTGACTTTGTGTGTTTCGCAGCTATCAAAGTCCAGGTTGACAGTTCACTTATCAGTACATCTACGGTCAGCAGGAACGCATCTCCGTTGGCAGCTCTGGACATGACAACCGTTGCTATAGGGATGGGGTTAACAACTCGAGGCACAGACCAGCTCAGCATAGATAACTTGGATAAAACATTGCTTTTCTTCAAAACGTTAATGCCCTCATTTTGCCAGACATGTAGTGCTGGTTTCAAATACAATTTTTTCGTTGCTTATGACTTTGACGACCCCTTTCTCAATGATGATCAATTCTTAAAAGCATTTAATCTTGCCTTCAAATATTCTACAGAAGATAACTGCCCCAATGGATCGACGTATAGCTTACATTTTGTGAAATGTAACCATACAAAAAGTCCAGGATGGGCCCAAAACGATGCAATGATGGCGGCCTACTTCTCAAATATGGCGTATTTGTATCGAATAAACGATGATTCGGATATGATAACCCCAGGCTGGACAGAGGTATTTATCAATGCGTTGGAACAAATGGACCCCCCTGGGGTTGGCGTTGTTGGACCTGAACATACTGGTGGTAATACCCTAATTCTGACGCATGAATTTGTGTCTCATTACCACGTGGATATTTTCGGATTTTATTACCCACGCGTATTTTCTGACTGGTACGGTGATAAGTGGGTGACGCTGGTGTATCGACCAGACAGAAGCAAGAAGCTGGAGAGCGTTAAGCTGGCCCATCGTAAGACTTTGGGTCGACGCTACAAGGAACATATATTCACAGGGGATATCATGGCCAAACAGATTGCTATGGACAACGTAACTTTGTCACGGTCAGTCTTTTTGGAGCCTTTTACGGATGAATATTCAGTTATACAAACTAATATTTCATTCTTCAATTAATCAATCCTGTGCTAGCATGATCCCATATTTAGACAAAGATCCAGTTATATTAAACTGGGATCCATGGATACCTATCAGAGAAAAACCCAATAATTTTTTATATCCATCCAACCATCGATTCATTTATGTCTAATTGTAGTAAATTTCACCACAACAAGTATGACTGCGTCACAAATGATGGTTTGGTTGAATAAGTTGATTTTACGTATGAACGGCAAATAATGGGCAACATATTCAAAAAACTTCGTGTACTATGTGCCAAAAATCCCTATAAATCTAAATCATTGGACCCTGTTTGTGAGGCGGTCATCGATGGCAAATATGTATTTTTTTATGATTCCATATCGTTTCTGATTCCCTGCAGGTACATAACTTCTGTACGTTCAGCAAAACACCCATCACGCAGGTACATCGTTTCTGTGTCTTTGTCAGGCAACAAATCGGTGAACACTTATGGCGCAGTGTGGTACGCCCAGCATATCAGATCTTACCTACCAGATTGGACACTGCGAGTTTATGTTGACAACTCCACTGAAAAGCACAAGGTGCCGAGCGCCATTTTACAAAAGCTCACTTATTTAGGAGCGCAAATTGCGATAATTCCCGTGAAAATGGCCCTCTACCCGTCGTCGTCATGGCGACATCTTGTGGTAAGCGATGAAGATGTGGACGCCTTTTTAATCAGAGACGTCACAAGTCGTTTTACGGAGAGAGAATCTGTGATACTGGATGCCTGGATCACCAATATGACTAATAATCCTGTATATTGCGTCCGAGATCACCCGGATCACGCCGCTCTGCCGATTATTGACGGTTTATGGGGAGGATCCTACCTACATAGCCATGATTTACGGATTAATCTTACCCGGATTTTCTTCCCTCAAGATGTGAATGACACTACCCCTGTTAATAGTCAGGACATCCTAAAGAACCAGGTGTGGCCTTTAATTCAAGGCATTTCCGCCTGTTTTGATAGTGTGTCTTGTCAATCATGGCCTGGATCGATACCATTTCCAACTTTGCGTCAGAACGATGAATGGGTGGGCAGAATGTATAACCAGCATGGGGTTGCCGATCCGTCTCAGAGCGTAGCCTTATGAAATGAAAACAAACTCGTGCAATAAACCTCAGCCATGATGTTGTGTGTTTACCTAAATAGTGAATGTTCATTTTTGTTGCTATGACGAAATTACAGAATGTTAATCAAATGTACTTTGGATGACTTCATGTGTATGAATCCATATGGAACAATTAATCTTTATAGATCGTAAATAAGGCTGCAATGGGTGCAATTATTTTGCAAATTGCTTCACTTTGCAATGGCAGTTTTTTAGGGCTCTTGAAAATGTTTTGCTGCAAAAAAGGCAGATCTTAGGTGAGAAGATTATGAATGTCTATGCGTTTAATCCGGCCTCTTAGTCCTACAATCCAATATAACATACAGATATGCTCCGGGACATGGATATGACAAAGCTACCAGACAATGAAGTGGCAGTGGCTTGATTTGATTAATTGTCTTTGTGAATGTGCCATAAACGTTTAAAAAGGAAACGTTCCCTTGACACCGACCATCAATGTAAGGCTGAATAGTGGTCGGTGTTATCGACCATCAATGTCGGGCTGAATATTGGTCGGTGTTATCTACCATCAATGCCGGGCTGAATAGCGGTCGATGTTATTGACTATCAATGTCGGGCTGAATAGCGGTCAGTGTTATAGACCATCAATGTCGGGCTGAATAACGGTCGGTGTTATCTACCATCAATGCCAGGCTGAATAGCAGTCAGTGTTATAGACCATCAATGTCAGACTGAATAGCGGTCGGTGTTATCTACCATCAATGCCGGGCTGAATAGCAGTCAGTGTTATTTACCATCAATGTCAGACTGAATAGCGGTCGGTGTTATCTACCATCAATGCCGGGCTGAATAGCAGGTCGATGTTATCCACCATCAATGGCGGGCTGAATAACGGCCAGTGTTATTGACCATCAATGCCAGACTGAATAGCGGTCGGTGTTATTTACCATCAATGTCAGGCTGAATAGTGGTCGGTGTTATCTACCATCAATGTCGGATTGAATAGCGGTCGCTGTTATCTACCATCAATGTCGGGCTGAAAGCGGTCGGCGTTATCGACCATCAATGTCGGGCTGAATAGCGGTCAGTGTTATAGACCATCAATGTCAGGCTGAATAGCGTCGGTGCTATCTACCATCAATGCCAGACTGAATAGCGGCCGGTGTTATTTACCATCAATGTCAGGCTGAATAATGGTCGGTGTTATCTACCATCAATGTCAGACTGAAAAGCGGTCTGTGTTATCGACTGTCAATGTCGGGCTGAATAGCAGTCGGTGTTATCTAACATCAATGTCGGATTGAATAGCAGTCGTTTTATCGACAATCAATGTCGGGCTGAATAGCGGTCGGTGTTATCGACAATCAATGTCTGATTGAATAGCAGTTGGTGTTATCAACAATCAATGTCGGGCTGAATAGCGGTCGGTGCTATCTACCATCAATGTCGGATTGAATAGCAGTCGGTGTTTTCGACAATCAATGTCGGGCTGAATAGCGGTCGGTGTTATCTACCATCAATGTCGGATTGAATAGCAGTCGGTGTTATCGACAATCAATGTCGGGCTGAATAGCGGTCGGTGTTATCTATGGGTGCAATTATTTTGCAAATTGCTTCACTTTGGAATGGCAGTTTTTTAGGGCTCTTGAAAATGTTTTGCTGCAAAAAAGGCAGATCTTAGGTGAGAAGATTATGAATGTCTATGCGTTTAATCCGGCCTCTTAGTCCTACAATCCAATATAACATACAGATATGCTCCGGGACATGGATATGACAAAGCTACCAGACAATGAAGTGGCAGTGGCTTGATTTGATTAATTGTCTTTGTGAATGTGCCATAAACTTTTAAAAAGGAAACGTTCCCTTGACACCGACCATCAATGTAAGGCTGAATAGTGGTCGGTGTTATCAACAATCAATGTCAGACTGAATATTGGTCGGTGTTATCTACCATCAATGTCAGACTGAATAACGGTCGGTGTTATCTACCATCAATGCCGGGCTGAATAGCAGTCAGTGTTATCCACCATCAATGGCGGGCTGAATAACGGCCAGTGTTATTGACCATCAATGTCAGGCTGAATAGTGGTCGGTGTTATTTACCATCAATGTCAGGCTGAATAGTGGTCGGTGTTATCTACCATCAATGTCAGGCTGAATAGTGGTCGGTGTTATCTACCATCAATGTCGGATTGAATAGCGGTCGCTGTTATCCACCATCAATGTCGGGCTGAAAAGCGGTCGGTGTTATCAACCATCAATGTCGGGCTGAATAGCGGTCAGTGTTATAGACCATCAATGTCAGGCTGAATAGCGTCGGTGCTATCTACCATCAATGACAGACTGAATAGCGGCCGGTGTTATTTACCATCAATGTCAGGCTGAATAATGGTCGGTGTTATCTACCATCAATGTCAGACTGAAAAGCGGTCTGTGTTATCCACCATCAATGTCAGACAGAATAGCGGTCGGCGCTATCTACTATCAATGTCAGACTGGATAGCAGTCGGTGCTATCTATCATCAATGCCAGACTGAATAGCGGTCGGTGTTATTTACCATCAATGTCAGGCTGAATAGTGGTTGGTGTTATCTACCATCAATGTCAGACTGAATAGTGGTCGGTGTTATCTACCATCAATGTCAGGCTGAATAGTGGTCGATGTCATCTACCATCAATGTCAGATTGGATAGCGGTCGCTGTTATCCACCATCAATGTCGGGCTGAAAAGCGGTTGGTGTTATCGACCATCAATGTCGGGCTGAATAGCGGTCAGTGTTATAGAACATCAATGTCAGGCTGAATAGCGTCGGTGCTATCTACCATCAATGTCGGATTGAATAGCGGTCGGTGTTATCTACCATCAATGTCGGATTGAATAGCAGTCGGTGTTATCGACAATCAATGTCGGGCTGAATAGCGGTCGGTGTTATCTACCATCAATGTCGGATTGAATAGCAGTCAATGTTATCGACAATCAATGTCGGGCTGAATAGCGGACAGTGTTATCTACCATCAATGTCGGATTGAATAGCAGTCGGTGTAATCGACAATCAATGTCGGGCTGAATAGCGGTCGGTGTTATCTACCATCAATGTCGGATTGAATAGCAGTCGGTGTTATCTACCATCAATGTTGGATTGAATAGCGGTCGGTGTTATCTACCATCAATGTCGGATTGAATAGTGGTCGGTGTTATCTACCATCAATGTTGGATTGAATAGCGGTCGGTGTTATCCACCATCAATGTTGGGCTGAATAGCGGTCGGTGTTATCGACCATCAGTGGTGTGATACAACCTCAAGTTGTTGGAAACCGCTGCATATCTGACCCCTAATCTGACCCCTAATCGACAAGTTGACGGTCTCATGTTGACAAAACACCTACGAACGCATCTTCGCCCGTATTGAACTAACCCTTTTTGACAGTGGAAATCGACTTAAGAGATAACATTGGTTGCCCCATTTTCTTTTGAAACTGGCAAAGTGACGGTAACGTTACACTTCAGGAAAAAGCGGAAAACCTTGCATTGATATGGCTGAACCTGTCCCAGTTTCCAAGATTGGCTAGTTTTGGGAAAAACCAACGACAATCTGGAACTGCACAGTGAATCTATAGCCGAAGCTTTATTCCAAAAGCAAACTCTGATATCAACTGACAGATATAACGATACCGCCAGCTTACACTGTTTCAGAAGCGATCAAGACTTATGTAACAACTCCTATTAGAACTTCTTGAGAAAATCGTGAGAACTCACTACACCAGCGGTGATTCTCCTTACATAGTCCAACTACGAATGGTTTCACCAAGTTACCTTGATAAGTCCCGTTTATGGGTTAGTCCTATTTGTGGGTTTGTTTGTAAACTTTGTTTTGGCAGGCGATTTTTTTAAAAGGTCGGCAACCATGTTGCACAGAACCGAAACTCTGTATTTTACCTTGACCTTAAAGTAAGGTCAAGGTCATCGAAAATGTGAAAATCTTAAATCCCCAATATCTCCGGGGATTATTTTTTGATCTTTAAGACATTTACACCATTTTGTAGCTTAATTCAATTGCAAACTTCTCCAAGGCCAGACAGTGACTATATATTGGCAGTAAATATACAACATTTTAGGCATACAGATAAATATTTGATCCCATTCCATACAAGTGACTATTTAATATTTGTCCAGAGGATGCTGCTTGACAGCTTTACGGCAGTTCCTCACCTGGAGAAACCTGTTCCATCATGTGACATTCGAAATAAATTCCCAAAAATAAGTACCATACATAACGCTACATATGCAGTTATCAATCAAATTGTATTTTGTACGTTTGATTACTTTTCTGAAGTTTAAGGTATATCATCAAAGTCATTGGCCATTGGCTCCTAGCCAGGATCATTGATCTGGTTGGAAAGTTTGAGATCCACAAGGTGCCGTTTAAAAAAGGCTGCTCAGAACATCGCAGAGTAGAGCAGGTAAAGCTGACAATATGTTTGGCGTTGGGTTTCAGATGAACACTTACATCTATTGTGGTGGCGCAAGGCTTCTCATTGACAATGCATTAAACAGGAGAAACATCAGAGGGGTCCCAATGCATTAAACAGGAGAAACATGTTATGTTTTACCACCAACGACAACAGTGTTCATGGAAAGCAGCTAAAAACAAGTACTGCTGTAAAATACGTAATAAGATACCAGCAAGAACCAGGCAATTTCCATTTTTAAGCTCATTTAAGCAAAAAAAGTTGTAAAAAGCTGTGTTTCGCAGCTGCACTTGTTAACTAACTGATCCCCTTTTAACTAAACTATACTTTGTAATTTGTTGTACCTCTGTGTATGCGTATGGTCAATTCATGTATTTTCTAGGCATGTATTATCAGGCCATGTATTATAAGGTCATGTTTTGTCAGGTCTTATATTGTCAAGTCATGTATTGTCAAGCATTGTATTATAATCCATGCTAAGGTGAAAGAAATAGATTTGGGTGACCTTCTCTGTATTGTTGCAATTTAGAGCACAGCAAGTAGACATTTCAAAGATGGTAATCAGGAAATGTTTATGAGGATCACAGCATCGATGCCCTCTCACGAGGTAACAAAGTTTTTTCAACCAAATTCGAAACGGAAGAGCGTTGAATACGGGCGTCTTTTGGTGGATTGTACAAAACAATATAATTCACGCATCACAGCTTGCTTACGATAAATACAAGGTAAGGTCAAGGCCGCTACCAGTCCGGAATATGGCGCGCGAGCGATCAGAACGGGCTTGCTTTTATTGTGCTATACTTTTGTTCAATAGCAAACTGCTGCACTATTCTTTTCGGCCTTTTATCGTTTGTTCCGAACGCTAGTGTATAGAACCCAACAAACGTCATTAGTGATAGAGTGACGCATAAAAGCTGTGGATTGGAACTGTGGGAATGCATCAATAATCAAGGATATTTCTATTTGAAAGCTGCGGAAAAGTATTATCCATACAAATGTATCCCCAACACATCTGTACTTCCAGGCTGAAATGTGGCTCAATGAAAATAAAGCTGACCTTATATCTTTTATTGTTTAACACACAGGTTTAACCAATACATGTTTCTAATCGTTTATTCTGCACGCTGATACCAACGCGCAACGAAAACATTTGTCATTTTCTATGTTACCCCACAAATAATGAATGAAACGAAGCTTAGTAACTTGAAAAGTTTGACAAATGCATCTCATTATAGGGTAAGGTTCACTACACATTCACTCGGGAGTTTGAAGAAGGACGGTTTTAGCCTGCTGAAGCATTGCAACTCCTGCCATACGCAGTGGGGATCCACGCTGTGGGCTTTCCCCGGCAGATAATCGTTGAAGGCTGTACCAACAGAACCCTCAGTGGCATAGCACTGGTGGCTGACCCTCTCGGCGCTGAGGATGTTTTAGTCAGCGAGTTATTTTCGATAAGAGCCACTATTGTAGGAACGGTCGTCACGAGGAGCAGAGAATGACGCCATGCTGGATCATCGCTTTTGTGCCGACTGGTTTGATTCTAGATGTGGTACCAACCAACGCTGTTTGGGAGTACAAAGGTAATGTATTTTAATCTAATATCAAAGTACAATAAACGTATTGGACTGCATTCAGCGATTGGAATGTGCATGGGACGGAAATTCTTCTCAGTAAGATCCCAAATGCATATACATACATGCATCCATACATGCATCCATACATACATACATACATACATACATACATACATACATACATACATACATACATACATACATACATACATACATACATACATGCATACATGCATGCATGCATGCATGCATGCATGCTTGCATGCATACATACATACATACATACATACATACATACATACATACATACATACATACATACATACATACATACATACATACATACACACACACACACACACACACACATACATACATACATACATACATACATAACATACATACATACATACATACATACATACATACATACATACATACATACATACATACATACCATGCATCCATACATACATACATGCATACATACATGCATACATACATACATACATACATACATACATACATACATACATACATACATACATACATACATACATACATACATACATACATACATACATACATACATACATACATACATACATACATACATACAGACATACATACATACATACATACATACATACATACATACATACATACATACATACACACACATACATACATACATACATACATACATACATACATACATACATACATACATACATTACATGCATGCATGCATGCATGCATGCATACATACATACATACATAATACATACATACATACATACATACATACATACATACATACATACATACATACCAACATACATACATACATACATACATACATACATACATACATACATACATACATACATACATACATACATACATACATACATACACATACATACATACACACACACACATACACATACATACATACATACATACATACATACATACATACATACATACATACGACTTGAGCAAACAAAACGTCTGCCATTCGTGCTGACCAACTACCCATCGCGTGATCCGTAGCCAGTTCGACGTAATGGGGTTACTACAATACTACAATTGTCCATGTCCCAAAGCCCAAATGAATAACGTGTTGATTCCAACAAAGAAATGGGTCGTTGTTAATCTTAAATAACGATGGCTAAAAAGTATATATATATTTACACAGGTCCGAAGTCGTTGAAGACTTAACCAAGTGTTTGAAATGAAGCCTATCGTGTTCGTTGAAATTGATGTGGCTCCGCTGAACCCAGCAAATATTCATATCCACACCGGAAACACCATTTATAAATAGTATAAGATACAATTGGAGCAATCGGCTCCGTCCATCAAGTTTAAAGGGCATAGTATCGAGTACCGTGCAGGGTCCATCGCCGGGTCCATCGACGCCTACAGAGCAAGGTTTATTCGGTTATGTATCGCACAAACTCTTATTCACGCCAAGATATGGCCGCTAAAGAAGTTGATATCAGTAACTGGTCGTTCCCACGGCGCTTTGTGCATAATGGAATCCACTATCCCCGCTTTCCCGAGATAGAAGCTCGTCTTAGCGAGATGATATCCGGGGATGTCCTGGACTTCGACGTCCTCGTTGCCACGTTCCCCAGATCAGGTTAGGTCTACTTACGTGTATTTGCCTTTTAAAATATCTAGTGCCATAAATTTATGACTGACACTTGTAATTTCATGGTGAATCATGAATTTATTTTTTGCAATCCTGGAACCGCTAGACTCATTGAGATCGTTTGGTTCCTCCTCCATAATATCTTCTTACATTTATTTGTTTTCAAATATCCAGTTCAACACCTCAGTTAACATCTATTATTTTATGGTGAATTATGAAATCATTTGGCAATTCAGGAACCGCCAGACTCATTGAGATCGTTTGGCTGCTCCTTCATAATTGTGACGTTGACACAGCCAAGTCTGTCGAGCTGGGTCAGAGACATGCTTTCTTGGAGATGATGCGTTCATCAGAGAAGAATAGTCTGCAAGCTCCGGTTGTCGCTAAGACTCATGTGGATTTTAATGTTGCTGAGACCCTCGTGAAACGTCAGAAGAAAGTTGTGGTAGGAATCCGCAACCCAAAAGACTCATTGGTCTCTTTGTATCATTTCTACAGGATGAACGTTAAGGCTGGACTTTTCCCTGGATCTTGGCACCAGTTCTTTCAGCTCTACCTCAAGGGAGAAACATCTTATGGCAACTTCTTTGACAACGTTTTGTCCTGGTGGGAACAACGAGACAGGGAAAATATCATGATTGTAAGATACGAAGACCTCAATGAAAACCCGCTGAAGGTTATCAAGGAAATGGCGGCGTTTCTAGGGCAAACTCATACTGAAGAGAAACTCATGGAAGTCGCTGAATGGACCTCATTTGCAAACATGAAAAAAAATCCTACGACAAATTTCCAATCTGAGCATTATCAAGATCAATTTAAGTCCACCATTTCCCCGTATATGCGTAAAGGTGCTGTTGGAGACTGGAAGAATTACCTCAATGTGGAGGAAAGTAATCTAATTGATACATCGTGTGAGTCCCTCTGTAAACCTATGGGTCTGAATTTCAAATTTGAAAGATAGTCACATTTCGAAGCTTAACTTGGAACGCATATTTCGTTTAGTACCCAATGTCCAAATTCTAAAGCATTCAATGAAACCTAATGTAGATGTCAATAGTGTGTCGTTAGACCATTGAATTCAAAGCAATTCTAAGGTGGCTCACTCCTACATAATTTATTAACACGTGTTCAGTGCGCTGTTTGTCATAACGTCTATCTGAACACCATGCAGAATATAAGATGTGTGGCTGCCCTGACCAATTAGATGTCGTCATTACTACAGCCCCATGTGCTTTTGTTGATTAATGGTAGCGCCGCGATAGGTGTTCTGTAAATTCTCACCACATGTGCCAATTAGAGTGAGCTCTCTTAGTTTAGCTAATGAGAAATAACGAGCATGTTTCTTTGATTGATTATGGTTGTGATCATTTTCCTTATTATATATACAAGATGTCAATCGAGTATATACAAGACATCCATTGAATGACAAGATTCAAGTCTACCAGCATTTGTCTATTTCTGTAGTTAATACAATTATTCTTCATTGACTTTATGAGATATCGTTATTTTGGAACACAAAAACCAACCCAATATACACAATGAATCTTGCTAAGCATCACAAAGTGTAATAAACGTGAGAGTCAAATTAGTGATAATTTTTTTGTTATTGTTACTAACATTTAACGGTGTCATATGTAGACATAACATTAATGTCATGGTCAATGCAAGCTGTTGCAAATTGCTGTGTAGACATTTAAGTAGCATGGCAACAAGTAACTTAGATGGCATCACCAAGCATAGCAAATAATAACATGATATTCATGTGCCTTTTAAGTGAACAGAATGAAAACATATCATATTAGAAACTATTGTTCAGGACTGGAACATCATCTAGGGCATGCAAACAAAATGAGATAAGTCTCGCGATGATAGGAAAGGGGCCTCAACATCATTGTGCAGCTGTAGACACATTATTCATCATTGGCCTCCGGTCTGTTGCACACATCGCTGGACTAGTCATTGTGCACTGAGGATTGAATGAGCATTTGTTTGGACGATGTAACATGAGGAAATATTTGTAAGTTCAAAGTCTCTATTAGTGGTTATTCTTAGCTTGGCTATTCTCCCGATGTGAGTTGATGCCTGACACAGATAATCGACAATCGATGGCAATAAAAGTGCTCTGGGGAAGATATTGGCCTAAAAATAAGATTATATCACAATCCTAAACATTGGAAAATTGGCGTGCAAATGGGAATCTGTCGCGCGAACGTCATATAAATGATTCGTATGGTAGTCTTGAGCATAAATTGAACAACGCATACTATATCAGACGTCATAATATGCACAGTTAAAGACGAGCACTCCACATCAGGCAATTACATGTCCTCCCGTCCAGTCGATGAGGGCTGGAAAGCAGTGTGGGTTTTTGATTATTTCTATGTTGACAATTTCACCACAGAGGCGCTGTAAATTATGAATTTCTACCATCCTCACACACCTTGATGTCAGTTGAAAGATAATAGTGACTTCACAACACGTCATTCAGAGTTTAAGATTTACAACAACATGCTCCTTCAACTTATATAGTATTGAACAAATACTTTTGCGTTGTCAATTACATATAACCAAGTGGTATTAAGTCAATGTTATCATTGGTCAATCATCAACAAACTCTCTGAAGGATAAAACCACAAAGTATTAATAAGATTGATCATGCGAACATGAATAAGAATATACATACATCATCCTTCCAATGTGTTGTTGTCAATGCATTATATGTATCTAACATTTCTAATCGTTTGGCCTGCATACATATACATACATACATACATACATACATACATACATACTACACATACATACATACATACATACATACACATACATACATACATACATACATACATACATACATACATACATACATACATACATACATACATACATACATACATACATACATACATACATACATACATACATACATACATACATACATACATACATACATACATACATACATACATACATACATACATACATACATACATACATACACATACATACATACATACATACATACATACATACATACATACATACATACATACATACATACATACATACATACATACATACATACATACATACATACATACATACATACATACATACATACATACATACATACATACATACATACATACATACATACATACATACATACATACATACATACATACATACATACATACATACATACATACATACATACATACATACATACATACATACATACATACATACATACACAAGGCATATGTTAATTCTAGTGTTAGGTTAAAGCAGTACTTAAGTCAAAACAGGCGTCAGTCTGATGCAGTGGGAAACGTCCCTAGATAACATGACAACATAACATTGCTAGTTGCAGAGTATCGAAATACTATTTTGAATTAACATATCAACCGGTCTTGTACGTTGGAGTTTGGACTTGAGCAAACAAAACGTCTGCCATTCGTGCTGACAAACAACCCAGTGCGTGATCCGTAGCCAGTTCGACGTAATGGGGTTACTACAATACTACAATTGTCCATGCCCCAAAGCCCAAATGAATAACGTATTGATTCCAACAAAGAAATGGGTCGTTGATAATCTTAAATAACGATGCCTAAAAAGTATATATATATTTACACAGGTCCGAAGTCGTTGAAGACTTAACCAAGTGTTTGAAATGAAGCCTATCGTGTTCGTTGAAATTGATGTGGCTCCGCTGAACCCAGCAAATATTCATATCCACACCGGAAACACCATTTATAAATAGTATAAGATACAATTGGAGCAATCGGCTCCGTCCATCAAGTTTAAAGGGCATAGTATCGAGTACCGTGCAGGGTCCATCGACGCCTACAGAGCAAGGTTTATTCGGTTATGTATCGCACAAACTCTTATTCACGCCAAGATATGGCCGCTAAAGAAGTTGATATCAGTAACTGGTCGTTCCCACGGCGCTTTGTGCATAATGGAATCCACTATCCCCGCTTTCCCGAGATAGAAGCTCGTCTTAGCGAGATGATATCCGGGGATGTCCTGGACTTCGACGTCCTCGTTGCCACGTTCCCCAGATCAGGTTAGGTCTACTTACGTGTATTTGCCTTTTAAAATATCTAGTGCCATAAATTTATGACTGACACTTGTAATTTCATGGTGAATCATGAATTTATTTTTTGCAATCCTGGAACCGCTAGACTCATTGAGATCGTTTGGTTCCTCCTCCATAATATCTTCTTACATTTATTATTTGTTTTCAAATATCCAGTTCAACACCTCAGTTAACATCTATTATTTTATGGTGAATTATGAAATCATTTGGCAATTCAGGAACCGCCAGACTCATTGAGATCGTTTGGCTGCTCCTTCATAATTGTGACGTTGACACAGCCAAGTCTGTCGAGCTGGGTCAGAGACATGCTTTCTTGGAGATGATGCGTTCATCAGAGAAGAATAGTCTGCAAGCTCCGGTTGTCGCTAAGACTCATGTGGATTTTAATGTTGCTGAGACCCTCGTGAAACGTCAGAAGAAAGTTGTGGTAGGAATCCGCAACCCAAAAGACTCATTGGTCTCTTTGTATCATTTCTACAGGATGAACGTTAAGGCTGGACTTTTCCCTGGATCTTGGCACCAGTTCTTTCAGCTCTACCTCAAGGGAGAAACATCTTATGGCAACTTCTTTGACAACGTTTTGTCCTGGTGGGAACAACGAGACAGGGAAAATATCATGATTGTAAGATACGAAGACCTCAATGAAAACCCGCTGAAGGTTATCAAGGAAATGGCGGCGTTTCTAGGGCAAACTCATACTGAAGAGAAACTCATGGAAGTCGCTGAATGGACCTCATTTGCAAACATGAAAAAAAATCCTACGACAAATTTCCAATCTGAGCATTATCAAGATCAATTTAAGTCAACCATTTCCCCGTATATGCGTAAAGGTGCTGTTGGAGATTGGAAGAATTATTTCAATGAGGAGGAAAGTAATCGAATTGATGCTTCGTGTGAGTCCCTCTGTAAACCTCTTGGTCTGAATTTCAAATTTGAATGATAGTCACATTTCGAAGCTTAACTTGGAACGCATATTTCGTTTAGTACCCAATGTCCAAATTCTAAAGCATTCAATGAAACCTAATGTAGACGTCAATAGTATGTCGTTAGACCATTGAATTCAAAGCTATTCTAAGGGGGCTCACTCCTGACATAATATATTAACACGTGTTCAGTGCGCTGTTTGTCATAACGTCTATCTGAACACCATGCAGAATATAAGATGTGCGGTTGCCCTGACCAATTACTACAGCCCCATGTACTTTTGTTGATTAATGGTAGCGCCGCGATAGGTGTTCTGTAAATTCTCACCGCATGTGCCAATTAGAGTGAGCTCTCTTAGTTTAGCTAGTGAGGAAAATAACGAGCATGTTTCTTTGACTGATTATGGTTGTGATCATTTTCCTTATTTATGTCTTCCAACGATAGTCAAGGTTTTTCGGGCTTTTCTCCGGAACGGTTAAACATATCAACATGAAATTTTGGGGAATGATAGATCAAGTTGGGACACAACAGTTTGACGCGCATGCGCAGTGTTGGAGGCTTGTGGGATCGATTTTTCGTCGATTTTTCCCCCATTTTCTGTAACTATCTCCTCCATAACTACTGCAGTTACGAACATATGAATTATATGGTTGTAACAAGCAATTATCGTAGCATGGAATAGGCGAAAAAAAATACTTGTTTTCACCTTTTGTACTTTGTATAATCACATGTATTTTAGAGTACCTATCGCGATTTTTGCTACGAGTTCTCTCCTCGCTGATATCTCTGAAACGGCTGTATTTACGCACATGAAATTTTGTCAGTATTTAGAACTTGGCCTCGTGATAATGATTGTAACAGTATTTGTAGCATTCACAGTAACAAAAAACAGTAAAAAAGACGATTAGTTTCAAGGTTTTCTACTGATTAGCGCGCAGGCTAACAGCAGGTGCTGTTTAAGTAGGCCAAACCTTACGTAATCGACCAGAGGCATTCATGCCTGCCTTGGCTGGGTTTGCATTGACTTGGCTAGGGGTCATGTCAAAACAGGCTAAACCTTACGTAATCTACCAGCGGCATATATCACTTTCGTCGGCTCAATATTGACTTGGCAAAGGGGTCATGTCAAAACATCTAAGCGGCAGCTTATAATAGTGCGCGTTACCAGCTCTTCTCGGTCCGTGCATATACTGTCTTTTTGTCTCAGTGACAGTGTGCACTGGATGTCCCCGTGCAATCAAAGCGGGTATATATACACAAACACGCATACACGCACACATATATATATATATATGTATACACAAGGTGTTTTTCGATGCCAAGCTTCCGAGCGCCGAGCAGCTATCTATATATAGCATATTTATGTGTATATTTATAAGTGTGCGTGTTTATATACGTATATATATAAATATATATATATTTATATATATATATATATATCAACATATATATATATTTATATATATACACATATTTATATATATTTATATATATATATATATATATACATATAAACATATATATATACATATATATATATATACATATATATATACATATACATAAATATACATATACATATATACATAGACATATAAATAAATAAATATACATATGTATATATATTTATATATATATGCATGTAAATATACATATATATATATACATACATATATATACATATATATATATACATATATATAAATATACATATATACATATATATAAATATATAACTAAATATATATATATAAATGCATGTATATATATATATATATATGTATATATATATATTCATATAAATATTTTTAGAGATAATATTGTTTGTGTTATATTGTTGGTACCGTATTGCTGGTCGTCCAGGCTTGTCGTTGGAAGACATGCCGTTGGCCTTGTGCCAACTCCAAGTAGGCCAAACCTATAAGTGTGTTTGTGTTTATATTTATATATATATATATATATATATATATATATATATATATATATATATATATATATATATATATAAACATATATATATATATATATATATATATATATATATATATATATATATATATATATATATATATATATATATATATATATACATATATATATATTAATATATACAAGATGTCAATCGAGTATATACAAGACATCCATTGAATGACAAGATTCAAGTCTACCAGCATTTATCTATTTCTGTAGTTAATACAATTATTCTTCATTGACTTTATGAGATATCGTTATTTTGGAACACAAAAACCAACCCAATATACACAATGAATCTTGCTAAGCATCACAAAGTGTAATAAACGTGAGAGTCAAATTAGTGATAATTTTTTTGTTATTGTTACCAACATTTAACGGTGTCATATGTAGACATAACATTAATGTCATGGTTAATGCAAGCTGTTGCAAATTGTTGTGTAGACATTTAAGTAGCATGGCAACAAGTAACTTAGATGGCATCACCAAGCATAGCAAATAATAACATGATATTCATGTGCCTTTTAAGTGAACAGAATGAAAACATATCATATTAGAAACTATTGTTCAGGACTGGAACATCATCTAGGGGCATGCAAACAAAATGAGATAAGTCTCGCGATGATAGGAAAGGGGCCTCAACATCATTGTGCAGCTGTAGACACATTATTCATCATGCCTCCGGTCTGTTGCACACACATCGCTGGACTAGTCATTGTGCACTGAGGATTGAATGAGCATTTGTTTGGACGATGTAACATGAGGAAATATTTGTAAGTTCAAAGTCTCTATTAGTGGTTTATTCTTAGCTTGGCTATTCTCCCGATGTGAGTTGATGCCTGACACAGATAATCGACAATCGATGGCAATAAAAGTGCTCTGGGGAAGATATTTGCCCAAAAATAAGATTATATCAAAATCCTAAACATTGGAAAATTGGCGTGCAAAAATGGGAATCTGTCGCGCGCGAACGTCATATAAATGATTCGTATGGTAGTCTTGAGTATAAATTGAACAACGCATACTATATCAGACGTCATAATATGCACAGTTAAAGACGAGCACTCCACATCAGGCAATTACATGTCCTCCCGTCCAGTCGATGAGGGCTGGAAAGCAGTGTGGGTTTTTTGATTATTTCTATGTTGACAATTTCACCACAGAGGCGCTGTAAATTATGAATTTTCTACCATCCTCACACACCTTGATGTCAGTTGAAAGATAATAGTGACTTCACAACACGTCATTCAGAGTTTAAGATTTACAACAACATGCTCCTTCAACTTATATAGTATTGAACAAATACTTTTGCGTTGTCAATTACATATAACCAAGTGGTATTAAGTCAATGTTATCATTGGTCAATCATCAACAAACTCTCTGAAGGATAAAACCACAAAGTATTAATAAGATTGATCATGCGAACATGAATAAGAATATACATCATCCTTCCAATGTGTTGTTGTCAATGCATTATATATGTATCTAACATTTCTAATCGTTTGGCCTACATACATATACATACATACATACATACATACATACATACATACATACATACATACATACATACATACATACATACATACATACATACATACATACATACATACATACATACATACATACATACATACATACATACATACATACATACATACATACATACATACATACATACATACATACATACATACATACATACATACATACATACATACATACATACATACATACATACATACATACATACATACATACATACATATACATACATACATACATACATACATACATACATACATACATACATACATACATACATACATACATACACATACATACATACATACATACATACATACATACATACATACATACATACATACATACATACATACATACATACATACATACATACATACATACATACATACATACATACATACATACATACATACATACATACATACATACATACATACATACATACATACAACATACATACATACATACATACACAAGGCTTAAGTTAATTCCAGTGTTCGGTTAAAGCAGTACTTAAGTCAAAACAGGCGTCAGTCTGATGCAGCGGAAAATGCCCCTAGACAACATGACAACATAACATTGCTAGTTGCAGAGTATTGAAATACTATTTTGAATTAACTTATCAACAGGTCTTGTCCGTTGGAGTTTGGACTTGAGCAAACAAAACGTCTGCCATTCGTGCTGACAAACTACCTAGCGCGTGATCCGTAGCCAGTTCGACGTAATGGGGTTACTACAATACTACAATTGTCTATGTCCCAAAGCCCAAATGAATAACGTGTTGATTCCAGCAAAGAAATGGGTCGTTGTTAATCTTAAATAACGATGGCTAAAAAGTATATATATATTTACACAGGTCCGAAGTCGTTGAAGACTTAACCAAGTGTTTGAAATGAAGCCTATCGTGTTCGTTGAAATTGATGTGGCTCCGCTGAACCCAGCAAATATTCATATCCACACCGGAAACACCATTTATAAATAGTATAAGATACAATTGGAGCAATCGGCTCCGTCCATCAAGTTTAAAGGGCATAGTATCGAGTACCGTGCAGGGTCCATCGCCGGGTCCATCGACGCCTACAGAGCAAGGTTATTTCGGTTATGTATCGCACAAACTCTTATTCACGCCAAGATATGGCCGCTAAAGAAGTTGATATCAGTAACTGGTCGTTCCCACGGCGCTTTGTGCATAATGGAATCCACTATCCCCGCTTTCCCGAGATAGAAGCTCGTCTTAGCGAGATGATATCCGGGGATGTCCTGGACTTCGACGTCCTCGTTGCCACGTTCCCCAGATCAGGTTAGGTCTACTTACGTGTATTTGCCTTTTAAAATATCTAGTGCCATAAATTTATGACTGACACTTGTAATTTCATGGTGAATCATGAATTTATTTTTTGCAATCCTGGAACCGCTAGACTCATTGAGATCGTTTGGTTCCTCCTCCATAATATCTTCTTACATTTATTATTTGTTTTCAAATATCCAGTTCAACACCTCAGTTAACATCTATTATTTTATGGTGAATTATGAAATCATTTGGCAATTCAGGAACCGCCAGACTCATTGAGATCGTTTGGCTGCTCCTTCATAATTGTGACGTTGACACAGCCAAGTCTGTCGAGCTGGGTCAGAGACATGCTTTCTTGGAGATGATGCGTTCATCAGAGAAGAATAGTCTGCAAGCTCCGGTTGTCGCTAAGACTCATGTGGATTTTAATGTTGCTGAGACCCTCGTGAAACGTCAGAAGAAAGTTGTGGTAGGAATCCGCAACCCAAAAGACTCATTGGTCTCTTTGTATCATTTCTACAGGATGAACGTTAAGGCTGGACTTTTCCCTGGATCTTGGCACCAGTTCTTTCAGCTCTACCTCAAGGGAGAAACATCTTATGGCAACTTCTTTGACAACGTTTTGTCCTGGTGGGAACAACGAGACAGGGAAAATATCATGATTGTAAGATACGAAGACCTCAATGAAAACCCGCTGAAGGTTATCAAGGAAATGGCGGCGTTTCTAGGGCAAACTCATACTGAAGAGAAACTCATGGAAGTCGCTGAATGGACCTCATTTGCAAACATGAAAAAAAATCCTACGACAAATTTCCAATCTGAGCATTATCAAGATCAATTTAAGTCCACCATTTCCCCGTATATGCGTAAAGGTGCTGTTGGAGACTGGAAGAATTACCTCAATGTGGAGGAAAGTAATCTAATTGATACATCGTGTGAGTCCCTCTGTAAACCTATGGGTCTGAATTTCAAATTTGAAAGATAGTCACATTTCGAAGCTTAACTTGGAACGCATATTTCGTTTAGTACCCAATGTCAAATTCTAAAGCATTCAATGAAACCTAATGTAGATGTCAATAGTGTGTCGTTAGACCATTGAATTCAAAGCAATTCTAAGGTGGCTCACTCCTACATAATTTATTAACACGTGTTCAGTGCGCTGTTTGTCATAACGTCTATCTGAACACCATGCAGAATATAAGATGTGTGGCTGCCCTGACCAATTAGATGTCGTCATTACTACAGCCCCATGTGCTTTTGTTGATTAATGGTAGCGCCGCGATAGGTGTTCTGTAAATTCTCACCACATGTGCCAATTAGAGTGAGCTCTCTTAGTTTAGCTAATGAGGAAAATAACGAGCATGTTTCTTTGATTGATTATGGTTGTGATCATTTTCCTTATTATATATACAAGATGTCAATCGAGTATATACAAGACATCCATTGAATGACAAGATTCAAGTCTACCAGCATTTGTCTATTTCTGTAGTTAATACAATTATTCTTCATTGACTTTATGAGATATCGTTATTTTGGAACACAAAAACCAATCCAATATACACAATGAATCTTGCTAAGCATCACAAAGTGTAATAAAGGTGAGAGTCAAATTAGTGATACATGATTTTATTGTTGCTAACATTTAACGATGCCATATGTAGACATAACATTAATGTCATGGTCAATGCAAGCTGTTGCAAATTGCTGTGTAGACATTTAAGTAGCATGGCAACAAGTAACTTAGATGGCATCACCAAGCATAGCAAATAATAACATGATATTCATGTGCCTTTTAAGTGAACAGAATGAAAACATATCATATTAGAAACTATTGTTCAGGACTGGAACATCATCTAGGGCATGCAAACAAAATGAGATAAGTCTCGCGATGATAGGAAAGGGGCCTCAACATCATTGTGCAGCTGTAGACACATTATTCATCATTGGCCTCCGGTCTGTTGCACACATCGCTGGACCAGTCATTGTGCACTGAGTATTGAATGAGCATTTGTTTGGACGATGTAACATGAGGAAATATTTGTAAGTTCAAAGTCTCTATTAGTGGTTATTCTTAGCTTGGCTATTCTCCCTATGTGAGTTGATGCCTGACACAGATAATCGACAATCGATGTCAATAAAAGTGCTCTGGGGAAGATATTGGCCCAAAAATAAGATTATATCAAAATCCTAAACATTGGAAAATTGGCGTGCAAATGGGAATCTGTCGCGCGAACGTCATATAAATGATTCGTATGGTAGTCTTGAGCATAAATTGAACAACGCATACTATATCAGACGTCATAATATGCACAGTTAAAGACGAGCACTCCACATCAGGCAATTACATGTCCTCCCGTCCAGTCGATGAGGGCTGGAAAGCAGTGTGGGTTTTTGATTATTTCTATGTTGACAATTTCACCACAGAGGCGCTGTAAATTATGAATTTCTACCATCCTCACACACCTTGATGTCAGTTGAAAGATAATAGTGACTTCATAACACGTCATTCAGAGTTTAAGATTTACAACAACATGCTCCTTCAACTTATATAGTATTGAACAAATACTTTTGCGTTGTCAATTACATATAACCAAGTGGTATTAAGTCAATGTTATCATTGGTCAATCATCAACAAACTCTCTGAAGGATAAAACCACAAAGTATTAATAAGATTGATCATGCGAACATGAATAAGAATATACATCATCCTTCCAATGTGTTGTTGTCAATGCATTATATGTATCTAACATTTCTAATCGTTTGGCCTGCATACATACATACATACATACATACATACATACATACATACATACATACATACATACATACATACATACATACATACATACATACATACATACATACATGCATGCATGCATGCATGCATGCATGCATGCATGCATGCATGCATGCATGCATGCATGCATACATACATACATACATACATACATACATACACACATACATACATACATACATACATACATACATACATACATACATACATACATACATACATACATACATACATACATACATACATACATACATACATACATACATACATACATACATACATACATACATACATACATACATACATACATACATACATACATACATACATACACATACATACATACATACATACATACATACATACATACATACATACATACATACATACATACATACATACATACAAACATACATACATACATACACAAGGCTTAAGTTAATTCCAGTGTTCGGTTAAAGCAGTACTTAAGTCAAAACAGGCGTCAGTCTGATGCAGCGGAAAATGCCCCTAGACAACATGACAACATAACATTGCTAGTTGCAGAGTATTGAAATACTATTTTGAATTAACTTATCAACAGGTCTTGTCCGTTGGAGTTTGGACTTGAGCAAACAAAACGTCTGCCATTCGTGCTGACAAACTACCTAGCGCGTGATCCGTAGCCAGTTCGACGTAATGGGGTTACTACAATACTACAATTGTCTATGTCCCAAAGCCCAAATGAATAACGTGTTGATTCCAGCAAAGAAATGGGTCGTTGTTAATCTTAAATAACGATGGCTAAAAAGTATATATATATTTACACAGGTCCGAAGTCGTTGAAGACTTAACCAAGTGTTTGAAATGAAGCCTATCGT
This sequence comes from Urechis unicinctus, assembly GCA_034190875.2. NCBI lineage: Eukaryota > Metazoa > Annelida > Polychaeta > Xenopneusta > Urechidae > Urechis > Urechis unicinctus. Next base: position 3,604,210 of record CM067355.1, read on the forward strand.
GTTCGTTGAAATTGATCTGGCTCCGCTGAACCCAGCAAATATTCATATCCACACCGGAAACACCATTTATAAATAGTATAAGATACAATTGGAGCAATCGGCTCCGTCCATCAAGTTTAAAGGGCATAGTATCGAGTACCGTGCAGGGTCCATCGACGCCTACAGAGCAAGGTTTATTCGGTTCTGTATCGCACAAACTCTTATTCACGCCAAGATATGGCCGCTAAAGAATTTGATATCAGTAACTGGTCGTTCCCACGGCGCTTTGTGCATAATGGAATCCACTATCCCCGCTTTCCCGAGATAGAAGCTCGTCTTAGCGAGATGATATCCGGGGATGTCCTGGACTTCGACGTCCTCGTTGCCACGTTCCCCAGATCAGGTTAGGTCTACTTACGTGTATTTGCCTTTTAAAATATCTAGTGCCATAAATTTATGACTGACACTTGTAATTTCATGGTGAATCATGAATTTATTTTTTGCAATCCTGGAACCGCTAGACTCATTGAGATCGTTTGGTTCCTCCTCCATAATATCTTCTTACATTTATTATTTGTTTTCAAATATCCAGTTCAACACCTCAGTTAACATCTATTATTTTATGGTGAATTATGAAATCATTTGGCAATTCAGGAACCGCCAGACTCATTGAGATCGTTTGGCTGCTCCTTCATAATTGTGACGTTGACACAGCCAAGTCTGTCGAGCTGGGTCAGAGACATGCTTTCTTGGAGATGATGCGTTCATCAGAGAAGAATAGTCTGCAAGCTCCGGTTGTCGCTAAGACTCATGTGGATTTTAATGTTGCTGAGACCCTCGTGAAACGTCAGAAGAAAGTTGTGGTAGGAATCCGCAACCCAAAAGACTCATTGGTCTCTTTGTATCATTTCTACAGGATGAACGTTAAGGCTGGACTTTTCCCTGGATCTTGGCACCAGTTCTTTCAGCTCTACCTCAAGGGAGAAACATCTTATGGCAACTTCTTTGACAACGTTTTGTCCTGGTGGGAACAACGAGACAAGGAAAATATCATGATTGTAAAATACGAAGACCTCAATGAAAACCCGCTGAAGGTTATCAAGGAAATGGCGGCGTTTCTAGGGCAAACTCATACTGAAGAGAAACTCATGGAAGTCGCTGAATGGACCTCATTTGCAAACATGAAAAAAAATCCTACGACAAATTTCCAATCTGAGCATTATCAAGATCAATTTAAGTCCACCATTTCCCCGTATATGCGTAAAGGTGCTGTTGGAGACTGGAAGAATTACCTCAATGTGGAGGAAAGTAATCTAATTGATACATCGTGTGAGTCCCTCTGTAAACCTATGGGTCTGAATTTCAAATTTGAAAGATAGTCACATTTCGAGCTTAACTTGGAACGCATATTTCGTTTAGTACCCAATGTCCAAATTCTAAAGCATTCAATGAAACCTAATGTAGATGTCAATAGTGTGTCGTTAGACCATTGAATTCAAAGCAATTCTAAGGTGGCTCACTCCTACATAATTTATTAACACGTGTTCAGTGCGCTGTTTGTCATAACGTCTATCTGAACACCATGCAGAATATAAGATGTGTGGCTGCCCTGACCAATTAGATGTCGTCATTACTACAGCCCCATGTGCTTTTGTTGATTAATGGTAGCGCCGCGATAGGTGTTCTGTAAATTCTCACCACATGTGCCAATTAGAGTGAGCTCTCTTAGTTTAGCTAATGAGGAAAATAACGAGCATGTTTCTTTGATTGATTATGGTTGTGATCATTTTCCTTATTATATATACAAGATGTCAATCGAGTATATACAAGACATCCATTGAATGACAAGATTCAAGTCTACCAGCATTTGTCTATTTCTGTAGTTAATACAATTATTCTTCATTGACTTTATGAGATATCGTTATTTTGGAACACAAAAACCAATCCAATATACACAATGAATCTTGCTAAGCATCACAAAGTGTAATAAGGTGAGAGTCAAATTAGTGATACATGATTTTATTGTTGCTAACATTTAACGATGCCATATGTAGACATAACATTAATGTCATGGTCAATGCAAGCTGTTGCAAATTGCTGTGTAGACATTTAAGTAGCATGGCAACAAGTAACTTAGATGGCATCACCAAGCATAGCAAATAATAACATGATATTCATGTGCCTTTTAAGTGAACAGAATGAAAACATATCATATTAGAAACTATTGTTCAGGACTGGAACATCATCTAGGGCATGCAAATAATATGAGATAAGTCTCGCGATGATAGGAAAGGGGCCTCAACATCATTGTGCAGCTGTAGACACATTATTCATCATTGGCCTCCGGTCTGTTGCACACATCGCTGGACTAGTCATTGTGCACTGAGGATTGAATGAGCATTTGTTTGGACGATGTAACATGAGGAAATATTTGTAAGTTCAAAGTCTCTATTAGTGGTTATTCTTAGCTTGGCTATTCTCCCGATGTGAGTTGAAACCTGACACAGATAATCGACAATCGATGGCAATAAAAGTGCTCTGGGGAAGATATTGGCCTAAAAATAAGATTATATCACAATCCTAAACATTGGAAAATTGGCGTGCAAATGGGAATCTGTCGCGCGAACGTCATATAAATGATTCGTATGGTAGTCTTGAGCATAAATTGGACAACGCATACTATATCAGACGTCATAATATGCACAGTTAAAGACGAGCACTCCACATCAGGCAAATACATGTCCTCCCGTCCAGTCGATGAGGGCTGGAAAGCAGTGTGGGTTTTTGATTATTTCTATGTTGACAATTTCACCACAGAGGCGCTGTAAATTATAAATTTCTACCATCCTCACACACCTTGATGTCAGTTGAAAGATAATAGTGACTTCACAACACGTCATTCAGAGTTTAAGATTTACAACAACATGCTCCTTCAACTTATATAGTATTGAACAAATACTTTTGCGTTGTCAATTACATATAACCAAGTGGTATTAAGTCAATGTTATCATTGGTCAATCATCAACAAACTCTCTGAAGGATAAAACCACAAAGTATTAATAAGATTGATCATGCGAACATGAATAAGAATATACATCATCCTTCCAATGTGTTGTTGTCAATGCATTATATGTATCTAACATTTCTAATCGTTTGGCCTGCATACATACATACATACATACATACATACATACATACATACATACATACATACATACATACATACATACATACATACATACATACATACATACATACATACATACATACATACATACATACATACATACATACATACATACATACATACATACATACATACATACATACATACATACATACATACATACATACATACATACATACATACATACATACATACATACATACATACATACATACATACATACATACATACATACATACATACATACATACATACATACATACATACATACATACATACATACATACATACATACATACATACATACATACATACATACATACATACATACATACATACATACATACATACATACATACATACATACATACATACATACATACATACATACATACATACATACATACATACATACATACATACATACATACATACATACACACATGCATACACACATGCATACATACATGCATACATGCATACATACAGACATACATACATACATACATACATACATACGAACATACATATATACGAACATACGTGATGAGTTATAAATCAACTGTCCATACCTGTGCAACACTAAATGGTCGATAGACGATTGCAATCAGGGGTCCATTAATGTTCTCAAGTCGTTGTGTGCCCTTCGATGCTCTCTCTTGCTCGACCAGGTTTGGATTCCTTGATTCCCCGTCAAGAATAATATTCTGCAGCAAGGATGCAAGTATTTTGGCCAGAGATACCAAGATCTCTATGTTAAAACTGTGTCAACCGTACAATTGCTATTACTCTGAATACATTAATCCACCCTAAAGAGGACATCGAATTATCTGATAACTGTTCTTTCAGATGATCGTTGTTACTCGGTTGAGTAGTACTGAGAGTATGCATGGGACAGATTTATTTGTCGCTTTTGGGACATCCACAGCCCCCTATAGCACCCCCATATTGGTGTGAATCATTAGAGAGGAGGCCCTCGATTACAACATAAGCCTTTATCTATAGATGTCCCTCATGTACCCTATTTTTCTACATCAATACAGACTTCCTTCATATATCCTATTATCCTAAATCAATAGAGGGCATGCCTCAGTAGAGGGGTGTCCCTCATATACTCTTCTGGCCTACATCAATAGAGGGGTGTCCCTCATATACTCTTCTGTCCTACATCAATAGAGGGGTGTCCCTCATATACTCTTCTGGCCTACATCAATTTTCCCCAACTTTAATTTTTAAATAATGCAATATTTGCAATTACAAGCTATTGACAACTAGAATGTGTTAAAATTGAAGTGTTATAAATGGAGATATTTAGAATGAAACTTGCCACTTTTGGTGCGTTTGTAACCGGAAGTGACGTCATCAATATGTATGGATTCGCATGCTGTCACTGACAACATTTGACCCAATGTTTGTTACTATCCGACTTGTATTAGCGATTTTATAAGCGGCCGAATTTTTTTTTAACATTTTTGATTTTCGACTTGGGGCGATTGGGAGGACCATTGAGTTACTACAATTAAAATATGCTTAGAAAGCGTTTTCAATTGAATTAAGCTACAAAATGTTGTTAGATCGGAAAATTATCCACGGAGATATTCGGAATTCTACATTTTCTCATGTTCAATTACCTTGACCTTAGTTAAACTCGGAGACCACCCATCAAACGACCTCCTTTTTAACTTGTTTGAACTTTCCCTAACGATCGCACAATTCGAACTGGCTGTGATTATGCCTTTCTTCACTAGCTGTAAACACCCAAGCTACTGATCGTTTTCCCTCATGTCCAATACCTAATAGTGAATTCAGATTGACACTGGGTGGAACTAGCACCTAGGTGTCACGGATTGAGATCCCCCCCCCCCCACCTTTTCGGAACCTTTCCTTCTGGTTACGCTAGGCATGTGTTATCAAGACGCACCCAGAGATACTTGAGTAATACAATGCCCCCTCCCTCGCCTCAAATATACATTTATGCATTTCTGCTTCAATATATTGGATGAAGTGTCACCCTTCGTTTGATTTCTGGTCAGAGATCAGTCATATATTCGTTCCTCCACACATATTCTATACTACATACGATCAACCCTTTGTCCCAGCGGCGTGTGTTTCGCAACCCAGTCTGGGCATGGGTTAGTGCCAAGTGGGCACTGGCACTTAAGGGGAGCTGCCTATTAATCACAATCCTCCTCGTCCATAAAAGTCGTGATATCACCTAGTTGTTGAAGGTCACGTTTAATCTAAATATTATCATTACTTTTTTAGCTGTTTACCTCTGTGTGGTGATTCATATTCAGGTGCAGAGGGGAGGCATGTTATCTACCCATTTAACTCGATTTCATAATAATGAAATACCATTTATTAAAATTAGTTGTTGAAGGTCACGTTTAATCCAAATATTATCATTACCTTTTTAGCTGTTTACCAGTCAGTCTACTAGGCAGACCTTACAGCAGTATATTTTGGAACATGTGGATGAAAATAAAAAGTTCATCTTTAAAACGCATCACAGTTACTTGTTATTGTAGAGTATCTGGGTGAAATGGTGTAACCAATGATATGCTTCATAGAAGCAACATGGGAGGTTCCCTTTAAGAAGCTGGTGGGCTCTATCTTATACTTTAATTTTTCTTGTTTATGCGCGTTCCTTCGTTGTAGCTTTCATTGCTGCTTGTTGTTGCTGAGTGGGGACTTGCCAGATAAATAACACGAGTCCAGGAGTAGAGTTGCCTACTGGTTTTATTGAGGTTTTTAACAATGAGGGTTGCCGGGGTTTTCTGCCAGAATATCGTATCTGGACTTGGAGAATCTCTTCCCTAAATGATATGAGCGGGCTGGTTATATCGTTCCCCCGGGAGTTGGATTCCCCAGAGGCCTTTGACCAAGCCACGCTATGGGACCACGGCCTCTGGCCTAACGACCCCGCATGGGGTAGTGGACTCGTTAGCTATTAACCAATGGGATTTAGCACAGGCCATATCGTGCTGGTAATGAATGGGGGAGGCAGGGGGAACTTTAGCTAGAATATTATTATAACATCATCCCCAACCATAATTAAGTTGAACTTCCACTGTTCAATCAGCTTAGAATTTACCCTTGAATTTCTAAAATTTACTTTGTTACACTAATTGAAGTCTGAGTGAAAGGAAATTTGGAATATGAGTTAAAGAGTAAAAGGAACAGCACGACATGAGCCCTAAATCATTTGATTTTGAATTTTGAATGATCCCAGAGTAGCTTGGACATGCGCCAATAGTGTTTTACATTGGCACATAATACTAATAGATTATATAGATGATGTTTAAAATAATTTTACAAATAGTATTTTAATTCAGTTAGCCGTAAAGATGTTGAAAGAAACATATTACTATAAAATGGAAAGTATTAAAATATGGGTGATAAATCTAGCCGTTATGACATTAATTGCATTTTCACAGTATTACTCCGCACTAAAACCACATGAGAAAAAGTGATGCGCCTATACTTAAAATGGTAAAATAACTTATTGTAACTAATTTAATTATTAATTTTGGAAGAATTAAACTAATGTCATGAAATTCATGGATTTGTTTGGATGTTTCTTGGAGAGGGCTGCCGTGCCGAGCGCCGTGGGTTCGCCTTGTATCGCTTGGGGTTGAGGGGAGATAGCGGTTATCAGACGCTTGATTGAGCCGCTGTGTGTCTTCACTGTATCCTTGGTCAGGAAGAGATTAGCTTCAGCTTGCATGGTGTTGGCGCACGGGCTGAAGACGCTATCTCCCTCTTTTATGGCGAAAATATACCTGGAAACAAATGATCTTACGGCAGCGACCAGTGTGTCTTGGTGGTGGGTAATGTAGGATAGATTAAAACCATGAATGTTCAATGTGTGCTGTAAGTGTGAGTATGATACTTATGAATAGTATGATAGTATCTATCACCAGCCATTCGACATCAGGGTCCCAGCACATGTGTTTATTGTGAGCTTAGTAGAAACTTTTCTACTTTACCCTCAAGTACTATATTTGTCTATTTTAACGAGAGTGCTTTGTCATCTAGCTGAAGTAAATCATTGATATCCGGATGCTTCAAGATGGCCCATCTGTAGAGCACATAGGTATGAACTATTGGTAGCACTTTATCCTTTAAACATCCATTTAGTAATTTGTAGTCACTTCAGGAGGTATGTTTGCTAGAGCATGACTCACACCAAGAAGCCAGAAACTCGTGTTTGTTTGCTTTGAAACTGTAGTGTTAGTCATCATAACGTTGCATGAAATAGGTTATGACGGATACATGTTTACTTCCGGGGAGTTGGCGTTGAGCCGGTTAGAATTATGTTCGGTTTTGAAGTTGGTAAATAAAGAAGCCTTTCATGTGATAAACACCTCTTAGAGAACATTACAGTAACCTAAGATACATCAGTAATAAACAATATTATAATATTATAGGTAAAGAGATTCCTTTTCAATCTGATGCACGTTTCCCAGTGTTGTTCGTTCACTGATAAACCTTACTAAAAACGCTTATTTTTATATTGCCCGTTTCTCTTGCTAATGTAGTGCCACTGAAAGCAATGAAAGTCAAGTCCAATATCAGTGGTTTTCAGCAAGCAAAATGAGAACATCTACATGTGATAGGCTGCTTGACTACGTCTATCACAACGGCGATCATTGTTACTGCATATATTGGGACTGCTTTTCATTTCAGGGGTCATTCGAGACTACTATGATACGAGTTGATACTAAACTGAGTCGGGATTTACTGATTTATGGTCTAGTTATCAGTACATTTCTACTCAGAAAAGACCAAATGGTTCAGATCTATGTTAGACAAAGTATTCATAGGAGGGTTTTCATTCAACTATTAGTATTCAACTTCACACGCTTGTAGAGATACCCCAATCGTTTTTCAGGCTATGATAGTGACTGAAATCCATCAAAATCTTGGAGCTAGGCGCACAAAGCGTACAATTGTTATAAGGTAAGGCCGACCTTTGACCCCGCGATGACTGCATTGCATAAGCCAAGGAAGGAAGCCCATTGCCAAGCCATAGTCATATGTTCTAGTGTGATACACACCTGGTAGAAGATTACCGACCAGATAAAGTATACAACAGCCATAACTTGTGATGCCTTTTGATTCGATTTATTACTATCCCAATATTACACGCATTTGTTCAGCCTACAATATCACCCAATCAACGTTAAACATCGACTTAGAGCTAATGAGCTATATATTCTGTCGTGTCCTTTAAGAAGGAGTTCAAGACATTCGGTTGTCGACCGTATCAGCCAAGCTTTCTCAATGAGGCCATTTTCTTGTAAAAATACTGTTTCACAAAATGATAAAAGTCATATTCTTCTTGGAGCTTGGCACGAAGCAAATCAAAAGTCTTTTTTTCCAATTGCGGTTTCCCTTTGACAGCATTGACGTGCCCTGCAGACAGACATATTACAGAACGTCAAACATTGTTCCAATCACGCAATTCTTGTGGCTTAACTTATATTAACTATGACTCAATAAGAATAACAACCTATTGTAAGGGAGCGAGCGCCCTTGAAGAACTTCGGTAAAAGTATTTCTAGTCCTTCAGTGAAAGATGTAAGGTCCTCTAAGAAGCCCACCAGAAGGTAATTATTGATCACATTGTGTTTGGCTTTTGCAATTGAGTCAGCTGAAGGTTCTCTGGAAATAAAATCAACAAGCTGAAAATTACGTGGAAGTCCGCTTCAATGAGTGCAAGGAATAGTCCATCCTATCTAAGGGAGTGTTGTAACCATTAGACATACAAACAAATATCATCTTGACCACAGAAGAAAGGTGCAATGACGAAAAAATCTGTTGGTCGATTGCAACCTGGTAGCTGTTTCTCTACACATTCATCAAAGCTCTGCAAAAGACACATACACACACACACATGTATATATATATTTATATATATGTTTGTGTGTGCGTGTGTTTGTGTTTGTGTGTTTGTGTGTGTGTGTGTGTGTGTGTGTGCGCGTGTGTGTGCGTGTGTGTGTGTGTGTGTGTGTGTGCGTGTGTGTGTGTGTGTGTGTGTGTGTGTGTGTGTGTGTGTGTGTGTGTGTGTGTGTGTGTGTGTGTGTGTGTGTGTGTGTGTGTGTGTGTGTGTGTGTGTGTGTGTGTGTGTGTGTGTGTATTCTTGTGCAAATCCGCAGGGTCGTGTTATGGTATTTATTCATTTACACTTCAGTTTGAGTTACTTACTTTACTAGCCATCATTATCCCTGGTAATTACCTGATTTGATGGTGCGCTTGCGATATCTCCATATCGCTTTGCAGTTGCTGTAAACTGATTATAATTCAGTTTTGAATATTCGCTCAATCGTCTTATACTTAATGTATAATAGTATTCCGACATAAGCCGCTCTATCGGATCTCGTATGATATTAATATGCACTGGTGGTCCTGCTCCAAAGCTGTTCATAAACGAAACAAACAAACTACATTAATGGTTTAATAATGACAAAAGGGATGGGAATCATTCCATGAAGTTTCACGATTGTCTTCGCGAATTCATATGATATCACTTTTATGGAAAGCCTTTGTTTGTTGATGGAATAGGCTTTATTCGTCTGTAGTTTACCTTGTAAAGTTAATATAATGCACTTGACGGTTATAAACTGCGGGGGTCGGAAGCTTCATGACTTCTTTGACAAAGGCCTCCTGCAAAATTGCTATGCAATGTTTTAGGTAGTACGGGAAATATAATATACATTAATAAAAGCGAAAGGCTGCTGTTCCGTATTGCAACAATAGTGTATAACATAGACAGGTCATTGCAAGATTATGTGAATGGTGACTGGTTAGTTACAAGCTCAGAAATATATCCAACACCCGGGGGGGGGGGGCACTTAATGGTATAGAGGTAGTACATATGTGCCGCGCGACGGGGTATGTTTTTTCGGCCTCTTGACTTGTACGACGGGTTTTTTGGCCTCATACTTGTACGACGGGGTATGTTTTTGAGCTTCAATCTGTATGAGGGGTTATAAATTCGCATAATACCTTGTACGACGGGGTATGCTTTTGGCCATTTTGACCTAGTACGACGGGTACGGGTTTTCGAGGTCCCGCGGCACACCCCTATCCAGAATAAGGCCAAGTGCCCCCCCCCCCCCCCCGGGATCCAACATTACAATTGCATTAACAGAATGAAAGCTAATCTACAGTCACAATATACCTGGTCCTTGTGGTTTATATGCCAATCAAAGTACACCCGGGATCTTGATGAATGAAAGCCGTTTTGAGATGATAGGTTCTTCATCAAAGATTGCATTGTCGAACTCCCGCACTTGGGCACCCTGTTGTAGTATACAATAGAATCCTTCCGGTTCAAAGGACGTCTCGTCAAATTACTTGTTTTCTTTATAATTGTCGTCTCTTGTCTCGGATATGAAGTCGGCGATACTAACGGATCTGCAATTAACTTCAACGGGGACAGCTGCGATTTTTTGGGGTTAACGACTAATGTCTCTTTATAATAATACAAAACCTGCAACAAAATTAGAATGGCAATGCTGCAGAATCCTAGCTGTTTGTTCTTCATCCAAGAGAGCATCATGTAAGAATCGTGGCACTCAGGTGCAGGAGAATATTAGTCTTTGAGTCTGTAAAATATAGGTCACCACACATAACTGCCTCAGAAAATCTACGTTGCTTTAACAAACATGTATCCTAGTTCGTATACAACGAAACAATACAAATAATCAATATTGCATTTAGCAAACGGCATACTATTATGAGTACCAGGAGTGAAAGGTTGATAGAAATGATGAAAATAGACTGCACCTTAGGGAGTATATCTTCGAAAAGCAGCACCTGCTGAAAAACCTGCTGAAAAACCTGCAGAAAAAATCAACACCGCTTGGTGAGGTGTGTGTAAACGGCAAACAAGCAGGGTGGGGGTCGAGGCTATGGGTATATATATATATATATATATACATATATATATATATATATATATATAGAGAGAGATAGAGATATATATATAATATATATATATATATATATATATATATATATATATATACATACATATATATATATATATATATACATACATACATATATATGTATATTTATATATATATATATATATATATATATATATATATATAGATATGTATGTAGATATATATATATATATATATATATATATATATATATATAGATATCTATATCTATATATATATATATATATATATATATATATATATATATATATATATATATATATATATCTCTCTATATATATATATATATATATATATCTCTCTCTATATATATATATATATATATATATATATATGATATATAGGGAGAGCAACAATGCCCGCTAAAGTATCCAACCGATGTCCATGGATAACAAGCGCTTGTAATAAACCACGCTTGTACAAAACATGTGTATATCACAATAAGACCATTAAACAGGGTATGGTAAATATGACTTGTACCTGCTGTGGGACAGAAATCAGAAAGAGTGATTTGGCTGTGGATATAAGCACGTCTGCTATACTTATCACTACAGCGCCAGGAGAGAGTTGCGCATGTTGACAAAAAAAAATATTTAAATGTGTTTGCTTATTTTCTTCACGTTAGTCAAGGTCCCCTAGCCTGATGGCTGCGGGCGCTGTTTACATGTTACTGATATTCAATAGTTTCGCCTTCAGGTCTAGGGGACCTTAATGTCTTGAACTGGACAGGCATCCCAGATTTGGGATGCTCCAATCTCAAGCCGTGTCTCTCGGTCACTCTCGGGTACTTTTGAGTTGTTGTCTCTCATTGGTTAGTTCTACAAGTTCCGAAGAACTTGTCCTACCGGACGAGTGATTTTTATGAGCTGGGCACACATTCTACAACACTCCGATTTGTTGTTTCACTCTGAGTGGCACCGTTAATCACACAGTCGGCGAGAGAAGAGACACACAACTGGTTCTTTTTAACTGACTATTACGTAAACATACTATCGTGCAGCTAAGCGATTAAAGCGCTTGTTGTGGTGCTAATTTGAACTTTTGAGACGCCCCATAATTCCAGAAGACATTCAATGTGTTCTCATTGGACGCAGACCACTACAATGTCCATGACGTCACATAGAACCGAGGGTGCGTATCACAAGCCAGACACGCGCAATTAAGGTCAATCCGGGTCACAACCTTTGCGTTGATTGGTCACGAAGATTAACGAACGTGTCAAATGAATATTCGGACGCGCCAGTTTTAGACCTTGTCTGGTCGTGGACTCTAGAGCGAGAAGCGTAGCGGAACCCCTTGAGTCTGGGACGCAGACTATCTTCACGTAGTAGGTAAGGAAAATTGTATAGAATATAAAAGCGTTAGTGCTGTAATGGTAGTTGATTGCTACAAAATCTCCAGTTAAAGAAAGGCAACTTCATAGTATATTATTGTGAAGCACTGGGGAAAAGCGCGAATTGTAAGAGAAGCCATCATAGAAGAACGGTTTAAGGTTGCCTCACAAGCATCCGAACCTCGCCTGGTCGAGATTCGTATGTATGATGAAAAAGTGGCCAGATTAAGGGCAAACATACCCAAAGAGGAGGACCAGGAGAATGAATTCCCGTGGGTTGGGAGTGAGGTCCACCCATCCAATGAACCGAGGGTCGAAATGTCAGAAAACGCCGCACTCTATTTCTCGCTTGGGGGCACCGAACCCGGTTCGCGCGCTTTGTGAAGCGGGTAGTTTCGCTTTCGATGTAAAGTTTTGGTAGCTGAGCTGACTGATGTCTTTGTTTGTAAGTGTCCCGAACCTACTTTGTACGTTGAAAATTGAAAAATGTGAATATTTAATTCTCTTTCCATACAAATTCGGTAAATCGACCGCCATCCCCGCCATTCCATATCGACCATTGCCCAACGTCGGAAAAGTTTAACCGAAGCGCTAATATGAGCATTGTCGCTGACGAGTACGCAAAATAGTCCCAAGAATATATAGGCAGAACAGTAGGCATTTGGGGCTGGGA
>CM067355.1:3622360-3624860 GCA_034190875.2 Urechis unicinctus
ATATACACAGATATAGGTATATAGATATATATATATAGATATAGATCGAGAGATAGATATATAGACTACAGATATATATATATATATATATATATGACATATATAGAGATACATATATATAGATATATACATATATAATATATAGATATAATATATATATATATAAGATATATAGAGATATATAGGATATATAATATACTATATCAGAGATATATATATATAATTACAGAGAGATATATATATATATACATATATATATATATATATATATAATATATATACATATAATATATATATATATATATATATATATATAATGGATATATATATACAATACAGGTCTATATATTATACATGATATCGTAATATATTTAAATAAATGATATATAATATTATAATCGTAGAATATATATATATATATATATATATAATATATATTCTATATATATAGATATATATCTCATATATATGGAATATATCTATATTTCATATATATTTTTTTAGAGTAATATTTTTTTTTTGGTATAATTGTTGGTACCGTATGCTGGTCGTCCATAGCTTGTCGTTGGAAGACATGCCGTTGGCGCATGTGCCAACTCTAAGTAGGCCAAACTATAAGTGTGTGGTGTGTTTTACATATATATATATATCTACAGATATATATATGATAAATATATACATATATATATCCTATATATATTTATATAACCATACGATAATATACATAGTATATATATATTCATATATCTTGATAGATTATATATTATATCTATGTTTAAATTATGTATTGTACATACATCATATTTTGTCAGCTAGTCTTTTTGCTCTGTCAGTAACATATTTGATGTATAGTTCTCTCTCTTGTAATGTTTGATTAAGTAATCCGGCAATGGCTTTAGATCTCCTTAGTCTCGGCGATCTTTGCTCTCGAGATCTATCTCTCGAGAGATATCTCTAAGAGACGCTCTGGGTTTAGGTTTGATCCAAATATTTGTGGAGCTTAGAGCATGGCTGTTGCAATGGGAAGGGTTCCGGGTATTTCAAAAATATTAACACAAAAGAAACATGCCGAAATTAATATATCTGGAGATATATGTATGACAATTTTTCCATATGCACGATCCATCTAATAGAGCAAAATATCTCACTGTTTTTTATATAGATCATGTTTTACCTAATTCAATATGTGGTGTCTGTATACCAATACTCTCATATTATGTCTCATATAGAATATTTTCTATGATATCCTGTGTACAGCATCATAAAATATATATCATATAAAAATATATATACATTAATCTGTATCGCATAATGTTTTAGATATTGTCGGGGAAGAGAGTATATATCTATATCACATATATATTAATATAGTCTTCCAGATATTATCTTTTATATATCGTAGATTTAGCCTTTTTTTTTTTTTAGATCTTTTTTTGTAGTGGTATATTTTTAGGGCTATTCTCCGTAACGGTAATCGATCTACATAAAACGGCATTATTAGTAATTTCACCATTTAGAATGATAGATCAAGTTGGGACACAACTGGCGTCCAAGTTGAACATATAATGCAGCAGTGTTGGAGGCTTATGGGATCGATTTTTCGTCGATTTTTTCCCCCATTTTCTGTAACTATCTCCTCCATAAACTACTGCAGTTACGAACATATGAGTTATATGGTTGTAACAAGCAATTATCGTAGCATGGAATAGGCGAAAAAAATACTTGTTTTTACCTTTTGTACTTTGTATAATGACATATATTTTAGAGTACCTATCGCGATTTTTGCTACGAGTTCTCTCCTCGCTGATATCTCTGAAAACGGCTGTATTTACGGACATGAAATTTTGTCAGTATATTTAGAACTTGGCCTCGTGATAATGATTGTAAAATCGACCAGAGCCTTGGCTGGGTTTGCATTGACTTGGGTTGGGGGTCATGTCAAAACAGGCCAAACCTTACGTAATCAATCAGCGGCATTCATCGCTTTCGCCGTGTATTGACTTGGTGTAGGGGTCATGTCAAAACATCTAAGCGGCAGCAGCTTGTGATCTTATAATTGTGCGCGTTACCAGCTATTCTCGGTCCGTGTATATACTGTCTTTATGTCTCAGCGACAGTGGGCACTGGATGTCCCGGTGCAATCAAAGCGGGTATATATACACAAAACACGCATACACGCACACATATATATATATATATATATACACACGGTTTCCGATGCCAAGCTTCCGAGCGCCGAGCAGCTATAGGAATAGATATATATAGAGATATAGAGGGAGAAGGATATGGGATATAGATAGATAGAGAGAGATATAGAGAGAGAAGCTATAGAGAAGAGAGAGATCAGATAAGAGATAGAGATAGATAGATAGAGAGAGAGATCAGAGAGAGAGAGAGGAGAGAGAGAGAGAGAGAGAGAGGAGAGAGAGAGAGGAGAGAGAGAGACAGAGAGGAGAGAGAGAGAGAGAGAGAGAGAGAGAGAGACATAGAGAGAGAGACA
>CM067355.1:3627360-3664860 GCA_034190875.2 Urechis unicinctus
CCTCTCGCTGACATCTATCGTAAACGTGTGCGTTAATCTTACCATTACGCACACTAGTACGGCCGAAACGAGCTTTTTGCAAATAGTAACATACCTTGATGGAGCGAAGTAATCCTCACTTTCCTGTTCTTTTCTATCAGCCTATTTTCTATGTTAATCGGGTGATCGCGCAGACGAAGCCCTGGCAACTTTTTTCTCGGCCAGAACACCAACTGAGGAGAAAGAATTAAACCCTACGCCTCTGACGCAGATACCGTGTCCTCACTGAAGGGTTCATGCGCGGCCATGTGTGTTATTCGCTAAAAATATAATTGAGGTGTGTCGTATCGTGGGGGTCGTTTATTGGGTGTGGTTTGTATGGCGGTCGTTTGATTCGCTGAAACGACGGAGTATAGGAAATGTTAAAGAAGCTGTTCAGCCCCATATCGGGCACTCGGGGATCAATTCGTTAATACATAACTACGTTTAACGCAGACATAAATTATGGCATCTTTTAATTTATGCCGCAAAGTTTACTTAATTGAAAATCATGTTGATAAATGTTCAAGATTATTATTTGATTGGAAATATCCACGATGTATTGTTTTATTTAGCTGTGTCGTTCCATCGATAACAGTGCCTCCCTACAAACCATGAACTACACGAACGTTAGCTGTAAATCGTTACGCGCTCTATAACTACCTCGCTATCGATGTGTATACTTCCGCTTTGGTTACAAAATGTAGATTTCATAAAATCTTCATTCATTTAAGTTGTGGGTATCAATGCGCACAAATTAGACCGACAAGCAGGAAGGGTAATTTCGGACAAAATAAATGGCGACAGCCAAAGTAAGGATCTATTTTCTGAGACCGCAGCGCCGCGTAGTGACTGAAAGTCTGAAAACTTAAAACTTTTTGTTTCCAAGGTGCGGCTGCTAAGCAGCTTGCTAGGCAGCCTCGTTACAAACATGGGACTGAACAGTCTCTTTAACTTCCCATTGCACCTCTGATTTACATTTTTTGTGACGTCACCAACATCCATAAAAACTCATATTAGACATTAGGCCACTCGATCGGCCGGGCCGGCATATGCCTTTATGTGCCGATCTTGAGCGACGCTATGGTTGGATGATTTTTGACACCGGGTGAAAAAGCGCGCACGGGGTACTGGCATATGCCGAATGCACCGAGGCTTGGATCACCTCGGAGGGCGGGTCACCACAAGCAGACGACAACATCCGGTGCCTACATCAGAGCAGCCCTTCTGTGGGAAATAAAGCTGTGGTTACTGCCCACAAAGGCACCATTTTGATGTCTTTGATTATGAACGTTCTTTGCTTTATACGCTGCAGTTATTTAGGTTATATAACCAAGGCCCTGCAGTCACAAGTATTAAATTTTGGCATATCTTATTCTAACATTAGCAGTCCAAGTTTTCTTGGTTGTGTGTCTTTTTATTTTTCCCCTTAAAACATCATGAACTCCCATCGGGGTTAGGTCGGGGGGTGGGGGGGGGGGGGTTTGCAGCAAATCTGGGAGTAAATGGTATATCAGGCTTCCCTACCCCGTTGGTAGATTAGCAACAACGTCGGTTCCGAAGAACAACTTCTCCAAGCACTCTCGCTGCATGTCTGTCATTTCCAATCCAGGCTTGTAACTCTCAATTGTTTTTTCAGTCGATTTTTGATAAAATTCGTTTTCACATCTGACTGCCGCCATTTTGAGAAACGCTTGACGGTCATGAAACGTCCGCGGAACTATTTTTCCGATAAATGCCTCATTATAGGACCTACTGAAAAGTTTTCCAAAACCATATGTATATTATTCTTCTAATCGAACACAGTAAAAACATTTTTGTAAAATTTAAGAGTTGATAATTCTAATCAATATTTCCTCGCGTAATGGCCCGAATTTGCCCCAAAGCGTTATGATAATCAATTGGTCATAAAGTGATTGACGGGGCTGAGGTCGGGATGGACGGGCAGTTTTCAAATCCTGACTAAAACCCTGCTGTGAGGTCCAACTTTCCTGCACATAATCTTTGTCTGTTATACACTTTGCAACTTAAGTGTATAGAGGTAGTATACATGTGACGCGCGACGGGTTATGTTTTTTCGGTCTCTCGACTTGTGCGACGGGTTATACATTCGCATAATACCTTGTACGACGGGGTATTCTCAACTTGTACAACAGGTAAGGGTTTTCGAGGTCCCGCGGCACACCCCTATCCGAGTTAAGCCCCCCATCCGATGCTAAGGCAATGCGGATGAGGCGGCGGGAAATCACGCGACGCAATATTTGTCAAAATGGCGGTCATCGTATCGCGATTTTTCAGAAATGATATATCGATGGCATTTCTTGAAGAATAGCGTCGAGTGGGGGTAAGTTTTTAGGTGTGTGAGGACTTTTTTTGGTACAGGCTCTTGATATATGTTATTTTCTAGATGCGTGATAGAGCACTTTAACCCAGAGATCAAACGAGCGCACCTCCTGTTCACAGGGATTTGCCGGTCAACGCTTCTGACCCAACAAAATCTGACCCAATTTTTATTACCATCGATAACATATTGTTGATTTCATAAGCTATTCTTGTACTATACAGCAAAATTAACTTGTAAGTAGGAGGTATGCGCGCATGCCCAGTTCGCCCTTTTGCTGCGTGCTTCACGCCATTTTGTGCATGTGACACCGGCGTGGCACAGCGGTACAGCGTGTTCGCCTGCTATACGAGAGGCCAGTGATCAAATACATGGTTTTTTATAAAATTTTCGTGGCACTACTTTTCTTTCAGCTCAGCTTATTAGAATATTATAAGAAATTCATAACTACAAATAGTTAATTATTCGTTCAGAATAGAATAGGCAACCATCGATTTTTGTTCTATTAGCGAGTCCTTCGCTTCGAATCAGCTAAAATGGTAGTGCAGAGTTTAGAAAAAGCAATATTTTGTTATGGACTTTTTAACCGATATGAAATTTCTGTTATGAAAGTACCATGTTTATTTCTGTTGATTCAGGAAAGTCTTTGGTTCGAAGTCCACACTTTGTTACTCTTATTTAATAATTGGATGATTCCCTCACAGCATTAAAAAGTCTCTCACCTGACAAGGGTCCCATCCACAAAACTTGTATAGCGTCACCACCAAACAAGTCCCTCCCACCCCAAATCATAAGTAAAAGAGCAATTCACAAAAGGTAAGTAAAGTATCAGGTTCACACCACACCTACACCGTGTTATATGGTGCCAAAATTATTCACAAAAATATCAATAGTTTGTTTGTCCTGTTGGTTTGATATCATGATATATCACTGCAAGTAAATATGGGTGATATGACAAACTCATTAGCATGGCAGCTTATTAACTTCATTTCAAGATTGAATGAACGATCCCAGTTAACGTTGTAGAATTCCTGTTCGTTTCATATTAACCAGAGTGAAAATCACACAACATTACACCTGTGTAGTAAAAATATGTCCATTTATACATTTCATAAACAAACATTCATAAATGCTATTAAAGTTCCATGTTGTATTTATTTGTGGCGACTTCTTCTAACAACAACCTCACCGGTTAGAACCACATGAGAAAATTTTTCTTCATTAAGTCAATCTGCCAATATTGTAGGTACACAACGAGTGAAAATTTCCTCATGATCCTCGTGTTAGAAAGAACATACATAAAACAAGACGCAATTTTATTGTCAAACTAAAATCACCCATTACTACTTAATCATCTTGGGATTTCTTCTTTTTCTTCTTCTTTTTCTTTTCGCTGCCAGCATCTGGTGACCCTACACGCATGAAATTACCTTAATCAAAATATGATGCCATTAACATGAATATAAACTCCAGATTTTCCATGTTCTGAATGGACTCACCCATTGTGTTGTCTAACGTTGTTTCCATGGTTGTTTCCATGGTATCGTCAGCATCCCCGGACTTTTCCTTCTTCTTCTTCTTTTTCTTCTTGGGCGTTTCTTTAACAGGCAGAAAATGTCCCACATTATATCTCGTCTTAGGCACACATAACACTGGTTGAGTTGATACTTCAGATATTCATGGGTCAATAACTACCTGTATCATCTTCGACTTCGACGGGCTCCTCTTTGACTTCCGCAGGTTCCGACTTCACCTTCTTCTTCTTTTTTTTACGGGGGAATCTGTTTGTTGGACATCGTCTGTGGAGATTTCTTCTATCTTCCTCTTCTTGGGCACGCTAGGGAGGGTCGAGTCGGCGCCTGCGTCGTAAGTCATCACCTCACTGTCACACAACCACAGGCAGGTCATCTACACTCAATGCCACGTATTGTCCTCGCTTGGTAGCATCATTATCAAACATTTGTGCATTGCTATTTACAAGCCAGAGTGTTTTGCTATGACAGCTTAGTAGAAGCATCAGCGTTACTAATAAACCATCTTCATTTGTCTCCTGCGTGGCAAACAAAGCTAAGCCACATACTTAACATTAAGTTTTATTCATGGGTCATATAAATGAGTGAGTGGGATCAATCATTAATTGTCAAATACATTATCATGTAAACATCAGTCATGTCCCACACAATAGCATAGAACGTACCTTTTGTTGTCATATTTATCCCACTTGGCCTTGGCTTTCCCCGTACCACTGATTCTGTGTATCTACAAGCACAACACAGAGCAACACGTGGTTATTATACAATAATTCAAGGTGATTCAAGTTGATATACCAAGGGGAACTTCTCTTTCAAGTTGATATACCAAGGGGAACTTCTTGAAAGCAAATGGCTGTTTCACACCCTCCAAACACTACATAAATCTATGAACAAGTGTGGGTCATTAATTTAGGCTCAGTTCTTTATATCGAAAGCATATGGTTATGACACATAAATAGCCGAGTCCTCAGAGTCTGCCTTATCTTTTGACATCAGGTGTCAGTCCACTACTTTATAACATCATCACAGGACCCAGAAACAAGTTAACATAGCATGTAGCACCCAAATAAGGTGACGTTGAAGAAAAAGTTGCCATGCCTATGTAATCATATGATTTAGAATCTCAGTTCTTCATATCGAAAGCTGACGTCCAGAGGTATGAACCAGCCCTTGCCACTAGGCTACATTATTATATGGACCACCCGATAATACCTTTGCAAATCCATGATACAAAATTCAAACAGCTTCTTTGTTCAGAGTCCTCAGAGTCTGCCTTATCTTTTGACATCAGGCATCAGTCCACTACTTTATAACATCGTCACAGGACTATGACAACAGCAAGCTTCTCTGTTGATCAACTAACAACGCAGCAACATGGCATCACAAGTGGTTATCCCAACAAATGCCGTCAATCAAAAAGGAACGGTAACCCAAATCATTAAACAATGTGAAAATAAATAATCTACATCACCGGACAGGGCGACTGTCGAACTAGTGAGCTTAAGAATACTGTTGACTATGAAGACAGCAAGAATACAGTGACACATGGGGACAGTCTTAAGATAATACCTCTGCAAAATCCATTATACACAATCCAAATGATTGCTTCCTTGTTCAGAGTCCTCAGAGTCTGCCTTATCTTATGACATCAGGCATCAGTCCACTACTTTATAAAATCATCATTGGACTTTTTGACAAGTGTTGTAGAAGGGGTAATACAAAATGAGAAGAGCTTTCCTGCTGTCAAAACATGTAACACTGTACTAACAGGAGTTAAATAACCATTTTCAGCTAAATGCAAACACAGTGCAATCACAGAATTAGCTGCGAGGACAAATCAACAAGCTGAAAGTTATGGTCTGCTGGGCCGCAATCAACACAAATCCATGTTTGCTCTCAGAATAACTTAAATTTAGTGAACAACTTAATTTAACCTAACAAATAAATTGATTATCTGACAGTGTGAGATTTCAACCATTGACCTTTAGAATACTGACAGTTCAGACCACAAGGCTACATTCACATCTTGACCGCCGAAAGACACCTCAGCAAGTAAACACGATACTCAGTCCAAACAATTGCTTCCTTGTTCAGAGTCCTCAGAGTCTGCCTTATCTTTTGACATCAGGCGTCAGTCCACTACTTTATAACATCATCACAGGACGCATGACACTGGACTAGTTTCAAACAACTGTAGCATTTCAAAAAATTTCTTGCCTCACAAACACTGCATAGAACACAAGAATACCAATGCATTTGTTCTTTGTATCACCAGCAGCAATTCTATCAACTCTTTTTTGAGGTTCTTTCTACTCAGAAGCTATCAAATATATTCACCAAAATCCAGAAAACTTACCAATTGGTGTTTTGCAAAAAGTTAATACACAAAGTTATGTAGCTTGTGTTTGCTGCGTATCTCAAATCTAATGCAAGTGGGCTTCAAGGAACAGATGATTGCTTCCTTGTTCAGTCCTCAGAGTCTGCCTTATCTTTTGACATCAGGCATCAGTCCACTACTTTATAACATCATCACAGGACTCGAGACAAAGTAGTGTTTCAATCAACTGTTGGCAAACAAACTTCCTTTATGACAGCTAAAAGGTGCACAACTGCATTACTTTTGCTGATGAGATAAAAAGATTCTTCCACATAAATAGATGTTATATGGTTGATAAAGCTATAAATGCATCCCAAGTCTGCCATACCATGTCCAATGAGGTATCATTTACCCGCAATTACTTGGTAAACATTTCACCGAACCCTTTAACACCTAACAACTTACACATCACTTATCAGAGACATTGAAATATTAACTAGCCATAGAATAACGTTTTATTTAATCATTAGATTGTTACTTATTTGATAACTACTTCAAACACAAAACGGTCAATCGAGAAATGAACACCTCATTTTTAGTTCTCAGACTCTGCCTTATTGCTTGACATCAGTCCACTACTTTATCTTATTAAAGGCCCCAAAACCAACTTAACATTAGTTTGAGGCTATTAAATAAAGACCTCTCGGGAACAAAACCAAACTGAGACATTTCACCACACGAATAGTGGTGATGATTGTGATTTTCTACACTGAAGTTTATCAGGAAACTATTGGATCATCTGATGATATACTCGAGCTTAACTGATTCTCTGTCAAGCAACAAGCCATGCTCGTGCTGGAATGAACTGAAAATTAGTGGCATTATAATGGTACATGCAGCTCCTACATGTAGCTTTTAAGGGCTCAATTTAATAACACCCGAGTGTGTCACCGAGCAATAAACATTTGAGTAACAAGTCGACCATCATCTACTTACGTTTCCGTCTTCTAACGACCGCAGTCTTGACTCCATCTTGGCTCTGTGTACGAGGCCAAATTCACTGTTGGCATCACCTTCCCCGAGAGCGTCTACTCGGATAGCCAGAGAAGCCTTGGCAGCCAGTGTCCGAGATATCTGAAATCAACACATGGTTCAGACTCATCATGGTGCAGTTCACTTACACAGGTAATGCTTCAATAACACAATGTACTAACAGGTCTGCAGAAGTGTCATATGATTTCAATTGATGGGGCTGTCATATGATTTCAATGGATGGGTCTGTCATATGATTTCAATGGATGGGGCATCAGTTACATTAATGTTAACAATGGTGAGCCATTTACCAACCCAATACTGAAAATGCTGTAAAATAGGCCCAGTGATAATAGGCAAATTCACTAACAAAGAACCACTAAATACCACATTCAGCTGGATTCACTGTAAGATTGGGAGGCGTTCACACCACAGTAGACCTACCTTGCCCTTGTTTTTGGGGTTGGATTGTCCGACGAGAGACGCGTGGTAAATAAGACCATATTTGGGCGTGTCGTGTTTTGTTTTGAGGGCTCTGAACAATGCCTTCTCTGCCCCAAGGATCTGTACTGTAGATGACGGATGCTTAGCGAGATTCAGCAACGATCCTTCAAACACAACAACGCAACCAATGACCACATGTACAACAAGAGGCCAATAGGACCTGAAGCTCAGCTTCTTTCAAAAACTAGATTAAACCAGGGTTCTGCATTAGGTTCAATAGCGCACACGATTTCGAGCCGAGTTTTAATACACTAATGCCCATTGTCATAATTAGTCTTATTTAGGGGCAGCTAGCTCGCTTTATTAGAAAACCCGCTAATAAAGTTCACAAAGGGACAGACAGCCTGACGTAAGTCGTTCAGGATTTTAGTTTCCAAGAAGCCATCAACATCAGAGGAGTCCATGCGTCATTTGGGGTTGCTTCATCGGCATAGCATCGCACAAGATTATTCTCAAATAACTTGGGGGGAGAGGTTAAAGGTCATACAGCAGTTGTTTGGTTCGCAATGAGCGATTAACAACAAGAGGTCATGCTGACAGCCTAAGGACAGACAGACTCCGGTATATGTTCAATTCTGTTTAAGAGGAGAGCCCTAAAAACAAACCACAAATCTCTGCATTTGTATGATGGATTATCTCACAAATAAGCAGGACGCGTCTGTAATCGAGTTGTACCTGCATGAGCAATGAGTCTGGCCCCCACCAGTTCTCCCACCAAGACAGTCAGGTTTGGGGCGATGGCCATCATACGGTTCTTCAGGTAATCGTAAAGCAGTGCCCTGTAGTCAGAAATCTCCACAATCTGTTCCAAATACACAAGAATAATTAGCAAACAAGATAAAGGTCAGGAAAACTTGAAAAAAGTCAGGTCACATACAGTAAATCTGTAATCATCTTCAACAGAGAGACAATTTATAATACATCAGTCATTCCAGTGTCTGTATCACAAGCGACCAAAAACAATAACCCCACCTGTTCACAGAGGTACTTGATGTTCATGATATCTCCCTCAGACACCTCTGTTCCCATGGAGATCTCTGCAGCCTCTTTCACCTCCTGCTCGACCTCCTCTGGTAAGATGGCTGACATGTCGAGGTTGACTGCGTTTGTTCTCTCACCTGGGAAATAACACAGGTAGCAACTTAATCAAAAACAAAGGCATCCCTATAGCAGAAGGTGGGTTGCAGGACAGATGAAGTGTGGACTAGACCCTTTGGTTTTCAAAAGCATTGACAATCATCCCAAACAATACCCTGCAAACAAAAAGGCTTATTGTAAAACGCAAAAGGTTTATCAACCCTCAAGCAGATTCTTAACCATGACGACCAGCCGATTGATCTAAAATGTCACATGCCCCAGACTGAACACCCATCACAAGGTTCCCAATGATAAAATCTAAAAACCAGGTGACAACTTTTCCACTAAGGTGACCTGACAGATGAGCCTCAGAGGTAGTGACGAATATGACAGACATCGTCATCAGGATCTGACGTAAACACAATCATCACAGACTCATATTGACAAGGAACGAGTCGGCATGTAGTCATTTATTTCTAGGTTTGTATTGAACTTTTACTAGACCAACTACAACGGAAACGTTGTCAAATATAAGGAAGTGTCTATTGACACATCAACACTAGTGTGTTTTATGGTGCCTACAAAGGTGGTGGAAGATCGGAATAAAAGATTGTGGAGATTGATTGGAATTATGTGGTGATATCACACCAATCAAGTTGTTAATTACAACAGCAATGCCATTTCCGCCAGACTGGCCTGACTGAGAGCCTCAGAGGTAGTGACGAATATGATGGGGATCGTCATCAGTATCTGACGTAAACACAATCATCACAGGCCCATATTGACGAGGAACGAGTCAGCATGTTGTCATTTATTTCTAGGTTTGTAATGGACTCATAGTAGACCAACTACAATGGAAACATTGTCAAATGTTAGGAAGAATAGTGGTTATTGACACACCAACACTAGTGTGTTACATGGTGCCTACAAAGGTGGGGGAAAATCGGAATAAATGGAAAAAACTAATTCATAATAGATAACAAAAGATTGTGGAGATTGATTGAAATAGATGGTGATATCACACCAAGCAAGGTGTTCTTTACAACAGCAATGCCTTTTCCGCCAGACTGGCCTGACTGAGAGCCTCAGAGGTAGTGACGAATATGATGGGGATCGTCATCAGTATCTGACATAAACACAATCATCACAGGCTCTCATCTCTAAATAAACTCTCCTGCAGTAAACAGAGGTTTGAAGCTGCTCTTTCATATAATTCATTCATGAATTAATAGCAGATGTACTGGATTAACTAGGGTTCAGTGCTTCTGGTACCATGGATCAGCGAGCCACATTTACAACAGACCGCACGCTCTCCACTACAAACACAACACCAGCAAACGCTCGGCATCAGAACTCAATCGCAGAACAGACATACTTACCCATAGCAATGACGACTTTGGCAAAGGCAGTGTTGTCTGTGACGATTTTGCTGAGCTCCGGGAAATGCCAGCCGTACCATTCGCGACTGCGCATGACGTAATTGTTGAGTTCTTTGTCGAGATCGTCTAGCAGGGAGATAGCTTGTACGATCATTGTGTCCACCTTGTCAGGACTGAACTTCAGCTTGTAGCGAGACAGACTATAACAAATGAAGCAAAACTCGATATGACCCTGGACATTATTCCAAGAATTTTAATAACAAATAACAAGGTTAATCACCATCAATCTAAAGCCAACTCAGAGAAAAACCTGGAATTAAGAAGCACAAATGACATACAATAGCGGAAGTTTACAGAAACAGCTAAGTTTGAGCACAAGTTCGACTAGAATCAACGCTGCTTATGACCATATCGTCAATAAAATATAAGTTTACAGAAACAGCCAAGGTTCGACTTGCAATAGGTCAATAGGCCAAGAAGCTACGCTGCTTATGACAAGTTGGTCAATAAAATGTCACTACAAAACCTGATCATAACTTATTTTATAGCGTTGACAGTGATCAGAAGACCAACCTGTGGGCCAGACCGAGAGCCATAGCACTAAGTTCCTTCTGAGGGAGTCCCGTGATGAGGGAATCTGACTGGGATCGAATGCACCTCATCAGCTCCTGGACCGCCGAGTTTGACACGCACGACAGGTCGAGCTTATCCTGCACATCACACGTAGCACGGATTCCACTCAATCACGGTTTTGACATAACGGAGAAACATGGCCATTCTCATGCGCTATTCCCGTTTAATAATTGTATGACATTCAATGAAGAATTGTACAGATTTGTTCTCATGGGACAGAGGGAACATGGCGATTCAAAGGTAAATTTGTTCGGTCCTCAACAACCCATGACAAATAAAGTTTCTTCTCTAGAATGGAATGATTTCACGGGATTACCTTGATGCAGTTTCCCAGTTTAGCATCAGCTACAGCCAGCTCTTCTTGTGCTTCACCAACAACCAGCTTCTTAAGCATCTTCTTCAACGTTTTGCTCATCTTGCCTTCCACTGCTGCTGTGGCAGCTGTTGACAACAACACCAGTAAGCAATTGGTACAATTCCGATAATTTAAATCAAAATTTACAAATCTCAGATAACTCTAATGGACTTCGGTTAAACCAGTTACTGTAAATAGGTAAGTATAGGGTTTGACAACACACCAACACTCATGTGTTATATGGTGCCAAGAAAGGTTAATAGATAAGATTGACCTGATTAACCAGCTGCCTTCTAGAATAAGTGAAAATGGAGATAGAAAAGATTAAAATGGGAACGATTATCCATAGGGAAGTCGCCACCAGCCGATTGACTGAACCAGGCCATTCCAGCCTCTCATCTAGACGAAATCCGTGCCAGAGTAGTGTGCGGCAGATATGGCCCTCAAAAAGAATGCTCCACTCAATCACTTGGAATCCCACTGTCCACCAACACGAGTCGCAACCCACGGCCAACAGCTTGCCCATATTAGTCGCCTCTTACAGCAGGAGGATACAGTGGACCTGTTCTACCCCTTGATCGACAGGGGGTACTGCAGAATGCCATTATGATGGCGAAATTCAACTTACCAGCCAAGGCTTCTGTTGTGTCTTGGAATTTCTTGAAGTGCTTCAATTTGAGTCTGAAAATACAACAGGAAAACCATATTGGAAAATAACTCACTTCAAAGAATATTTATCAGGGACATGGTATGATATTTCAGTAACTCACAGCTTTCCTGCTGCCTCTGGAGACTCAAAATCTAGGAATAAGTTGTCAGCTTTCTGTAATTTCTTTTCATCGAGCAGCTGAAAATAACACAGTACGTAAACATTAATAGCTGCAATCATTCCAAATGTCACATCTTATCCACACCACCATCAATAATCAATTTATGTTGGTCTGGTCCCCCTGTCTAGACACAAGGAGGCAGAATAAGGGGTACACAACAGCAATAATGATCAATGATTAGGACAGTACAACAAATTACTCGTTCTTGGAGCAGCAGCAAGGGATAAGCAAAGCTTTGGCCGTGTACCAGGTACTACTGTGCCATGGCCCCCGATCCGTGCTTAAATCTTGCAACATGGATTATAAAATACTGCAGACGGTGCATCAGGCCAGTTCCCATCTCGAATTTGCTTGGTTATCAACACAATTACTTATGTGGGAAAACCGACGGTAAATTTTCAGGTGTAAATCGCTATGTGTATTTCTTCAGGGTTTATCAGTTCTGTGCATGCATGTGCACGTTAGTTCATGAACCTGCTACGGAAAAGAATCTAAACTCTGCACCAAAATAGTGGACATCGCATCAGGATTTCTCAGAAATCAATGTTAAATGGCATTTCCTAAAGAAACGGATCAATCGGGGATAAGCTTTGGTATGGGGTCAGAACAACCCCGGGTCAAAACGCCTTCGCCGGGACAAAACGCCCTCGGGGGTGAGGGCATGTTGAGACCTCAGGACTTGCACTGATATACAAGTGCTAGTATGTTAACAGCATTTTACTCGAGCATTCGAATCATAGGAACATGCAGTCGCTACCGGCCGTGAGGGCGTTATGAGTGCTTTCCTAATGGTGATAAGGACGCTCGCTGCCGGCTGTAAGGAGACGTCCTCCAAACTCCCTCACGGCCAGCAGAGAGCGTCTTGACCGACATGGGGAAAGCCCCCATAACACCTTCACGGCAGGGAGTCCTCACAAACACCCTCATGGACGGCAGTCACAGCATGTTTCTTTGATGCATTCGTTTTTAAGTATATGTCTTGAGGTCTCAACCCCGGGGGGGGGGGGGGGGGGCACTTAAGCGTATAGAGGTAGTATGTATGTGCCGTGCGACGGGGTATGCTTTTTCGGCCTCTCGACTTGTACGACGGGTTTTTTGACCTCATACTTGTATGACGGGGTATGTTTTTCAGCTTCAATCTGTACGACGGGTTATACATTTGCATAATACCATGTACGACGGGGTATGTTTTTGGCCATTTTGACCTTGCACGATGGGTACGGGTTTTCGAGGTCCCGCGGCACACCCCTATCCAGAATAAGGCCAAGTGCCCCCCCCCCGGGGTCTCAACACGCCCTCACCCCCATCATCCCAGAGGAATTGTTCCGGGGTAGTTTTGGCCCATAATCATAAGCTTTTGGCGCAGTCCCATATATTTGTTGACAGGCTTATGATATATGTTGTCTTCTAGATACTAAATCCCACGGTCCTGTCAAAACACATAACCCAATTCTCGGGGAAATTGAAGATTCAGGTCAGAATACAAAAAACCGACCGGGGCTAGGCGAGTCCTCGTAAACAGCATTGTAAAACACGTGGTGTTACTATATACAACCAAGGAATCTACAAGGTTTATTTCCCGTTTTTGTCTAAAAATATTTTTAAAGGACATATTCTTTATGGCTTGTAGTTTGTAGACCTCGAAATATAACACGTGTTCCTAGAGGAAAATATACACCGTCAACTTCGGGCATGGATTCTGAAATCACACATGATAATCTTTGTCGCCCTATAAAGTATACCCCAAATAATAGCAGATGCATCGACAGACAGAAACAAATTCATCAAAGCTTGAATTTTTAAATTTGCAGCTCATTTATCAACAATATACTTACTTTAAAAACTGCATACCCCGCAGGGGTTTCAAATAACACCAACATTTTGCCAGACAATCTTGTGCTCTACCCACGAGGTTCCTGAACTTAGATGCGCATGCGCTGTTGCATACCCGTTTCTGCTACCACGAGAGTTGATTGGCGCGAGACTTGGTTGGAACATAAACATTACACAGGGAAGTCGAGCAGGAAACATCAACAACTGTTCGCGGAGATTCTCGCGGGTTGCTCTGCTGGTGACAGCCTGGTCCATGAGTTCATACTTGACAGGGATAATTCAAAAGGTAGTATGTGTGATCGGTGCAAGTTGAATGCGAAGAAGCGGACGTCATCTTGGTGCAAGCATTTTGACAGTCGCGCGTATTTATGTTGATTGCGTGTGCGTAGAAGAAAACGGTTGCTGCAGGCTGTATATTGATTGCGGGCGGAGGGGGCTACCTGGATGAATACAGCAGCCGAATTGTACTACGGGTGCGCTGTTCTAGACTCGGGCCCAGGGATGCTGAGCTGCTTGCGGACTGCGATCAATGAAGGTGTTGAGAAAGATTCTCCTGTTTGGAGGGTGTAAAACTACACAATATCACTGATCGTATTATCTTGCCCTGTCTCGAAGGGTAATCACTCGAGAAAAATCTTTCCATCTTACTTGTGACATTGAATCGATTTCTTCAGTGTAGTCTTGTGAATATCAGCTGATTTCAAATAGCACTAATTTTGAATATTTTGACAGGCATCCTTGTCTGTATTCTCAATGAGAATGTATTTAGAATTCATGTGAAAATGTGTTCTGTGTATTGGAGTGGTGATAATTATTGAAGTGTTGTTATTCAATTTTACAGAAGAATCTCATCAAAATACAATGTAACTGAAATTTTTTTCCGTTTTGCAGGAAATTGAAGACAACCAACTGACTGCTCTTCGATAATTGGATTAAGCATCAATATCAGCCAAATTGTTCATGGTGCAGTGTGTGTGAGCCAAATTAATTTTTTAGACTTGTGCTATCCATCTGAACAGCATCTCACTAAGATGCATCTATATTGCAAATTGAAATGTTTCAGCCACTTGTAGACTATGTTGGCTGCTACAGTAACAAGTGGGTCTTTTGTACTTCATCAATTAACAGAGATCAATCAAAAAGGACTCCAAGTCATATCAGACAATGTGGAGCAAATTGAGGAAGAAAGTACTCAAGTCTAACAGGAAATGTGATGGTTCTGAAGTGGATGAAGATGGTGAACTTATACTTAAGAAATTTGACAAAATTCCATCATATGTCTTTGAGCCTGATGGAGCTGTTCCAAGAGAAATCACCCCGGTTGATTGGCACATGGCTCTTGCATTGGACAATGCGCCAAAAGCATTGTGCAGTCCTAGGCCGAATGGCCACAAGAGTCAGCGGCCTCTCTCTACATTTGGCGTCACGTACAGCCCAAGCTTAACTCCGAGGAGGAAACACTCTCTCATTCAAGAGGATGGTTCCGGCTATTATGGAATGGACTTAGATGGAATAGACCTGTGTGATGATGATGTCACAGTTACACCACAAAATAACACTGACTTTCATCAAAACATAAACTCAACGTGCGCCAACAACTGCATTCAAAGTCAAGAAACTGTGTTGCATGTAAAGAAAGATGTGGTGCTGACAGAGAGCGAAGACAGAGTTAGCATTGCCAATGGGAATATCTTTGGAGATGACGTCCTTTCCTCTGCTGGTCAGAGTTCTGACTCCTCCGCCAGCACAATCACTGTAAGTATGGGAATTACACTCAGCATGAGTACAATGAAGAATCCCTTAGTCCCTTTACCCCCGCCTAAAAAGGACAAGAAATACGAGCGTGTAGTCACTAACGAACAAGTGCTACAAGAGCAACTTAACTCTCCCCGTCGGAGAAAACGTAACGATTTACCCCCGGTGGTGACCACTGTAGAAGCATGTGCAGATGGTCTTCCATCTCCTAGGCCTTCGTTGAGCACCAGTAGTGAGCATGACCAGCTGATGTTGTCAGGACCCAGCACTGCTACCAGTGATAACGTATTTGAGTTGGAACTTCAGTTTGAGCGGCAAGAGTCTGGCTACGCCACTCTTGATGATGGCCATGACAGACAGGACAAGCACTCGTATTGTGGCCACAGCGAGGGCAGTGATTTTTCCCCCGTGGACTTTGGAAGCCGCGAGAGCTACGGTGGTGAGGGGCACATGGCCAGCCGGTTGTCACCGTCACCGGTCACAACGACCGGAGGCAGTCTTCAGACGGTGGATGTTCTTAAAGGAGTCATACCTAGCTGCACCAATCCTATCAAAGAAGCAACACCACCACAAACCGGAGCGTATTTACCCCACCTTTCGTAAACAGCTTAGTTCTGGTAATAACAATACCACTCCAGTTTCGTCTTGCATCACAACTCCTATTAAGACTGAAATCTCTCAACCCATGCAAGCCCAAGCTATTAAACCAGCAGCTGTTGACATAAATCAGAATTTTCGGAATCGTAACAATGATGCTGCAACCGTGCGAGCATGTGCCATGAACAGCAATGAAAGTGCAGGAAGCTCTGCCGAACCCGATGTTACTAGACATGGCATACATACTGTGGATGACCTTAACAGCAGACATTCTGACCTTGACATGTCAAGAATCCTCAGAGACAAAGTGGAATATGTTCCTGCTGACTGTTCAGTATCTAGGATTTATCGCCGGAGTAAGGAGAATCGGAATTCTGGGGAAGGGGATGGGGGTTCATCCCTTGAGGATCTGTATGCGTCGATTCCTAAAGGAATCCAACGTGTATCCACTGATGAGGGTACTGCAACAGGTACCAGTAGCTGCAGTGACCGGAGCTCGAAAGCGGACGATGAATGCTCGATTGCTGGCAGCGAGGCTACAGAGAAAACGGACGAAACATCAGGAACTGTCGTGGGATCAGAGTGTAATACTGATGACGAAGACGGTGACCTTGCGGATGATGGAATTGACCTTAGTGTTGATATCAATCACGGAGGTGAAAGTGAAGACAATGAACCTGTTCCTCCGATACCCGAGAAGAACTACAAGCTGCTCAATGAGGGAACCATCATTAAAGAGACGTTAGGTAGGAAAAAATCTTCACCCGAGCATAATTTGGCCAATGAACCGACACACATGAGTTGGGAAGAGGTAATGAACGAAGCTCGCACGTTAGGTATCCCATGGAAACGACCGCAATGCCAGTCTCTCTCCAGATCCATGTCCAAACCGGAGGGGGACAATCCGAGGGAGTGTATCCTTGTGTCGCGATCCATCTCCAAACCGGAGGGAGATGAAAGTCGCGAATCCTTCACTTCTCTGGATATGCCACAAAGTCCAACCAGTCCCACTTGTACGACTCCCATACGCGAGATGCGTACGTATGAACTCCACCAGGACGCTAAACTCGACCGCAAGAAAAGCCCCTTCAAGGAGAAATTCAAATTTCAGTCTCTGTTTAGCAAAAAGAAAGATAAAGGTGAGAAACAGTACCACGAAGGGCATCACCGAGGAACAAAGTATCAGACGGTGGGCGTCCAGAAACGCACCCTACCCACTCTCCCACCAGGAGGCACTATATCTGGTTCTTCTTGTACAATCTGCACGTCACCGCGATCTTCACGGAGCAGTCTTCTAAGCGTACCCAAATCACCAGCGGCGAACCATCACTGCTTGGTGAACCGCGAGCCCGCTGGATGTGTTGCATCTTGGGGTTCCAGCAGCAGTATCTCGCTGAGTCAGTCTTCGGCTAGTCTCGGAAGTATGCTGTCGCACAGCTCTGGGTACGGAGCGCACCACGGGAACATGATGTCGTTGAGTATGACGGCAGCCATTCCCTACAACCCTAGTGCAGGTCAGTGGCTCAATCAGTGGGATTTATTGTGGACATGACATTTCGACAGGAATTGCAAAACTTGAATGTGGTGTAACTTTCTTAGCTTTGCTTATCCCTGCCGTGGTTTGCATGTCAACGTGGTAAAAGTGACTGAACATGTGAATCACCCTTCCCATTTATAATTTCACATCAGCTCATGGATTCACATATTAATATACTCACCCAAGCCCATGTCCTTGGAGTACTACTTAAAACTCTATACACTATCGATCTTACCAACTGTCACAGTGTGGTTTAACCTGGAAACACGATCTAGATCAGTTTTAAGTTGATCTCAATTATGATAAAGTCCAACTCAATTTCCCTAAGCAAGCATAGCATAATTTCCCCTAACAATCACATTGGCTTTTTCAATTTCGAACCCATTCTCCACCACCTCCCCCATATAACTGTTTAAACAAGTTGTTATGAAGGCGCATGCGTTTATCAGTACAAAGTTCAAGGGTAACATGGGATCGAAATGTTATGTCGAGTCGTAATCCACCCAAGGATAGCCTTGTCTCTATGTCTTTATTTGGTGTCGACGCATGGTGAAGAGAAAAGCAAACCATACACGGTTGCGAAGACTGAGTTGCCGTTAAAGCTGATCTTGGATCAGCTATCTTCTTCAACATGAGCTGGCCACTCCACCTACTTCATCCAGCTAACATCCTCCAACCCCCCACCCCCCAACCGTCAAACATATACCTTACAGTTCATGTCATTCATATACCTGACAGTTCATGTCATTCATATACCTGACAGTTCATGTCCGCACAACCCATAATAGTCAAACGACGTCGTTAACACGCACTGTAACAAGGTACCGTCCCAGCGCCAAGATGACGTCACAAACCCTGTCGTGATTTCCATCTTCTCAAATTCCCAAGAGCATCCATTTAACCTGTTAACATGTTCTGGCCGCGTCAAGTTTTCACTTCTTTTCTCTCAACACCCGCATCAGGTTTAGTGTTGTTCCCTGCCGTTGTTTACCCGAAGTCACTCCGTCATCTAAGGATATTTGCCTCTGTGTTATGACGGCAGTCTGTACCGTTGTTGACGGTTAACGGAGGGCATCGACATTTGCTATTTTCGGTTGATTAAGTCAACATCATTTACTGAGCTACCCAGTTCGAGTTTTTATCACTTGAGGTAAATGACTGCGTCGAGGATGGCGTCGGTGAATATATTTTTATGCGTTTGGGGTCAAATTAATGTTCGTCATTGTGATGGGGGCATGGTGATTTGCGTCGTGATGATTGCGTCATGGTGATTTGCGTCAATGTGTTTTGCGTCATGGTGTTGGGGCCATATAGAGTCTGTGGAATAGAGATGGGGATGAAAGTGATTGCCCATTGTATACGCGGAGCTGGTGATCGAGGTCACAGTGCTGGGGGTCAAGGTCACCGTCAACGGGGCTATGAAGATGGATGCCCCATTGCCGACTTGTATAGAAGAGAAAACGCTCACTTAAGTGAGTTAGCTCGACACTGACGACTGCAACAGTGTTTATATATATATATATATATATATATATATATATATATATATATATATATATATATATATATATATATATATATATATATATATATATATATATATATATATATATATATATATATATATATATATATATATATATATATATATATATATATATATATATATATATATATATATATATATATATATATATATATATATATATATATATATATGGGGGTGGTTGGGTTGCGTCTTTGCGCTTTGAAGTGGTTATTGCTGTTGCTGAGATACCGCGTCGACTCAATGACGCACTGAGTTGACTCAGTGCATCAGCTATGTTGACTTACACTACCGATGATTTCCATCACCCCACTTGGCTTCCGTGTAATTGTATTTCTGCGATTCATTTCAGCGCGTTGACGTACAGCCGCAATTCATCATGGTAACCAATGCCACATCGTTCCCAACACGTGTTGGATTTGAGGAAGGGTTTTAATCCTGAAATAACGTCAACTCGACTGTTATTTGCATCGCCAGATTGGTAGGCAGGGAGGGGCTAGTCATGAATAGGTTGTAATCAGAGATTATTGAGGAGCGCGTATAGAAGCACGTGACCAGACCACCGAACGTTTGTAAAGTCCGTCCCTGCAGATGCAGCCCGTTGTCAATTGGGCACTGCGTCTCATCTCATCTGACACGACGCTTGTATTCAGTGTAGTTTCATTGATCGGCGTATCCAGGGCCCTGAATTGTGTGGGATACGGGGATATGGGGGTGGGTTATGATGAATTGTGTGTAATGGGAACGCTGCTGCTGTTGGCAGCGTGTGTCATTCGTTGGTTGTCATGACTTTACGGGCTACTTTTTTGTGTGCCCTACTTGACACGACGTTCTATAATTCGCACCCCTCATCTAAATAATGGCCGCTCAAGGTCAAACCCGCGAAAAGTCCCGTATGTGTGTCGTATGTAACCAGCAACAGCACCCGCGTGTACGATTCTCTATACAACTTGCCACTTTCATTAACCCTCAACTCAATTAGCTACATTGCTTAACCGAATAACGCCCACAGTGATATTGGTCAACGGACTTTTTTTTAAGCCATCCATAGTTTGAATTTGAGTGACAATTAAGCCGCAGTAGCATAATCGTGTATACTATTCCCTCGATGTATTTACGCCATACCTAGCTCATGTGTTGGTGGGTCGTTGATACTACCACGCTGGCTACTACTCTCTGATAGGATCGAGATCCAATTACTCAGATGCGAGAGACCATTTTAAATACCAACGAATCACGAAGCCGTTCTTATGCGTCTATGCGTTTTTAAAATGCGATCTGTTTACATTATATGCCCTCTAGAATGGGCTACTTTTTTTGTAACCGGGGAACAATAAACGTAATTGCGGATTTCCCCGGTTGTGTTTTTCCCGTGGTCGATGTTTCTCTGGTGCTCGTGACAGTATTTTATGCTTATTGTACATATTCCCCCCCGCTCGGATTGGCATCGACTCGGATCCGGATGTTATTCACCAGGCACCGTGTTTCTACAACCATACGCGGTATCTAAGCTAAATGTATCAATAAATAGTCATTGATTTTTTGCGAGCGAGAAAGAATGCTGTTTATTCATACTAATATGATAATCAATCCACAGAAGGTGTCCGTTATTAGCTGAAGATTGCCTTTGCTTTGACTCCCCCCCTCCCTCACTTTAGCCTTTAATGACCTGTTTGTGCACCAAACCTTGTCGATTTCACATTTGAGAACCTTTCAAACTTGGCATTGCATTTTGGTTGCTCTGAGACCAACACCTCGGACATTTTAGTTCGACCATCCTACACAGCGGCTGTTTCGCGATACGATATAGAAATGTAAAACCCAAGCCTCGAGGCCCATTTCCTGTTGTGACCCACTCAACCATTAGACGAACCCATATTCCCTAAACCTGGACGAAGCCAACCTTTGCCCGCTTGGTTTGGCTTTATCAGCTGCTAAGCATCAGCGCCATTTTTTTATTGTTGCTGTATTAAGTATATCTGATTTGTGCCCGTTTGAATATTCTAGTATTGAACGTCATTCTGGCGTTCCAAGGTTACTACAACTGGTCACCACGCGGCGCGCCAATCGGCCTAACAGCTGTTTGGGCGAGATAAACCGATAGGGTCGGTTCTGCTGCCTACATGTTATTAATAGAAATTGCCTTTCATTTTGTGCCGGGATCAAAAAACGTATGCTGTTGCCGTCTTTAGATGTGTTGCGGGTCTGCGAGCCGTAGTGGATCTGTTGGTGACTAGTTCGTGGAATTGTGTTAATGAGGTCCATATTTTCATGTTGAGCATGACACGGAAACATGTTGTTCAAAAAGGGAAACTGAACTTCATAGTTTATCACAACCCAGTTGGCTATCGTATACATGGAAGTGGGTGATATCAGCCTGCTGTTCACAGGCACTCGACTTTAAAGACGTTCTCCCTCAATATCTCCCGTCTTAATGCGAAAAAGGTTGGGGAGGCGTTTTAAGATTCGAGTTCCGACCCACATTCACTCTTCTATCGTCGCTTGCCTCAGATAAACCTCTCGTCTTATGCTTAAACCCATTGTTCTGTGATTAAACCCATTGTTCTGTGATTAAGAAAGGGACCATGAGTCACAAACCTTGATTAATACTTATGACCCCGTCTGCTTGAGTTCAATTCCCCCATCTCTTTCTTGACTCATTCACTTGATGACATTTCGCAGAAGTCGAATTCGTCATTCCTCGGTGCTCACCGGCTTGCGGGTGAGTCTACAGGTGAAAACATAGCGATATTACCAGCCTTGGCCTCATCCCAAAACTACATCCGAAAATGCAGCAGCAGCAGCAGCGCAGCAAGCTTGCTATTGAATCGCATCCCAAGTGTGCATCCTCCCGGGTTTATTTAATGAAGGGATTTTGTGTATATCCGGGTTCCGGCCTAAGTCATAGCCCTATTACCCACAGCTGGCGTAAGAAGTCATCATTGTGCTTGCCTCGTTGCCAAGTAATGACGTCGCAAGCTTCAGTGCTTGGCTGCTTAGTTACCGCCTAACATCTGCCGTTTCGCTCCTACATATGCGCATTTTATGCTAAAAAGCCTCAGTGAATGGGATTTTGTTTGCATAAAGTTATTTTTAGGAGATTTGTGAATAGGTTCTTCAGCCTGGAGGTAATATTCGAAATTTGATGTCGGCGTCGGGAGCTCGAGGCATATATGTTTCCATAGTAGACACCTTATGTAGAAAGAGACGGTATCGCAGTACAAATATACTTCAGCGATCCGATTTCTCGGGCTTCTTATGCCATGCAGCCGAGTGGTCATTTGAGAATACAGGGGGTCTTACTTCCATAGATCTCCATTTTTGCGCTCTTGTGAGGTTTGAATCCAAATGAGTGTTAACGATGAAAGAATTCAACGTGCCAAGTTCGTTAGCTTGACGACTTGTATTTCTGCATTGTGTTAGTCACGTTCATCGGTTTTGCAATACATTTTTGTCTCAGCTGCAATTGAGAAATTGTTCTCGATCTACAGCTAGGCCATTGTATGAATTAATTAAGGACCGCTGTTCACAATATATAGCAACAACTGGTGACGACGCGTTTGCAAACGTTTTTATCCAGAGAACGTATGTTTATTGCCTGACTTGTCAGTTTCCTATCCCGCTGTGAAAACAATGCTGATGTTTGTTGCATTTTTAATGCCTGAAAGCTACAACATGCGGTAGCCTTGATGCGGCTAACTATGACCTAGTTACATATTGATATATATGTCATGCGAAACAGGCCGGCACTGCGTTGTTTATTCTCCGTACCCTGGATGCTAGCAGCTAGTCCTGTCAATCAAAGTATGTTACGAATCGTTCTATTTTGTCTTTACTTATAGATCGCACACTCCGGTAGATTTCTCGGCCAGCTGATGGCGGGTTCGTTAGGCAGGTAATGCTGCTGGTCGGGAAAGCATCTGCGTTGCGCGATCAACCGTTGTTTCCTGGGTAACATGTACATAACTCAAGTTGTCAGGGGCGCTTTGTGCTGTAGCATATTGTATTAGATGGAGAGGCTGGAATAGGTAAAGTGTTGGGTCTCGTATCGAGTTATCGGACAAAGTGCGTAATATATTCTGGCTAACTGCGGGTATTGTTGTTGGAAGTGGCTTCATTTGCTGGGGGTCATGTCGGTCAGTGCATAGCCGCTCGGTTACCGATGCCAAGCTTCCGAGCGCCGAGCAGCTATCTATGTATACTTATTTAGTATATATAGATAGCGGCTCGGCGCTCG
Organism: Urechis unicinctus; assembly: GCA_034190875.2. Classification (NCBI taxonomy): domain Eukaryota; kingdom Metazoa; phylum Annelida; class Polychaeta; order Xenopneusta; family Urechidae; genus Urechis; species Urechis unicinctus. The sequence goes on from CM067355.1 coordinate 3,650,884, forward strand.
GAAGCATAAAGTACATTATAAAACAGAAGTACAGAATAAGGGAGCGAATATATATATATATATATATATATATATATATATATATATATATATATATATATATATATATATATATATATATATATATATATATAAGAAGATGGAATTACTTGTGAAGCTGCAGTTACAGCGTACAGTTACAGCACACAAAGTTGTCGATCAGCGGGGTGGCATATTCTTAGGCGATAGCGAAATGAATACGCAAAACCATACAAGCTGTTTTTTATCTGCGGCGTGCCGTGATGCGGCCGCTTATATTGTTCTTGACCCCGCGCCGCCCAGTTGTCATCGCATCCAGCAATTTTTATCTCTCTTCGTCGCGTCCCCAAGCTGCTGATGCTGCTCGCGAGGGAAGTGATGGCTAGATTCGCATATGCCTTGATCTGTTAATGGGACCCAGCGTTAGTGGATAGTCAGACTGCGATTTCTCGCTTATCCGTGCGAGTTACCTTTGGGTCAATCTGTAATCATAGCCGCACCTGATATAGGAATCAAAGTCTTTTATTATCTCCTTATATTGATGCCACAAGCCGGCGCTAGAACCCCTACGTTAGGTATCCGGCGCTCGTACCCCTACGATAGGTATCCGAAGGCCGATCGGCTGGATCGATAAATGCATCCAGAGCGGAACGTAGGCTCTCGGAATCTCATGTTAGATTTCCGAACGCTGGATTGCCTGCTGGAACCGAGCGTCGATCGTCGCCTCCTCCGGTCCATCTCTCTTGAGCGTTTGTGGAGAGATATATACTGGAACGAGAGACCCAGGTGTGGGGTTGAACCCGCTTGAATGACAATATCATTAAGTCTTTTCTGAAATGGCATTCTAAATTTATTCACTATTTACCCGCGTTATTGATTGGATTGTCGAAAATATTTCCACCGAATGGAAACATTTACAATTGTTCACTATAACGCATAACTGCACTAGTGAAGTGCTGTGTGGCAAGTTGGATATGGAAAGATCTTGAATGTTACATTTATCTGTTCTGCTTGCCTGTTAATCCTAATCGACTGAGCACTTTATTTGAGCTTAGGTGATATGCACACTCATCAGTCAGTTACAATCACGTTATCTGTGAGAATCCATGGTGTCATATAGTATATATCACGTATCTGTGAGAATCCATATATATATATATATATATATATATATATATATATATATATATATATATATATATATATATATATATATATATATATATATATATATATATATATATATATATATATATATATATATATATATATATATATATATATTTACATATATATATGTGCATATATATACACGCAATATATATATATATATATATACATATATATGTATGTATATGTATATATATCTATTGATAAAAGTCTGCTTTGATCTGATGAAGAAATAACACGTTATATTCACACCTACAAATTAGCCATGCGTATTGTAATGCCATTAGCAAATTCTCGCTTCGCCACGCCAGTCCGGAGATCACAATTAATGGGGTGCAAAATTATTGCATTATAAATGACTCATTTTGTTTGGTGAAGTAACGTTTCGGAATTCTTGGCGTGCTGCGTGTTTCCTGGTAGCCCAGTTAGCCGTGTGGTTTGTCGAGGCAATTGCATTCGTTGAAGGATTGGAGGCAATTGCCTTCAAGGGCTACCAACCGTGATAGCTATCGCAGACGCATACCTAGACCAACTCGCTGCTAATACACTGCGGGGCTAGTTAACCATCGTACAGCTGCCAGGTTAATTCATCGACGTTCCCTTTCTTCGAAGTATGCTGTATTTTTTGGTTGCAAACAGGCACTGTATTAACTCTTTCGTGGGCCTATTCACCTGTTTATACCTGTTAAATGGTATGACAGGGTACGTGATGGGAGTAACGGTTTAATTAGTTCAATGTTTGACTCTTAACTTCATTGAATGCATACGGTAACCCGTACGCACATATTAACCCTGATACGAATAGATCTGTTACGATTCACATGCAAGTATTACAATTTCATCTCAATCGGGATTAACTTGACAGACATAAACAACGAAGCAAGATTAAGCTGCTAGCAAATGACTAGGTAGGTTTGTGATTTCCGATGTTTATTCCTACGAGGCGAACCGCAAACGTACAAGTAGTCTGTTTTTCTTTCTATCTACTTATACACATCCTTGTCATAAAAAAAATCTCCCTGACGAAAAACATTTACGAATCTGGCCCTAGGCCAATGAAGGTGTTTTCTGACTTCGTCAGGTGGTTTGAAAAGGAGCTCGAATAAAACAAAAGTTGGTTTGTATTAAGCGGCTTGACCCTGAAAGCAGACGTTCGTGCGTCTGCGCCTCCTAGCGAACTATACAGTGTGTTTGACTGAACATGACAGCTCGCTCACCGCCAGGAGTGTTGAGCGTTCCCTAGAAACGAGCCCTGGATAGCGAAATCCAAACAACGATGATGTTGTGCTATGTAGGGCTAGCTTGTGTTGTGATGAGGTGAGTTTCCGCTGCTGATGCTGACTTGACGGGTCGACATCAAAACATTGCCGGTCAGCGTTGACTGACGGCTCGGCGAGTTCAGCGGGCTTTGTTGTAGGGCCAAAGGGCGTTGGTCTGCCTCGTGTATCTTGTAATTCTCTCAACACGCTGTCGGAATCAACTCCATGGCTATCCAAAATGGCCTCGTGGAGTTCCTTGGAGATGGAGTCTGAATAATGACTACACTCCACTAAAGAGTTCATCCAATCTAGGAACCTCATCAATCATGTAATTCCAGCCTTAATAATTCCGGCGTATAATTGTACCGGTTAATGCTATTCTATCCGCCATCCTTGATTGCATTTATGCTCGTCTCAGAGGGTCACCGCCAGCGACATATCTTACGCTATACACGAACATGATATGGTCGATGTGTCATTGAAGCGGCTAATTTCTAGGGGGATCTACCTCTCTGCCGCCTTGCAAGTCATCTGCCCTGGTTTTCCGACAAGTCAAGCGCTCGAGGAAGGCGCCTGCTTAACGCTGGACATATTTTTGTTACCTGGTTCCTTCGTGGTGATATTGTGATGTTGAGTTGGTCGTGAGTCACCTTGCTATCCTCAGCGTCTGACGTGATTGCTTAGCACCTGCCTGGTGAGGTCACGTGAGCTGAGGAGGTGATGCTTCGTGGTTGGCAGGTCGCGGGTTCGAACCCGCATTGGAGCTCACAATGGTTTCATCCCAAATATGTACTCTTTTGGGGTTATATGAATGTGGAGGTAATAATTCATCAAGAACATCTCAATTCAATTGCAAAAATAAATTTCCTGACTGATACCTCGCAATTTTATTGAATTTAATCATCAAAGACGCACCCCTCCCCCACCCCCCCCCTCAGTGATGCTGGTATGCTGCATGCCTGCTGTGTTTGGAGCGTCGAATTCTACTTTTTCAATCTACATTAGCTTTTGCTCGCCATCCTGGCGTTGGACTGTGTTGTGTTTATTTAAATCACAGTTCGGGTAGAAATATTTCGTTTATATACAGGCTTTATGTTTGTCAAAAGCTCCTATTCCAATAATTTGTTAAGAATCAAGAAAGATGTGCGAATCTTGACGATAAATGTCAATTTTTTTACCCCAAAAAATGTATCAATTTGATTTCCACTTGGCGAAAGGTCCGATCTGCAATTGACTACATTTGTTACGACAACATTCCACTGGACATGATTCTAAATTGACAAAGCATTACGTAATCCTCCCCGGCAAGCAAATGTCGCAAGTTACCCATCCCCTGCGACGGACATAGTCTTCTTATTGAATGGGCTGATTTACTTCCATTGAGGCCGCGCACGCTTCGCTATTGAAGTGGGTTATAAATTCCACCTATACACTGTCGTGTACATGGCGTGCTGTTAACTAACCACCAAGCTGTCGTATTCCCCTTTTACGTCTTCAGAGCCGAGTCTCAGCTGGTTAATCAACCGGAAGTTGTGTCGGGCGTAGGAGGAGAGCGATAATAGGGTGCCGTGGCCATCAGCGTCTCGTGCACTAAGACTCTCCTTAAAAAAACCTCGCGCATGCGCCTGCTAGGCGAGCGACAGGCTAAAGGAGATTATTCTACTTAATGGAGCAAATGTGTGGCTGGAGGTAGTCGGTTTTTTTCCTTTTCCGACATTGATTGTTGGCAGCGCAACGTGCACGGTTATGCAAGGAACGTTGAGGTTACGGTAGACGTCCACTGCCGTATGCTGCACGCAGCGTCTGTGTTGGGTTTTTTTTACGTCATACGGGCCGCGTTCCTTTCAGCAGAATCCGCTGGTTTGCGGGTGTGAAAGCAATCCGTCAGATTACGCTTCTCCTTCAAGACTTCTCTCTCTCCTCACCTCGCCCCCTGACCTGTTTTCAGAGGTTTGCAAAACTTGACAAAAAAAAAAAGAACTTCTTTGCGTATCCATGACAACGCCTGGAAGCTGTGCGCGGGCGCCGTGTACGCCAGTGGGCTGATAATGGGGTCACGTGGACCAGGGACAGCGCTGGCGATCTCTGACCCGACATTTAGGGAGGGGGGAGAATGACCAAAACTAACCCGTGGCTGTGATGCAGCGACGGTTGTCTAAGATGGGGAACAGATTGGCCGCAAGCTTTATTACTGCAACGATGACGGCTGGCACCATATATAGGATGTTATATAGGGTGAGAGGGTCGTTAAATGGGGGAGTCGGGGGGGGGGGATGAGATGTCAGCGGAAAAGGAATGGTATACGGTAAGTGAGATATCGGGGACTCTGTGGTCGCTGTGTGTAGCATGCAGATTTGTTGGGTGAGGGTGGAATTAGTTAGCAGCAGAACCGCAGGTGGGTCTGCATCATATCTCAAGGGATCATCTCAACGCCTTCCGGACCCTTGGCTTCTTGTTTCGATCCGCCAAGAATGTGTCCAGTCTCACAGGGCAAAAGCATATGGTCGGATCGCTGAATGACGATGTAGGTAAATGGGTGGTCGAGGCAGTGTACCGCAGCTGATGATGATGATCATCGTCGTCATGATGTGATGAAGATGACGACAATGATGAGGTCTATTCACATCGAACGAGTCACAGTTGTTATTACCTTCGAGTCGACTAGAATATGACTGTTGTCGCTCACATATATGATAATTAGCTCCTGTCATTATTCGGCATCTAAATATTGCTGATGATACCCGCTGTTGATACTGGCTCATGATACCCGCTGTTGAATCTGACACATGATACCCACTGTTGATACTGGCTCATGATACCTGATGTTGATACTGGCTCATGATACCAGCTGTTGATGCTGGCTCATGATACCCGCTGTTGATACTGGCTCATGATACCAGCTGTTGATGCTGGCTCATGATACCAGCTGTTGATACTGGCTCATGATACCAGCTGCTGATGCTGGCTCATGATGCGGGTTACTGATACAGGCTGGTAATGGAGGCTATTGATACAGACTTTTGGCACAGGCTGCTGATATAAGTTCTTGACGATAGTTGCTGATAAGGGTCGTAGATAAAGTCGCTGATACAAGCTATTGATAAGGTTATTGACCCTGGCTGTTGATAAATGTTGCTGATACAGGCTGTTTAATAATGAAACTGAAACGAAGCTGGCGACCCTGGCTACTGAAACGAAGCTGGTGACCCTGGCTACTGAAACGAAGCTGTTGGCCCTGGCTACTGAAACGAAGCTGGTGACCTTGGCTACTGAAACGAAGCTACTGAAACGAAGCTGGTGACCTTGGCTACTGAAACGAAGCTGGTGACCCTGGCTACTGAAACGAAGCTGGTGACCTTGGCTACTGAAACGAAGCTGTTGACCCTGGCTACTGAAACTAAGCTGGTGACCTTGGCTACTGAAACGAAGCTGGTGACCCTGGCTACTGAAACGAAGCTGGTGACCTTGGCTACTGAAACGAAGCTGGTGACCCTGGCTACTGAAACGAAGCTGGTGACCTTGGCTACTGAAACGAAGCTGTTGACCCTGGCTACTGAAACGAAGCTGGTGACCTTGGCTACTGAAACGAAGCTATTGACCCTGTCTGCTGATACCGGCTTGAGATGCTGCTAACTGAAGCTGGGGAGATAGGCTGGTGAGTGGCCTGCATACATCTGAGCCTGTCGCTGGCTCGACTTAATTGACTACCTCTCTTGGTAAATGCGTTGTATGCCGCGCGGGTCGCACCGCCTGCTCGTGACGCGCGTCGTGTATAAAAAGGAACGATTAGATTTATGCGAGCGTCAGTTCTATGTGGTCATTGGTTTGTGTGGACGCACGGGGGCTGGGTATTCATTGATGTGGTGTTGGTGTGTAAGGATGGAGGGGCTGACTGGTAATCCAACCTGTATATCGTCACTGGGTGTATCATTTGCTGGGTCGACTGTCGATGTTGATGATGATGATGATGATGATGATGATGATGATGATGATGATGCCCTTGCTGATTTCGCTTGTAGATGATAATGATGATATGATATTTATATTAATGGCGACTGTTGTGATGAAGATACCGTCGACGATAAAATTGTCCCACATAATGGCGTAAATGAAAATCCCTCCTCTATATATTCCTAACACCCCCCCCCCCACTTCCCACACACACGACCACCTGTATCCACCACCTTACCTGACACGTTGTGACGTATGCTGCGCGGATTCGGAGCGACTCATCAATTTAAAGCCGATACAGAGCGCCTAGAAATACATGTCGTTTGTACTCATATTGCCAAGCGCTCGGTTCTCCGCTCTCCGAGCCAATGTCTGCGGTAACTCGGATACCATGCGTCTAGTTCCGAGCACAATTGTTTTATCTTGATTATATCACACCCTTATCATCTGTGATGCTCTGTAGCCAATCAAATATGTTAATTAGTCTGATCATTGAGCTGACTGCTTAAATCTGCGTCATCGGCAACTGTGTGAAACTGAATTTGTTGCATATCATGAAATTGCAATGATGTCACGGCTGGCACACTTCCTTGCCACCAGTGACATAGATTTTGCCTTCCCGTCATCCCCTTACCCCACCCCTACCCCACTTCAGACACCCCCCCCCCCCCTCCCTCCCTCCCCCCTCTCCTCACGGACGCGCGGATGTAAATGAAGTGTGGCGCGGCATGCGACATCAGGCAATATTAGCAACATTGTCTGTCAGCCTCCCTGCTGGCCGAGGGCAGTAGCGAGGCGGCCTTGATCCCGACACAAAGTTCACAATCTACCCACCTGACCCCCTGATCGCTTAATATGATCGATATTGGCTACACATCCACCTCGACCCCTCCCGACCCCTATACCCCCACTAACCTGATACCTGCCTTGTTAACCGGCCTCGGAACGCACGTTGGTCGTGCCTGGGAGACAATTACCGTAGTTCCGTCTGCGCGATCTCCAATATCCTCGCGCCGCTTTATCGGTAACGACGTTGTTACATATGAATTCTATGTGTAACATCAGACTGCTATCATTATTTCCTCCATTTATCGCTTCCGTGGAGGGGTTGGGTGTGGGGTTGGGGGGGGGGTGGTGTAGTTGTTGAGGAGGGAGTGGTATATGTGAATAATGACGGCATTACTAGTTAGCATCTCATCTGGGAGATATTACGCAACCGCGTCGGCGGCGGTTTGTCTCTGTGTATGTCTGCTACTCAGACCACGTAGATCTATCAAACCTCGCGGAGCCTTTCCTTTTGCTCGTGTCGTTTATCAACCTTCTGGAGCAATTGGAAATAAAGCGGGCATGTTTTTTGGGGGTTTTTTTGTTTGTTGGTGTCGAGGCGAAATTGACAGGATAAAGATCAATGCGTATCACTTATGACAGATATATATATATATCGGCGTCTAAATTATATTTTAGATTGCATGTTTAATGCTTATCTACAGACACAGGCATTTATCGTGTTGACCGACAAGACGCGCGCGAGTAATTCGTTCAGAAATCGTTAGAATAGCGCGTCTTGATTCGTCCTGAGGTGAAGGTTGAATGGGCGCGGAAGGTATACACCGACAGGTGGCCTTAACGAGGTGTTGCTGTTTGTCATATCCTATCAAGGAACAGGGCCTTGGGTCAGGACATTATGATCCTGTCCCTGGCGTATTATAGATAATATGTAATGCTATTGTATGCGTGTTTGATGGTGGGTTCGTGGGTTTTATGGTCCTACTGTCACCGCGTCTGGGTAATTTCCCCCAGGAACGTCTAGGATTGCTCTGAATGAATCCACAACGAACAGTTTCTGATTTTTTCCCCTTATATAACGTCCCTAGTTTGATTAATATATCCCCATTAACAATACCCACACATAAGACATATCGACACATAATGGGGCTCGTGTCGTGACGTAATGGGGTGACGGCCAAAGCCCTTAGCGGGGAACTACCTCTTGCGTGACCCCGGAAATGGTTTGTCATGTTGTCAAACCTCGCATCCATTACTTGCTGGCGGACGCTGCCTTCGTCAGTACTTCTCCCATAACGGTTATTAATTTCCTTGCGACCAATAACTCTGCCGCTGCCGTTTCAGTGCTTGACTTGTGGTATCCCACTTCATCGTCGGCCAGTGGTTGCGGCATCTATATGTGACCTCCCAGCGATTTGAGTTCACAAGGTCAAATTGGGTGTCGATGATTTCATATTGAGGTCGAGGTCACCTGGGTTTCTATCGGCGCCACGCTGGTAATTAGGGTGGGCAAAGTAGGTTCGGTGTTTGGCTAATGAAAGCGTGTATATACAGGGACCTGGCAATCTGGATGTGTCTATATTATCTTGGTCTCTGATGGGTTGTCGTGAGGGATTGAGGGCGGGAGGGATGCAGGCGACAGCGTGGGGGTGGTAGTGACGTGGATGTTGGAGTGATGAGAGACTTGTGTGAAGCATCTGCGTGCATTTTTGGATCAAGGTCATTCGTCTAATGATTTCCAGCATAGAACCAACCCCTTAACATAGCCACGTGGAAACAAAGATCTGTTTTTGTGAGAAGTCGCAAGGTCAGGGTCAGTGGTGCTGTTTGGTGAGGATTGTTGGATGGAAATGATGCGGTCAGAGAGATATACAACCAACTGGTAAGAGAGGATGGGGAAAAGAAACGATGTTCAAGGTGAGATTAGGGAGTGGCAAGGAGGGATGAGGGAGTGGCAAGGAGGGATGACGGAGTGGCAAGGTGAGACGAGGGAGTGGAAAGGTGAGATGAGGGAGTGGCAAGGAGGGATGAGGGAGTGGCAAGGTGAGATGAGGTAGTGGCAAGGAGGGATGAGGGAGTGGCAAGAGTGGCAAGGTGAGATGTGGGAGTGGCAAGGTAAGATGAAGGAGTGGCAAGGAGTCTGGCTTTTGATCTAGCTCCGACGTTTGTCTGAATGATGAGTTTCGATTGTCAAAGCTGATAGCTCCCTGAGTGTTTCCTGATCCCTGCTGCACCTCGTCCTAATCAAATATATATGCACATATATTATGGGCGTCTATCTGTTCAGTGTTAGGAGGGGGCGCATATGAATATAAATCACTTGGGACGCTTCCCAAATGACCACCGAGAATTTTCTTTACTTCCTCTTCAAGGGGACCATTATCCATTATTCATTCTACGAGCGTTCGGTTCCCTATGTCAGGCATCCGTGCGCCAAGATTATTATATAGATTTCGGCGGTTGACGCTCGGAAGACTGGCTAGGGAGCCGAGCGCTTATGATTTACTCCCTCAGAGATGAAATAAGAATACAGACGCTTGTTGAAAGCACAGAATGGTTATAAATGCAGGTATATGATATGTTGCTAGAAAAGACACCGGTGGATCTACAGCGGCCCGGTTGTCACGAGAGTACCTAAAGTCAAGGCTGGAATAACTCGGCGCTCTATTTCTCTCTATTCCTCTCTATTCCTCTCTATTTCTCTCTCTCGTTCTCTCTCTCTCTCGTTATCTCTCTCGTTATCTCACTATCGTTCTCTCTCTATCTCTCGCCTGCTCTATCTCTCTCTTACTTTCTCGTTCTCTTCCTATTTCTCTTTAATTCTCGCTTTCTATCTCTCACACTCTCGCTTGCTCGCTTTTTCTCTCTCCCTCTCACCTCTCTCTCCAACTCTCTCTCCTCTCTCTCCATCTCTAGCTCTCTAACTCTCTTCCCTCGCTCTCTCATGCTCTCTCTCTTTCTGTCGTTCTTTCTCTAACTCTCTCTGACTCGTCCTTTTGCTCTCTCTCCTCTCTCTCCATCTCTCTCGCTCTTCAACACTCTTTCCCTCGCTCGCTCATGTTCTCTCTCTTTCTGTCGTTCTTTCTCTAACTCTCTCTGACTCTCGTCCTTTCACTCTCTCTCCGACTATCTCCTCCCCCACCTCCCTAATATCAGATATCAGCAGCGTTTATATGGCCATAAACATCCTATAGCGCAAAATTGCCCCTCTAAACCCTATCCTTAGCGCCAGTCATATCAGCCTTAAATAGCCCCATGTCTAATACGGGCCAAGTCTTCATCTGTGAGTTGTTTGGCTGCCGGAGAGATTGACAGTCTCTGGGGTGAGGGCGAAGTTAGTGATACTGATGAAGATTTCACGTGCGCCTCAGCGATGTAGACACAGCGCCGCCTTGACGCTATCGCTTTCACGTCAGTCAGGGGGGGGGAAAAACGTGTTCGTGACGCTGTGCTTTTAATACGTGGTTACGCGATGCGGCGTCGCGTCACTGCAATTTGAGTGTCTTGGTACACCCCCTTGCTTGCAGATGGTTACAAAATAACGAGAGTTAACGTTTATATACTAGGGGTCGTATCAAAATGCCTTCAAATACTTGACTTGCGCGCATGCATGTTAACAATATACCCTTAAAACATGGTTTTTATACAGCCAGGCTGCGCTCAGATTCCATACATGGAGCGCCCGCTAAATCCGCTGTATATTGTTTGTATTAAATGAATCACTGTCCAAAGAATTGCCTCCGCGCCTGTACTGATGCAGCCATTGCGAACGCGCGACGAATGATTCAAACCAGTATTTACAGTTGTCCAGCTCAAACAACGACGCATGGTGCATGTTAATCCCTTATAAACGCGTGACGATGCATCGTAGATCCGCGCGGCAGACGCATCGCTCACCTAGCCACCGACCCGACCTTTATCGCCGACGCCAGGGTCACCTCGGACGATGGCCGTTTGCTGCCATGGCAACCGCGACAGCTGGACAGTAGCAACACATCTTTAGGCATTATCGCGGCTTCGTCAAGGTCACTGGCCATGCGCGTGATTCAATAAGGACGTGGACGTGTTTGTTTCGTTCGCTCCATTTCATAACTCAACGCGTCTGTCGCCGAGCGCGCTTTGAGTTGTTGGTCGTTCAATATTCAAGGCGTTATGATTAAAACGATATGCGTTGTTTGACATCGTGGCTTCAACGTTGCGGAATTATCCCTTGGAAACAGCAACGCCGTGCATTAATCAATTAGACGTCTTAAACGGATACTGTGCTTAAGTGCCCGTTATATGCAGGTTTCTCCTGACGGCAGGTATAGGTTTTTCTCCTGACGGCAGTTTTTTTCAGGCGTTCGTTATACTCAGGTGTTCGTTATACCAAGGTGTCAGTTATACCAAGGTATCGATATACTCAGGTGTCATTTATACCAAGATGTCCGTCATACGCAGGTGTTCGTTATATTCGGTTGTCTGTTAAACCAAAGTATCCGTTATACTCAGGTATTCGTTATACCCAGGTATCCGTTATATATATATATATATATATATATATATATATATATATATATATATATATATATATATATATATATATATATATATATATATATATATATATATATAATATGTGGGTATGTGTGTGTGGGGTGTGTGTGGGTGTGTGTGCGTGACACTGATGTTAAAACAGCCACACGGAGACTAAGCATCGCTTATAGCGACCGGCGTTTCTTGACTCAGCATCTGCAGCCCCCACGGGCTTCACACCTGAATACTGCCAGACAGAGAGACATAAGTGATGGCTCCTTGGTTTCCTAACGCCACCTATTGTTCCCTTAAAATCCCTTGGTCTACGTCTCAAAGGTACCCCCTCGCCAACATCCTCTCCCCCCCCCCCCCCACCACCACCACTCTTCTGTCTGATTCATCTCCTACTCACCGCATCCCCCTCAACCATCATAGGCCGGCGTCTGCTTTTATATCCCGTCTCACCGTCGCTGCTGCTGCTGCTGCTACCCATTACGTATCCATGGTGACAGACGCTGTTATTCGTAGCAACAGGTTAGCACGAACGTGCTTGTGATCCTTTCGAAGTTTTTTTTGGCCAAAGGTGTGTGAGCTGTGATTCGTGGTGATAGTTCTGGGTGTGATAAGGAGGCTTGGTGATCCTGGGCGTGATAAGGAGGCTTGGTGATCCTGGGCGTGATAAGGAGGCTTGGTGATCCTGGGCGTGATAAGGAGGCTTGGTGATCCAACTGTGAGCCATTTATATGGATGCTATCAGACATTCGCCGATTGGCATGACACTAGCTCTCTCGGCGTGTCACTAGCTCGAACAAAACGTCCCGCGCATCGACCGATCGCCTTCGGCACTTACTAATCATACTAAGCTTGGCTGATACTGTCTGAACATCCATTGGTCTCAACCGCATCCCACGCCGTGACTCTATAATCCGAAACATTAGATTTTGCTACAAATAGCTTTGTATCGGTGATACTTACTAAGCCCTGGCTAAAGATCCTTAGCAATTACGAAACACACACGAAATATCCTTAGCACTAACCCAACTTCATTAGCACTAACCCAACTTCCTTAGCACTAACCCAACTTCCTTATCACTGATTAAAATCCTAAGCACACTAATAAACATCCTAAGCACACTAATACACATCCTAAGCACACTAATAAACATCCTTAGCACAGAGCGCCTTGCCCTATGATTATAAGCATCATCCATATGACCTCATATTTCCAAAATTAGGTGGAGCGCCTTGCCCTATGATTATAAGCATCATCCATATGACCTCATATTTCCAAAATGGTGGTCACCATAAAACTATTGACGTTTAGGTCACGATTATTAAACAATCGGGATCGACTGGCTATATGCTTTTAGTATGTAACGCGAGATTTATTCGCACTAATGGTTTTCTGCAACTGTTCAGGTGTGCATTGCCCAAGAGCAGGTGTTTTTTTATTTTACAAAATCCAAGACGTTATATTGAATTGTTAATGCAATGCCTCTCGCTAAGAGTTAGATAATATCTTTATCGCTGACAACAGCGATCAGTACACAGTTCCGGGGCTTGAATCAGTTCCGTTGCATTAATAATACACGCCCACTACGATAACTATAGCCACGCCCCCAATAGCTTACCCCAGCTTTCAACGAATAGATTAGTTTCTGGTGATCATTATCACTGATGGAGTTCCTGATAACGCTTTAATGGCGTACGTCTGGATAACAAAACATATTGATTATTAGAAAAACATCCTTCGCAGCTAACAATGATCGGTGCATTCCTCAAGTACAGCGGACGCTGATTATGCCTTGGCTGTGAAAATTTCGTACGTTAATCAGCACTGTTAATTATCCTTGTGCAGCCACCATTTACTGCGCCCCTCCCCCCCCCCCCCTCCCTCCCCCCCATCCCAGCGCAAAGACATTACCGGATAGCCATCCATTATAGATACATGGTTGCCCGGCATATTATCACCCATGGGACTTAGTGCTTGCTCCCCCGAGTGCTTCCGTAAACGGAAGTCTTGTTTATCTTAGTAGATTGAGGTCACGTGGGTACGTCACGTGGGATGGATGCGGGTTAATGATAATTGATGAATGATGGAATTCAGGTGGATCAGAGGCGATCTGGGGAGTGCGAGGAATCGCGTCACTTATCGTCGCGTTTTTTTGGAAGGAGCGCGTCCCGGAATCTTATAGCCTTCACACAGCTCTTAATTTCTGCCTCACCACTTCCGGCAACCCTTTCCTGCCATCCTCACGCATTGCTCCTTCCTGGAAAT
>CM067355.1:3669860-3684860 GCA_034190875.2 Urechis unicinctus
ATGGTCCGCTGACGGAAGACTGGCGTTTTCAAATTGCGGTGTTAGGCTGGGGGTTGGTGTGGGGGTGATTTTCAGGGGGATTATTTTTTTCTGTGATCTCGTCTACTTCTATTGTACCATCGTATTCGGCATGCCACGTTAAGATGATAATGCCCGGTGTTGACGAGCAAAAGTTGTTCTCGTGGCTGCACGTGGCTTTAGCGGTAAGTGGTGACAAAAGCAAAATCTTAACCGTCCTATAGACGCTGTTACGTGAAGCAAGTACTTTGGTTACATGTTTTGCGCGTAACAACCAACAACAGACGCTGAGAAATTGGACAAGGGCAAGCTAGCTCAAGATATATTCTTCCCATTGGCATGAGAATAAGCCCACGCATAGGTGATATTTTTTTTCGGAGGACTTGTGGTCATATTGCTCGTGGGATGACTGTTCTGGGGGCCGTTTTCACCGCATAGGATCTCGTTTTCACCCGCGTAACGGTGTATTGAGCCTCGATAGTCCGGATCATGAATTGTTGCTCCGAGGGAAACATACACACACGCCTGTCTGTGTGTTACTTATATTTATGCTGTGTCCAGGGCGCGCTAGAAGAAAAGGCTAGCTTAAACCCGCGTGTGTAACGACAACACATGCTCGACACAGACAGTAAATCGTCTTAATTGGCTGTCTGTGAGTTCTAAGGCTATGTTGCCTCGCCGAGATTGCACCATATATCGCCATCAGACGCCATCTTCCTTCCTAAATCGCCACTTCAATGACCACCATTCTGTACCTCACCTCCATATAGAGTCGCAGCTTACGACGCCAAGGCATTCTATTGCGGGTCGTTGGATGCGTCGCCAATCGTTTCATGTTTATGCAATTCTTGGCCTTCCATATGTTCGGTTTAGCTCGAATTGATACTATGTACACCATTCAAACTACTCCGAGTCGCTTAGTTGTTGTCACTGGCGGCTAAATGCGACTCGTAGGGAGTTTTATTTAAGGCTATTTACACACCGAGTTACATTTCCCCACGGAGACTGGTCTAATGAAATCGGTCTGGGTAGTAGCCGATCACACGACCTCTGAATCAATCGTAGCACCCAAATAGGGGTTGTCTTCGCCTGGTCGAGTTGGTCCGCTCCACGGACGTCTCCCGACACCTACTTCACTCGGGGAATATGATTTATTGAAGTAATTACTTGCTCTCCTGAAGTTGTCTTCGTCGGGGTGCTATACATTGTGGGCGATAATCAGGGCATATGTACCAGCTCACTGCCCTGAACACGTGCTTCAAACGACGTTTTGATTACCATAGTTAATCTCCTCCGCGAATTGCATATTGGAGAAATCAACGTTCCTGTAATGCTATGGCAATATCGCTGCTTTGAAACAGTTTTAACTGTATATAATGAATGTTCAAACAGATATCATTTGAATTGAATAAAAGAACTCATTTAAACCATAAGCTATCCGTTCCTTTTCTGATCGGGTCTTTAATAGATGCCTTACCCGTCAGGATTTGTTCCCTCCACAGTTATTTTTTACGACGAACTGGGTAAAACAAAATTCTGCTACGTTACTGCGATCTTACGCACGGGGACCAATTTTTCGCATCAAAGCGTATGTTTTTCTTGGATTCGAAAAGAAACATTTACCACTTCTAGATACCAGAGTGTACAGCGGTGTATTGATGCGTTAACATCACTGATCAGTATGTAGCACGGGGTGATTTGTGAAGAAAATCAATACCGTATGGAAGATTCGAGCGAATGCTCATTATTAGTTAGCTGGGGTTGAATGTTGGTGTTTTCCAGGTGTTGCTTCCCATCCCAAAACGCATGATTCTGGCAAAATAAATGACTACCCCTCACCATTTTTTTTATTAGAATGATGTATCTAATATTAATATATCAAAATATTTCTGTAGCACTACCAGCACAAGTACACATTTCACATGGCCTCACAGTTGTTCTTTTGAATTTGCACAGAAGATGAATAACGGACGTTCCTTTTGGGATACGGGAATTCGCGCTGTCATAATGTATCGGCATAACCGTCCCGTGCGACAAGTGACGACCTGTCGTCTGATTCGCAGCTGAATGTATTGTTGCTATGACTGTCACTTCTATGTGGTTGCAATATACCGCGCACTCAAACAGCGACCATCTTTCTTTTGGCTTGTCACCACAATGCTCAGGTTGTAATCTAGAGGGCTGTCATTACGAGTTTTCAAAAGGCGACTGTATAGATTAATTTCCTAACCCCCCATATATATATATATATATATATATATATATATATATATATATATATATATATATATATATATATATATATATATATATATATATATATATATATATATATTAAAAAGCAGGCCCCGATATACGCTTTCATGCGTTTGCATCATACGTTGTGGGTTAAACCGGCAACGCAATCTCCTGTTGTACAATTCCCATCTCTAAGTTGTACATATGGCTTTCGTTTGCCAATTAAAGGCTGGCAGTACACAGCCGGCCGTGCAGTTGCCTTCTGTTAGTACTCAGAATTTCTCCTAATGTTTACTCGTGGGCATTATTGCTAAGTATGCTTACTTCCATCGTTTGAAAAGCCTAAATGACGTTCCTCGCGAGATCTCGCGTGGTCAGCTATGTAAACACAGCCCTCCAGCTGAACACCTCAGCGATATGTACCTACTACTACTGAACGTCTGTCTTGTTTCCTTTCATTCTCATTATAGAAAGGCCCCTCAAATTGACACTAGAGGGACACTGTGGCCCTTGTTCGTCTGAGTTATTGCTGCCGCCGTCCCGACTAAAGCTAATAAGAGACAAGACAATGCCGATGTATGCGCAATTACCTGACCTAATTCCACGGTATAATGACAATGATTATGCGATGTTAAACCAGCCGATTCGGTCTGTGCGTATTCCTGACATAGAATCGATATTGCCAACGCAGACGCCTCAGTCACCCAAGGGAGCTGTGGTAATTGTTTGCTATAATTAGTTATATGGTCGGACTGTGCGGCTCCTTTTGAATTCGCTTCGTGTGCAAGTGCATGCATGGCTTCGTAATATGGCATTCGTTTTTTTCACACCAGCATACATGTTTCATTGTCTTCCACATGTGATTTTTATAAGGTCACTCAGTTTACCTGTTATTTTTTGGGCTTCATCAACCTCAAGCGCTCGGACTTCCGAGCGTCTGTAGGCCGGAGCAGATGCCTATAACATGATTCTACCGACAGACGCTCGGAAATCTCGTATGGAGATCCGAGGGCCTGTTGTCCGGGCAGTTTCAGCGTGTGTGTGACCCATATCACGTGATATTTTACCCAACAACCTCAGTGCGTCCTTGCTTTAAATAGAGCACCTCCTTCCCTTCAACTTCCCGCTTTAGGTATCCGTCTACCTCTGTGACACTGACTTGTATTCTCCCCCTAACCCCAAGCATTCCCTTCCCGGGCATAATCAATCAGGGTTCACAACGTACACGAACTGCACCGGATCATTACAGCGCATTTTTTTATATAACCTCCTCTTGGTTTGAATCGAAATCGCGAATCCTTGTAGCTAAGTGCACTGTTGATTCGATGGATCTGTATTATCGAACAACGTCAGATATTACCGCGTCTGGGTTTTGACTGAGTTCATCGACTTGATGCTTTGACGGCGTTGCGGTGAGCACGTGGTGCAAGATGGCGCATGTGGTTGTCATGGCGATGTAGGTTTTTTTTCAAGCCGCGTGAAAACAGCTAGTATTGACCAGGGTTTATTTTTTTCCCTAAGATAGTGATGATGTCGTCTGCCGTGCGCGTGTAGGGTGCGTTCGCGAAGGCGGGCGCTATGTGACGTTCTTCGTGTGGGCTTTTAGTAGCACACGTTAATGTCTCTTTCAATCAACACGTTGACAGAATAACATAGCTCTACACCGACATGTAATTTAAGTTGCAATTCAAATGTCTTAAGAATAACATTGTTCGTATTGTATCCGCCAATAACAAGTGTTGTCACTGCCAGCCATGTGTAACGGGGATTAAAATTGAATGATGTTTTCATTTCATCAACTGCGCAGTATTAGGTACGGAGATGGTTTGTGATAAAGGGTGGGGATAGATTCGAGTCAAAGAGGGTGCTAGAGTCAAGACTGAGGGATCGATTTCCACTGCACGCGACCACTGCCTTCTGTTAAGCAAAGAAGACCCCTCACTCGAGATAAAAAAAAATATTGTCTAGCTTTGGTCGAGTTCAACCTCCTGTGAATCGGTCATTCCTGGAAACGTTTGGACATGATCCATGGTAAATATGTCAGCTTTGCAGAACACAATCTTCAGCTGTCTGATCTGTCAATGCCAACTGTATTTGCTTATAATCTAATTTCAGCTTCAATCTACAGAAATCTCTTAGAACTTTGTCTATCATCCACACTAGTACTACGCGGAATTATTTTTTACATCGCCCTTTAAAAGACTACGCAGGCTCTTGCACGCGTATTCCGTCCATTTCCCGGGAAAATATCTTGTGTTAACAAAACCCATATGTCGATGTGCATGCTTTAATTGAGGATAAATCCAACAGCTTTTCCCATGACATCTAATTATTCCTTTTTTAAAAAAATATTGGTTTTCGGTACTTGTGCACCTGTATATGTCTGGCGCTCTTGACAAATCAATGCGCATGTCGCAAGGCGTTCCTCGAACCTTGTCTGGCCACGCCTTCTACAGCGTCGATGTGAAACTTTATGAATAATTAAGTGGATCCCAAATTGCTTATTTATTCTACATCACATATGATCGGGCATGGAATAGATAACATTGCAATACCAACAATGCATTGCTGAATTATGAATATAATGGATCATATTGAATGAATGTTTAGGTGTGCATGGTGTGCGGCCAAGGCCATTGATCGGCACTCTATAACCGTCTCTGGTCGAGACAAGACTTAATCTAATCATGTTACCTGGCACCATCTCTTCATAGCGACTACTTACTTATGTATGCAAATGACCCCGAGCGTTCAAATACGGGTGTTCTATATTGTGTATGCATATATGCGCACGCGCGGGATAGAACTTGTTGCTGGCCACGGGATCTATTAATATGTCACCTGAACTGAGTTCGCGCTTTCTCTTAGCGATCCTGACTGAATGTTTCTGTGGCAGAGTGACGTCTTATTCAATTACTGAGTTGGGCGTACATGGACAAATGCATATCGGCTTCCGTTTTCAAAATGGCATGTTTCCGCCAAACGGAACGTAGAAACAATTTGTTAGGGTCTGTCATGAATGGCCATATACGCTGCGGCCGAGTACTTTGGTCTGATAAGATGTAGATATGAATTTTGTCAACCAACACTTTTATAGTTAATCGAGAATAACAAGTCAACGTGGTATTTCCACAGTCTGACGGTTGTGTACTGATCAAAGCAATTCATTTAATCAATCTTTAATGGATCACATGGTCCCATTCTTTTTACTTAAAATTTCAAACGATAAGGTTGACAATGAGGTTGATAATTTAAGGCATAGGATTTTGACAAAACCCTATGCCTTAAAAGTGATATCATTATCGTGGAGAAGGAAAATACTCTCGCCAAAATAAAAGTTTACAAATTGTAAACTTTCGTTTTGGCGAGGGTTTTTCCTTCTCTAAGACGCTGTACGTCACGCGGCTGCATCCTGTTTCTCATTATGCAAAACTCTAAAGGTCACGTGGTATCACCCTACTTCTGGTATTGAAACGAAGCCCTGATTCATTACTCGTAACATTACTTCAAGTAGCGGATCCATCTAAGATACTTGGTTTCATTAGAGAAATTGTAGTACATTATAAATGATTCATGGTACAATTTTCATCAATTTAACATAAATCGATTCAATTAATGCTTGTAGGTTTAATTGAAGTTTCTTTTAATCCATTATTTATTCTTATCTTTTCGTTTTCGTATCCCCCACCCCATCCCCACACCTTTGTAGGCACTATATAACACACTAGTGTTGGTGTGCCGTTAAACCCTATGCATATATCTTACTTACCTTACCAAACCAAATAATAGAACGTTGGGAAAGTATACCATTATGTGAAATGGAATCCCTCTGAAGGCCTCGTATGTTTTTCATGGGCAGATGTGTGGGTGTTAACAGCAAGTTACGGATATATATTTTCTATCAATGAATCGCTCGGTTTGCCAGGAGAGAGCGTTGTTGATTGTGAGATGAAGGATGTTTCAGGGTAATTCTGGAAGGGGTTAGTTCTCAGATGTGGGTTATTTGGGTTGTGATTCCATGTAGGTTATCGTATAGAGCAGCCAGCTCATCAGCTGTGGCGCCAGAAGGCTGCTTCTAGGGAAAGTGCGTGGGAAACAAACGTTGTTAAACGTTCACAGCAACCTGGCTTTATCGTGAAAGCGTGCGTCTTCACTTCCTTGAAAATGTTACTTTAACCAAGATGATAATAAAAAAATCTAGTTCTCTGGAATTAAACATTTTAGTATGGGTACTGAGCTATGAAAAGATAATAGTACTTGCAAAGGCGTCTTTGGTTTAGATGAGCAGATATCATGCACTTTTTTGACTTGCGTGTGTAATTGTCGAAACGTTTGCGTGTGTACTGGAAAGCTAGAGCTTTTTGGATGGTTTAATTTACTGCCCAGTCGGAGTTCATGCAGGAAGTCGGAGTAGGCAGGAATGTTGAGGGTTTTCTGAGCCCTGTTGGAGTCACTAACGAAACACCAACGATAGTTAAAATCGTTAGCGTTCTATTTAGGACGATCCACTGTGTCTTTCTTTATCTTTATTGTTTTAGGGCAGCTCTCTTGTTTAAAAGATTTTGTTATTCGAGGATATGAAACTCATTTGTTTGCTTTAAGCCTGAAAGTGTACCGCTTGAAACTTACCAGTACAACTAATACATCGATTGTACACGATATAATTCCGCCATTATTGTGCGGTGTGCTTTTACTTTAAACGGTGCGTATTAGGAAGTTTGATTGACGCCATAATGCAGTCGTTGCTATAACAACGGGGTTTATCTTAGTCTTATTTGTGGAAGTGATATTCGCCAACACTACCCGAAGTACCGCAACAGCTTTTCTATAACACAGTAAAGGTTCTGCTTTATCATTAGTCACGCTGAATCCATAACCACGAACATACAACATCTACTGCTGGTTTCCATTGAGGCATAAACGGGGATGATTCATGTTACCGCAATCACTCTCGGCTGAACTGAAGGATTGTAATTTTTACTTTTTCCATGCAGAATACAACGCCAGCGTAGTATCGCAACCCAATCATTTCCTGATGTTTCAGAGAATTCGGCCCGAACCTGAGGCACTCGAGTCTCAAAACACCACTCGTACAATGGGATATTAGTCCCTGTGTGTAACTGGCGCGAGGTCTCGATTGCCTCAACTGTTCAGATCGATGCGATTTCTCTGCCGCTATAATTTAGATGTTGTTAGTTTAATTACATTTTTTTCAGCAACGCGCTGAATTATGTTTTTAGTTCTCTAATTGTACCAGTGTGATATATGCCCGGGGGGCACTTAAGTGTATAGAGGTAGTATATATGTGCCGCGCGACGGGGTATGCTTTTTCGGCCTCTCGACTTGTACGACGGGTTTTTTGACCTCATACTTGTACGACGGGGTATGCTTTTGGCCATTTTGACCTTGTACGACGGGTACGGGTTTTCGAGGTCCCGCGGCACATCCCTATCCAGAATAAGGACAAGTGCCCCCCCCCCCCCCCTGGGGATGCCTGGTCTCTCATAAAAATAAGTTATGTTACTCGACAAAGCTTGCTACGAACAAATTTGCTATTTTCGCTTATGCTTTCATCGTGACATTTCCTCAGCCGTCATTCATGTTAACATCTATGGCAAATCTTGCGCCCAGAGCCTTGTTGTGTGATTTAAAACTTTAGTAACTTGATATAGACACGAGAGATGTAGAGCGCGCATGTGGAAGTTGTTGTACCTTTCGTTATGTCTTGTTCATTCTGACACTTCCTTCTCTTGCTCCTTTCACTGGGTTTGAACTTTCTGCTTTTTACAACAATACCCGATCGCTGCCTTCATCATACAAAGGGTGCCTGGATTTACTTGGGAAGCATTCGCTGTCGCTTGCGGCTCGCTACACTCAACTATTTTAGGCGGATATATTTCGACATTGATTTTCCTACAATTTTGTCGATTACAGTCTTTGGAACATTTCCATTCCATAATGTACTGATGATAGTTGCATTGAATCCCTGTGTATTTATCGAATACAACGCAAATAACTTTTGAATGCATAATTGTGTTTGCTGTGTAATAGATAACATGTCACCTACTACACCCACAAGAAATATCAACGCAGATTTCATAGACAGTCTTCGTAAACTTAAGGATGTGAGTACTCAAGTGGCTTTTGGTAATCAAATTTATTCATTAAATTCCTCATGGTTTACCATCATAAATCTATTTTGTATGCTTGGATGATACAAAACTATTTTGTCACTGTCAAATGTCAACTGTGTTGCTTATGAAATCTGTAGTTCACAATACAAATCTCTAATAATGGCTCTCCATAGGTCAATTTAAGGGTCAAATTGAAGAATATAAATACCAGTCATCACATTAGCTAACTTTTAGTTAAGGATTTGGATGGTTTTTGTTTTACACATTAGGATTACTTATGTGTTACAGAGTGGCTGGTACTGGGGTCCAATGAGCTGGGACGAAGCAGAGGCCAAGTTATCCAACAAGCCGGATGGTTCCTTTCTGGTACGGGATAGCTCAGATGACAGATACATTCTTAGTCTGAGCTTCCGATCGCAGTCGGCCACCCACCACACGCGTATCGAGCACTACAAAGGTTGGTCAAGAGCTTAAAATCATATTTACTGTCCAAATGATTCATGTAATTTTTGAAATTTGTTACTTCATCAATGGACTACAAGTGGACTACTTTGGAGATATAAACCACCATGGGTAAGTCAACATCAATGGGAAGTTGACTTGAATGGGAAAATGTTTATTGTTATTAAGGGGTTATGTTTGTACATGGTTGAAACTCATGAGCACATGGTGCTTGTTGTAAACGTTGCATCAATCCAAATGAAAGAGAAAGCGATAAGCTTGGTCGATCATCTGAAATCAACGGTTGCTTTTTTTCAGGTATGTTTAGCTTTTATTCACAGCCAAAGTCACATGGTGCTGCCACCATCGTGGAGTTCATAGAGAAAGCCATGGAACACTCCCGCAGTGGCAAGTTCCTCTATTTCCTCAGACCTAGGGCTCCAGGCTTCCCTCCCGCTCCTGTCCAGCTTCTCTTCCCCATCTCCCGTTTCCGCAACATGCACTCGCTTCAGCACCTATGCCGCTTTGAGATTCTCAAGCACACCCGTAAAGATCTCATTGATCGGCTGCCTATCCCTCCACGGCTCAAGGAATACCTCAAAGAGAGTCAGTACTACACGGAATACTACAGCGACGAGTTCCGAGATCATCCTTTATTCGCCCATGCTTACTGAATGATTCTGTTGTCACCAGTCAACGTTCATCTCGCATTACCGTTGATGATTGAAGAGTTCTGAGTGATCCCAAGGCCTAAGTGAACGATCTGGCCAACAGAGACATAGTCAGTCGAGGTAGTTGGAGCATTCATACAGTGCAGTGCAGTGGTGGGGATGTGGAATGCGGTATTGGACCATACCACGTGTGCTTTGTATTCAGAAACTGATAGCAGATAACCAGCCATTCCCTTGCTTATATAACTCATATGCTTATATCCAGTGTAGATAGAAATACTGCTTACCTATCTGCTGCCCAGATTTACCAATATCTGATGTTGGCTAATGAATATTCATCAATTATGAATATTTATGAGTTCTGTCTATGAGCATTTTGTCTTGCAATGCTTCCTGGAACCATGATATTTATCTATGTGCTATTTGAAAATCTAGGTGTTTCCACAATATCAAGGGCTTTACAAATTATCAATTTAACTCTCACAGTTTCATTGGTAAAAAATTCTACTGGACCCATCTTGCTAAACATGGCCAGAATATTACAATATCATTAACTCATTAATGAATGATAATTTTAATGTTGCATTATGTAAACATGGCTGCATAAACGTTGGGTAAATTATTGATTTTGTCTAGTTCGCCAAAGCTATCAAGCTGCTATGACAGATATATATACCGACCTAAGTGATCATTGTCAAATAAATGTCCCAAATGAGATTAAAATTATGAAATTGGCAGCTTCTTGTAGCAGTTTTGTGCGGCTGTAAACATATAGCACTTTGTGGATTCAAACTATATGTTGTTTAGATATGCATAACCGATGTTTGTTTTGAAAAAAAACCTTGTGGGTGAAACAAGAACCACTTTAACTGAATCTGGCAGAAAAGCCAGCTCCAATATACACCCCACCCTCACCGTCATATTCTGAGCAAATTTCGTGTAGGAAACTGCACGCCTGACAAGGTTGAATTTGTGGTTTGCTTCAGTGTGTTATTGGTGTGGTGTGCTATAGTACTGCTCTTTGAGGCATGAATGTTTCACAATCAAACATCTATGTGTTGAAGTGTGATAACGTACACAAACAGAGCTTTACTGAGGCGTTGGGCTGCACGAGTTGTCTGCCTATCTGACAGCCAATTCCTCGTCTCAAACCATTCACACTTCCTTTTGTTTGTTTCATTCATTCTGATGCATTCATTTCTTCGTTATTTTGATCACCGAAACAAAAGAATACAGTATTATTTGTAGAAGTATCCGGACCTTATTTTATGTGTGCTGATAATTTTGAATTATCTGTACAGATGAATCATATGTAATGATATTCTTTTTAGTAATACATAGGCTTGGACATGCTCCAGACCCTGTTAGCTGATCTAATATATTTACCCATCCATGCAAAGTGCTGTTTTGGTGGTCCTCTGTTGTGTGTATTGAATGTTGTGTATGTGTGATTGCATGTGGACAAATGTGGATTATATGGGTACATATTCTTAAAGTTATTTATTGCATTGTAGGAATCAATTCTTGTTTCTGTAGATATTAATGTGCTAAGGCTGTATATAGATGTTAGTTGTTTATACAGTGAATACTACAGGTTCATTAAGTTTCTTGCTTTTCATTGACATTGAAGTACCAAACATTATGGCTTTATATTCCAACATTGCTTTAAAAACACTTGAACTTCAGTTATTTTGTTTGCCGATTCAATTTTTTTAGCTAGGATCACTGGTCATAAATGCTATTTTATTAGTTCGCATGTCAGGCAGATGGGTTATACTGTAAGAAAGAGGAATACTGATGTAAATTAGTGGCAATGTATATTGCTGGTGTACATAGAACAGAATGATGTAAAATGCTTCATTAATTTATAATGGGCAGATTCTGTTGATAACTTGGTCAACAATTCAGGCAGCATTCTCTTATTTTATTCAAGAATTTTTGTGACAATTCTGCAATCACAAAATACAGGTCAGTTAATAACTTTGTTGTCCCTAGACTATTTTCTCCTAATGGTTTAACCATTCAAATATATGAGAATTTGAAATTAGCTGCCTGTTGATATGTTGGGTTTTCTAAAGAAGAAAATTCAGAATTTCCCCCTCCTAATTTTCTGCCGTAATTTCTTTCACCGAGTGTGTAGCTCCCATATACTATTCTTGATTGGCTCGAGAGTTTTGTGTTTAGTGCTGTTGACAAATATTGGCCGTTGGCTTCCTATTGCCTTGTGTAAAATCAGCCGTTTCACTTTGATACATCAAGTAAGATTACCTATGACTCTCTGTAATCGGCTGCTATGTTAGTAGCATGGTGCTACAGAGTTTATAACTGTTGTGACAGATCTATTTTCTCAGTCGACGGTCCGCTGGACTTTTGTCTGTTGCCACATCAATTGCATGTTGCATAATATCTGTCTCATGTATATAATGCTAGTCCATTTCTCCTGTTGTTCATTCTAACTTGGCCGCTGTCTCTGGCCCTTATATTGTAGCTAACCTCATCCAGACATGCAATGGTGCGATTACCTGATCTTGTCATTCAAAAACCTATGAAATATGCTGGCATGCAATACATTCATTGTGTAGTGCATCAAGGTCTGGGCAAATTACCACCAGTGCTGTTGAACTGCAATACTATAAGTTTCTCCTGTAATTATCATATTAATTATCTTGACAAGTTGAGCATGGTTCATTGTTGACTATATAAATGCATACAGTGTGCTGACAGTGATAGCTATTGAGCGCATGTTTGTGGCCTATCCGTCAGTGTTGCATTCACAATAATTAAGGTCTTACATACAACTATAATGATAACTGTGTGCTTTTGGCACCTTTATTGAGAAATAGCAACAATCACATTACTGTAATGGTTACTTTGCTGATTAGGCTTGTAAAAAAGATCAATATTGTCACATTATTGGTTGCATGGTGTGAGCAGTTGCCATGACTCGTTGCCAAGGACAACAGCTTCTCTGAAGCTGCAAACTAGTAGGTAATTGATGGGCATATTAAATCGTCAGCATAATATTGCTAGGTAGCCGCAAATTGTACAAGCTCCGAGCCCCATGACAAAAAGCTGGTAAAGTACTGCAATTAATCCGTCAATTCTGTAGTCAATGTGCAGTTTTTGGTTGGCTGACGTCACATTATGTTCGTTTCTCCGTAGTGCTTTAACACCCCCCCCCCCCCCCCAGCTTTAACAATTTGTTCATCACCAAACGTGTTCGCCGATCCCAACAATGAAACTACACCAAGGCCCATATAAGGAATATGCCTTAAATATGTTAATTAGGTCTAATGACTATTATTGCGCTGTGTATGTAATTTGATTATACATGTCAGTAGTTTATGAAGATTGACTCGTTGCTTAGCTTGTGATAACAATGCCAGTTGTGTATGATGTGTATCCTGATTATCATTTAATATAAGTACTCTGTTGGTGCACTGTCTAAAGACATTATGTATTTAAATTATGTCGATTGCACGTGGTGTCCATGACGTACACGGCCATGAAATGGTGAGCGCCTTGCATTGGTGACATACATGTTTTTGCTGAATAAACAGTCGTTGCAAATCATAAGTGCCTCTATCCTGTGATTATATCGGGGTTCAATTGCATGATAAATCATGTCAAACTGGGGAAGAAAAGAGCAATATTCATTCACTCAAAACTGCATATTTTGATGCGTTTTGGATCAATCAGTAATGCGAAGGCTCACCCAGTTTAAGAAAACAAACGCAATAATGTGCACCTTGGATTTTCGGGTTGTCAATGAGTTGGAGGTCATATATTGCGAGTTTGCTGCCCAGAAAGGTGATTTGTATGTCAACACAAATATTGCGAGAAATTATTATTGCTGTCACATCATACAGTTCTTACCAACGACATGGCTCAAGTACACCATGAAGTTCTAACCCATCATAACATCATAAAGTTCTAACCCATCATAACATCATAAAGTTCTAACCCATCGTAAAATTTTAACTCATCATAAAGTTAGAACTCAATACATAGTTCTAACCCATCATTAAGTTTTAACCCATCATAAAGTTTTAACCCATCATACAGTTCTAACCCATCATAAAGTTTTAACCCATCATAAAGTTCTAACCCATCATAAAGTTCTAACCCATCATTAAGTTTTAACCCATCATAAAGTTCTAACCCATCATAAAGTTCTAACCCATCATTAAGTTCTAACCCATCTTAAAGTTCTAACCCATCATAAAGTTCAAACCCATCATAATGTTTTAACCCATCGTAAAGTTCCAACTCAACATAAAGTTTGAACGTCTGCTCTTGTGTTATTCAGAATACTGCCAAATATGGAATACACATGTCACTATAGTATCCCGCAGCAAATTGTGACTTCCATAGACAAATATGTTGTTCTTTTAAAGTAAAACATACACGCTTCTCTTGAGGAGCCATTACAAAATTACACAATGTTATGTGCCCGATTTATGCCACCACACCGCTCCACACCGACCCTTCCCGTGATGCTCCATAACATAGCCGAGGCAGACCAATGACGCAGCGAAAAACTACCGCATGCAAGACAACCTTGATGGAAAGTTTATGATGTATGTAACGATGTTAAGAGGAGGAACGTGCTGTTAGGAGAAATTGTGTTCGAGGCACGCATAGAGTTGTGGTCAGTCCTTGGCAACATGACCCAGACAGATATGTATGTATACAGGAGCGCCTTAGTACACGCTCACCCACCTAACTACAGAACTACGAGACGAAGCCTCGGCAGAATCACGAAATAAATTGTACTAGGGTGTAGTCAACGAAGTTTTAATCATTCGTTGAAAACATTGCACCGAATCGGAAATCTTTTAATAAAAATCTACATCTAAGTCAATTGCGATCCGATTATAACCGCAAGACGGAGAATACCATTGCTCGGCCTAACTCTTCGAAAACATTGAAAACATTGAAAAGTCCTCTAAGAAACTAAATCAAGGCTGACTCTGAGAGGGGGTAACTTTTCAACATTGCACAACACGACATCAACAGTATAACCCACAACTCATATAGCCCAACACAACACCAGGCATACACCCTACAACACCATTCATAACCAACCACATCACTCGTATAACCCACGACATCACTTCTCATACATCCCCTAACCATCCCCTACCATTACTCATACATCCCCTACCATCCCCTACCATGACTCATATATCCCCTACCATAACTCACACATCGCCTACCATCACTCATACATCCCCTACCATCACTCATACATCCCCTACCATCACTCATACATCCTCTACCATCACTCATACATCCCCCACCATCACTCATACATCCCCTACCATCACTCATACATACATCACTCCATCCCCCACATCACTCACATACATCCCCCACCATCACTCATACATCCCCCACCATCACTCATACATCCCCTACCATCACTCATACATCTCCACCATCGCCATCGCTCATACAATGCATACTAGCAACGTCATATCGGCGTCAGAATCATA
>CM067355.1:3689860-3744860 GCA_034190875.2 Urechis unicinctus
TAGAAACTCTTTTGAGTGGAGCAAGCATTGTTACTGGATTGTTCACTATTTGTTAACGACAGTGATCGACATTTTGAAGATTGATATTGAGTAAAGTGAGTGGGCCTCACTTGACTGTATGATTCATGATGGATCGTGATAGATCGTGATGGATCAAGCAACTTCAGTTGGAGATTCACACCGAGGAATTGCACAAAGAAAGGTCGACCATGGCGCAACTCGTGTGCTACTGGCGCATTCAACGCAACCTCCATGAACTCGGATTCCGATTGTGGGGATGCCATGACAACCCGACTGGTCCGTTCATGAAGCAGAGAGGAAGATATCATGTTGCTATGAATTATATGTTATCAACCAAAACTTTTTGGACTAGAAATGATTGATTGAATGTTTAACAGTGCGCGAGGCGAATAATGGTGACTGCACCTTACCGTTTTGATACTGGGGTGATCTTGGTACGTTCCCTCAGTGTGGGAGTTAACCTGACCATTTGTTTGCGCTATATTTACGATCAGATGGTCGGAAGTTACCATCGTTGGTAAGCGAACGTATTTTTTTGCCGATTGTATGGTCTAGATGTATTTCTGTCTTTGGTATTGCTAGATTTTGTTGTGGGTATTGCTTGGTTGGTCGCTTCTAGAATGATTTTCTCTAGTTTGTATCTTGCACATTTTCTACTATAATGTCTTTGTTATTTCATCAGTACATATAGTTCCTAAATGACCTTCTTCGTATTTCATTTAGGGACATGCTTTACAGAAGTTGTGTGATGGTTGGTGAAAGTTAACAACGAGTTGTGATTACTTCCTAAGTTTCCTGTAACTTTTGCAAAATGAAGAAAACCAGCTTTTTTTACGTGAAAAGATTGAGAGATATATTATTGAACTTACATTTTGGTGAATGTAAGTTGGGGATATATCATTTAATATCACTATATTGTTGTCTTCAATTAACTTGTTCAATACTCTCTGTTTTGTGATAGCCTCTTTACACTATCTAATGCTATGTTATGCTATCTGTTAACTGTAATTTCAGCATGAATGAATTGTTGGACATGATGTTACAGTTCCAACAATGACAACGGTGGAATCATAGACACCCACACCCACTCCCAACCGACATTCACTCGGTTAAAAGCTATTTATTGTCAATGAATAAACTTCATCAATGTAACCTTTACACATGATGTCCCTCACCAACTTTTCCTTGCCCCACATTTCGCGAATCATTCGACCTCCACCAAACTTCCGCTCCCCTACCTCCATGCCACCACACTGAACTTGCGGACGCCATTAGCACAAACACTAGCAAGGACGGGCCCCGTGCTGCACAATCAAAGCGCTACTTAGGAATTGAGAACCACATCGAAATATTATTTTTTTTTATGTTTCACGTACTCAGACACTCAGTTTTCATGCATGGATACTCGGTTGTTAAAAACGTTCTGTTTATGAAATGTACAGACAAGTCAACAAAAAATGACAACATTTCTTTGATCATAATGATTATCATCATAATCGAAATCATTAAGTTTATCTTTATAATCATCTACATCATTTCTGTCAAAACTATCATCATCGGCCTTATCATCATAGAAATCATCATCATCACCCACATCATGGTGAATCATCATTTTGGCAAACTGGAAAGAATTTGTTCTTAATCTTTATCATCGGCATCATAATCTGAATTAATACTGAACATTATTATACATAACAGCGACCCAATTTGTGATGCTAGAAGGGTTTAATACTTGGAAGGCACCTAGTATACACTAGAACCGTAAAGTATTTACTTTGAAAGCTTGATCTGGCAGTGGTTATGGACCAATCTGGCTTAGAGTCTGAGGTACCTGATATCCCACAGTATTCTTAGTACCACGCACTGATCAAAAAACCTTCTTTGATTTGCCCCAAAGAAGTAAAAAACAGTCCATATTTTCCCCTTTCTGACCTCTTTCAATCTTCCAAGTCTACTGTTTTTTTTCTGTCCAAGAAACTATATTTACACCTATGACTACCAAACGCTGATTGTGGCATCTTTTTGGACTAAATTGTTAACCTACGGTACGATCAAACTAATCTCATATTTTGTACATTCTATAGTTCTAACGGACATGTTATGAGAGTAACAAGCAACAGTAATATCATGCTTATAGTTTTTGTTCTATTTGGTTCTACTCACTATTTGAACAAAAAAACTCACTTGTATTGGTAATGTAATTACTGTTATACCTATAAATTAATCATCATCAACAGTCAGTGTTCATACAATCCTTGATGACTTTTTAAATTTACATGTCTAATTACAAATTGTGTTGCATGACAATATTCTGAGCTTAAGATTGTAGCACACGCTGCAGATGGAATAAGCTACCCACACCCCCTCCAATTTAAGTGAATGTGATATAACCCACGTTGTGCACAAATACACCACGCCACGGTTTCAAGCCGTTGCCCAACCGTCTTGAAATCCGTCCCGTCCCAAGGATTTTCGTCGTCAATATCTCTTTCATTCACATTTTTGCCCGTTTTCTCCGAACCATGCGTCTCTTACTTCCAATCCACCACTTAATACATTCAAATAGTCTGTGCCGATCAAATTCTTGCCGCTCGCAAAGCCAGTTACTGATCGACAACGCACTGCCAGTAAACAACGCAAGCACTGAGAGGCAGAAAAGGAAGAAACATTGAATAGATGGGAGAGCTGATTTCCCTTTTTGATAATACTCTTATGCTTCTCCCACTCCAACTTTAGTCTTAATGAAAATTTAAATGTTCTATGTTTGTATTTATCATCATTTAATAGAAAATATAAATCAATACGGGCATTGGCAATATATATATATATATACATTCTACAACCAATACCATTATTTGTTTTCATTCCCAAACAATATATTCCCTCTTAATAAAAATTACATTTACAATTTATGTTAACTACATCCCAATATCCCTACACGGATACATGGGGAAGGGGGGAGGGGGCACTTGGCCTTATTCTGGATAGGGGTGTGCTGCGGGACCTCGAAAACCCGTACCCGTCGTACAAGGTCAAAATGGCCAAAAGCATACCCCGTCGTACAAGGTATTATGCGAATGGATAACCCGTCGTACAGATAGAAGCTGAAAAACATACCCCATCCCCTCGTACAAGTATGAGGCCCAAAAACTCGTCGTACAAGTCGAGAGGCCGAACAAACATACCCCGTCGCGCGGCACATATATACTACCTCTATACACTTAAGTGCACCCCCCCCCCCCCCCCCCCCCCCCCCCCCCCCCCCCACCGGGGCATGGATGTTAGTAGTTTGCTTTCAACTTTTTCTTATCTTTCTTAGAATATCAGTCCACTTAGTCAGCAAATCGGTTTTGGCTTCTTCATTCGTCAGCTTCATTCGAGCACTGATATCCGTCAGATTGGCGCCATTTAGCTTATCAATGAGATCTTCAGCGGAGTTGTATAGGGTTATATGCGGCATGTTGTAGAAATCAGCATACTGTATCCAATGCCGAATGGCAACAGGGTCAGTTTCGCAGTTTGGATCAGGTGTGTCAGCATGCGATTCGTGTGGTGGTATACTTGAATTGCTCGGTGTTTTTCCGTGTACCATAGCCCAAGTTCTCTCGCTCATCACGTGATGTTTGTATTGCCAATCCGTTAGTAGATCGAGTGTCGGAAAAAACAGTGGGATATTCATCCGATATTGTTCAAATAGACTCATCACAGATACTTGGTAGGGTACGTGAACGATCCCTGGATGAGATGCAAGATCACTGTATTCATAGTGTTTATAAAGTTCTCTCAAAGGTGATATCACTGGGCAAATAACATTTCTTGTTTTGCATGTACCGCGGTATTGATCAAGAAATGTTTTACTGAAGCCTAGGCCACGACGCCCCGAAGCAAGAATAAACTCCTTATTTGTGGCATTGTATTTGTCTTGTATGTAACCACAGAAACTTGGCAAGAATACCGGTTTTATACCTGTGAAATATTCAATGTATTTGACATCGTAAAGATTATTAGCACCGACCACATTGTTAGGGTTTCCTGCAATCAAACGGAGATTGGAATTCCACTGCCGCCATCTTTTAGTATCCCATCTTCCCATTTCATATCGTGTTGAAGCAATGACCAACAAGGTTTTATTGAAGGGCATAAATAGCTCACACATAGAAGACGGGTGGAAGCACACAAAAGCGTCAACCGATGCCATTTGCGAGTCATTGGCGTAGGAATTGTAGAATTGCGGAATCAGCTCGGGTTTCAAGTCTATCCCATTTTTTGTATTGATGACTCGTAGATCCTTGGCGCATGTGTTGGTCAGACGACAATGTCCCGAGAGGCTTTTATCCACAAAGCTCACACCCATTGGCTGTAACAAGTCTTTGAGATCTGCAATCGGTGATATATGGAAATCGTTGCTCCAAATCACAAGTGATAAATTCGTGAAAGCGGGCGCCAATATTGGTGTATTTAAATACTGGTACATGAAACCCATGGCTATCAAAACTGATCCAGCGAGACCGAACATTCGATTCTTCATGGTCGATCTCTGTTAATCGCTCCTCGTACCCGATTGATCGATTCAAAGGTTCCTCAGTCACTGGTCTGCTTCAGGGCGTTATCTGTTCGCATAAACACAAAACACAATATCTGTTCTATATCATAGGAATACATAAATATATATATATATATATATATATATATATATATATATATATGGGTGTGTGTGTATACTCATTAGCATACAAAATATTTAGGAATTGACTACTGCATGTTATTTGTTCAGATTGGAACGGGCCACCTTCGCTTGAAAACTAAATTCCGTCACGACCATTATGAATATAATGCCGGAAGTGACGGCATCGTCATCCATACAATTTTAGGATTCGTTCGACGCTTTTCATGACTACATTTGACCAAATTTGTATGACTGTCGAGCCGATATGTCTGATTTTATAAGTGGTCGGTTTTTTTTACATTGTCACTCTTTTAAAAATTCAAAGCACTTGGAAAACTTCAATATTGTGTAAACTTCTTAAAAATCGGACTATTTTGCATGGAGATATTGTGGAAACTTAGCTTGCGCCTTTCTTTCCTAACCTTTGGTCGCATCAGTGCAAACATAGGATGCGACTGTCGATGATACTGACACCATTTGACCCAATGTTTATTACCATCGATGCTATAAGCGTTTGAAAATTTCATACAAATATTGTTTACATTTGGACTGATACCACGATTTTTCAACCCGGAGCGCCTAAGACAGCTATTATTTTTTGTACAATTATATATACTCAATTGAATTAAGCTACAAAATGATGTAAATTTTGTAACGATCGGACAATTATCCACGGAGATATTCGGGTTTCTAGATTTTCAGATTTTCGTTTACCTTGACCTTAGTTTGAGGTCAAGGTCAAAACGAAACCTCTGGGTCTTGCCGTGCACAAGAGAAATCGATTTTTTGTTATAGATAGCGTTATCGCGAAATAATTTTTTTTGTAAACACACTCATGTAAACATCCATGCAAGCACCTAAACGCGACTGACCAAGTTAACATGGCAAAAGCAACAAACAAACATAGCCGCAAACGTCACTGTAGTACCGCAGGGCGCAAACGAAATCGATTCAATTTAAGAGCTATTTTTGCGACCACCGCTGGGTCGCCTGAACTGGCGTGAAGACTGACAAAAACTAGATCCAGGATCAAATAGAATAAGAAACATTGAAGTGTTATATGAAAGAGCTGACGTAAATAGAGTTGATGCAATCAAACATTGAATGGAATGTTACCCATTGATATCATATTTTAATTTGATCAACACAGCATACCTTTTGTCATCTCGAACGATGTAACGAATACTTCAAACCACATAACATCATTTAAAACCGCCTACCCAAGTATTGATGATCCTTTAAGCTACCTTCTTGAATAGTTTTCTTCGGTGTCAGTGAACTGCGAGAAAAATGAAAAATTTCGAAGTAATGTGGAATTAATCCTTGAGATAATTTCCCGTTTTTGACCCTAATCCCCCTGTCATAAATCTCCGTGTCCTCGGGTTTATTCCATGGCACCCACGTGACCATACGCTAGCTCACACGTGATTGATGGGGGACATGAACGAAACATTCATTATGTTATTAGCCGCGCAATACCAATACATTGATGCATTCTGTTACATACAGGCCAGCAGTTCATGCAACTAATTATATCCATGGATCTCTCTGGATCTTATTAAGTAAGACCAGCAAATCAAAACGAGCCTTTGCAAATGATCACTTACCTGGGTGAAGTTAAGAAATATTCACTTTTCTTCTTGTCTGTAAGAAACCATGTCAGTACAGGTGTGCCCTAATTCGTTATATGGGACGTGGCACGGTTTTGCTTGGCTAACCATTTTGGCGGCGTGCGTTCACTGAAGCGTTCGCTGGGTGAAGTGGGTGGGTTAAGAAGATCTAGCCCCTGGCTGCGGCCCATGTTTACATGCTCATGATATTCAAAACTGCGTTGCGGAACCCCTAGTGGGTCGTAGGAATGTTTTATTTGATGAATGTGCGCAAAGAACCACAACATGAGTGTTGTCCGCGCCATTTAATGTAGTGTAGGCTGTAGTCTGTAGCATTAAATGGAGTGCATGATGCTGACTCAAGGACAAGCTTTGCTTATTTAAAATGGTAGTGATATCGCCTCTGAGGCGAGCAGAGAGCAGCGGCGACCGTTGTATACAACGATGTGTAGGCAGCTGTTAACAAACGAGAGAAAACCTAGCAGCAGTGACGCCCGCTGTGCTTAAATGTTCAGAATTAAATGGGCTTCCTTAGAGTAAAAACCAATATACGATACGACAATTAAAGACGGAGAAACGACGCGTTAACTTCAGATTTTAACATTGGACCAAAATTTTATTTACAATTGTACAAGTGCTCACATTATTCATGCAAACTTAAGTTGACATTTGGACCGATACTACGGTTTTTCGGTAAGGGGCGCTAGGAAAAACTTAATGTTATACAATAACATATATTTGGAAAACGTTTGGAATTAAGCTACAAAATGGCGTAAATTGTGTGAACATTGAACCCATCTCCACGGAGGTAATCGATATACAATGTTTTTACTTTTTCAATGAACTTGAACTTAGATTACGGTCAAGGTCAATCAAAACCTCTGGGTTCTGCGCATTATTGATGCCGACCAATTACCAAACAAAATCGATAATCACTCAACCTGTATCGCGTCCCACAAAAAGTTTAAAATGCATACATATATATAAACAAACGCGGCCAAATTGATATACTGAGGTGAGGTGATTTCCCCGCACTTCGCATAGTAAAGGGTAGCGTATCGTCGGTCGGAAACGGTGGCACCATCTTACGAATAAATCGTAAACCATAGTTTTTGCACCGATTAATGAAGGAACATCTAACCTGGTTCATAATATTCTGTGGAACTTTTCAGTGCAAGCACAAGAAACACGTGACTTAACCGTTAGAGTTGATACAGCGAATGTTGTGCCCCTTAAAGTGCCTATCGCACGAACAATCATGTCATTTTTTCGCCAGATTACGGAAATATAAGCCAGAAGTATCTATTCTGTCTATGTATCAATTGTCAAAGTGCGCGCTTTCAGATCGAAATTCGACTTTAAAGATGAATCCGGCGTATCGAGCCGACGAGCTCATGAATAATTCATCACCTCCGCGTGACGTCAGCTCCGGAATTGTTTTTGTTACGAGGCGCAATCGGAACTACGATTAGTGCAAAATGGTTGCTGGTAATTTCGCTATTTCATCACTTTAGGAGCGCGACGAAGAGACATGGTATGGCACAGATCATTCGCAGACCATCGTTGCTTCGGCAGAGCAAATTTTTCATTACAGATTCGAACCCAGAAATGAGCGATTCAGACGTCTCCGATGAAGAGAAAAAAGACACTGGCGATGTCACTGCTGCCTCTGGGTCTCAGTCTCACGCGGGTCATCCTATCCAGGACATCGGACGGCTACAGAACAATGCTTGATTCTGCATGTGCACCAGCTCATCGTATATGTTTTGGCATGTTATGAAGTTAATCCATAAATAACAGAAGACTATACAACAGAGCGTTGCAACAAATAATTCTTCCATATCAGACAGCAGACATGAGATATCACAAATTTGTTATCTAATCAAGTGGTTGCAAGGGTTCATGTTTACAAAGTTGTACCATGTAAATGTAAATGCTCCTTCATACGATTTGTAAACAAACTACAACTTATTTCGGACTAGCTGCTGTTAATAAATAGAGATGCACTTTTATTTAAACTAGGCCTTATCAAAGGCTGATTACAATATTTTTAAAAGTTGATGTAGATTGATTCTGAGGTAGAATATATATAGGAGAGCAAGTACCACAGCTGTTTCTTATAGGATTGTCAGTTAGCCCATAAATGAATGTATAACTGGACTTAAGGAAGTGAAGATTATGGTATTATATTATCATCTGGTCAGTGTTTCTATGAATGTTGAGGCTAAAACATATTTGCCATACAATATGTCATCCTTTATTACATAGATTAACATTCCCATCACTACATCATGTTACATGTGTTGGTGTGGCCACTGTCAACCAATGACAGATGTGGAAGAATCTGTGTGCTGTGTGGAGATTCCTCAAGTCATGACGACCTCCATAGAGAACAGCCCCATTCCCATTGGTTGCATAACCTAGCATCCTGGTTTCAGACCAATCTGTTTGAACCCTTGGGCCTTGCAAGTGGGATATTTCTCCTACAGACAACAACACCGGGCACATGTCAGATAATGATGTACAAAGGTGACGGTTTTTTCTATTATTTACACATAAAACTGTACGAAGGCTAGCAGTCATTATTTACAATTTCATTATAATTATTGAAACTGGTATGACAAAAAATGTTTGAGCCTGGATAAATCAACGATGTCACATGGTTAATTTACAGGTGTTACAAGTATACTGCATACAGACAGTTTGTTCGCTGGTGCTGGGGACATCTTGGACAAAAGATAAGAGTTCCGATACCACCCTGCGCTGTTACAACAATACAAGATAACTTCCCAGCACAGATTATCAAGGATTCCTCTACCCTCCACTCACATAGGACTTGTCTTGATACATGCAGAACCTACTCTGGTGTGCCTCAATGGCTTGTCGTGGATCTGGTCTCACCGCATCTGCACACATTGGAGGTGGTGCTTCTGTCTTGGGCAGGGTTGGCTCACAGCAAACCAGCAAGAACTCAACCATCAGGCACTCGACATACTCTGAAACATAACAGGAATCAAGTCACAGCTTGCACACCAGACGCGCTTATATTTAGAACCTTATATCCCCATGGTAATTGAATTTGTTGTTGTTTACATTTTATATATCAGTTAAAATATTAACCAAATGTTGCCTTTGTTGCTACTTTAGTGACAACATGCCCCTGCTTAAACTTGGGGTAGCTTGAAGACTGGATCCCCAGCTTCTGTTGTCGCCTATTCTCTTCCCCCATTTTCATTGTAATGGAGGGCAGCCAGTCTCAATCTGTGCTAAAATGAACCAATTATACGTGACCTACATATATTTGGCATATCAGCACAAATTTATTGACTCGCAAATTTAAAAACCATCAAGGAGCACTGTAAAAAGCAACATATTATATCATATGAATGATACTTGCCTGGCAACCATACCGTCAACTTAACAAGATAATGGACTATTTATTCAATACTAATACAACAAGAAAGTCATCGAATCTCACCCTCTGCTGCTCTCTATTGGTGAAGGCAGGTCTGCTTTTCTTGGCCTTGGGCTGGGGTGGGAGGGATTCGCTTGCCTCACCAGCCTTTTTTGCTTGCTTGACAGCAGAGGCCTTCGCATTCTTTTGATAATTTGGATCGTAATGCAATAAGATAATGCTGCTTTGTGCGATAGGGTGGTCTGGGATCCAAGCGCAATGCCTAGAGTCCATATATAAACGAGCTGACAGCTGCCTCAAGCAGTGGCAAGAAGATGCCCTGATGTCATCAGCTATATAACGAATTAATCACATCGAATATATGTCTTTGATGCAGGAAGTTACATGCTGGATGTTCTGAAAGTGGAAGCAGGAAGTGGCTTTGCTGAATACATTGCGCTAATAAGTCTAGACGACAACAGACTATCAAATCAGTGAGAGGGGCTGAGGTAGAATCATCCGAGGTGTCAGCACGTGATGGGTTATATATGACCACTTTATATCCTATTTTGTCAACCAATCATCAAAGACCATCGGCAGCTGTTTGTTAAGGAAAATACTGTACACATCCTCAGCAAATTTTAGGGGGTCTTTTGCCATCTCATCATAATAAATATTTATAATCCTTCCAGGAAATGTTTTTTTCAGCTGTTCCCGCGTCTTGATATCGTCCAATAGATCTGAACAGAACATCCGAGCTTCTTTTGTGGTGTCTTTTTTGCCCGAGTGCAGACCACGAACACTCCAATGCTTCAAACGAGACGCAGAAACGCTCTGCGGACTACGGTAAAGGTGGATGATATATAGGTCAGGGTTAAGCACCAGCAATCGTTCCACCACCTCAAAACTCGCTCGCACAGTTTTCGCTACTCTAAGCTGTGCCGTGGAGCAGGCCCTGCGCAATAACGGAAAACACGCTTTTAGTTTTCTCCTCTTATCGCCCATGCAATTTTTGTAGTCATTCATATGTAAAGACTCCGTCTCATTGTCCATCAATATTTGGTGACATTTTCCCGTTTCAGACCAGTTTTGTCCGAGACGCTTTGGACATTGGGTCAACTTATCCAGACATTTCCCTTTCAAATTAATCGGTAGACACTTTCGGAATTGTTTCACACTTTCTGTAACATCGGGTACTGTCCAATACTTGTGTCCAAGAAAATCTGTTGACATTCTGTCAAAATTACAATTGAATAGGTTGTGTAGATGGTTCGTTATGTAATCCGCTTCGTCAGAGGGTAAACTCCTAGCGTGGAATACAGGGACACACAGAAGGTCATATGTACATACATGAGGTTTATTATACATGAATTGCTGATATATATATAATTGTTCGGTGATGTTCTAACACTCAGATCGAGTTGACTATCAGCTACTATGGTACTTGAGGGTCTGTAATGCAATGACTTACCTCCGTGAGCCGTTAGATAATGACCTTATATCGGATGGAACATTCCCACCTTCCTGAGTACCATACATTGCTACATAGGCAGCATCCAAAGGCTCATAGACATAAAATACATCCTTGTTCTTATCAAAGAACTGCCCGAAGAACGTCGAGCCCGTCCTCTGGTAGGCAAGGATCAGAACTTTGGTGGTACTGTTGGGTGGCTGATGGATGCCATTTGTAATCTGTGAGAGCACTGAAGTGGAACGACATTCACCAGAGTTCACGCGAATAGTACAACCATGGATGTAAGACAAAACCTCCCATCTAGGTCAGATGAAGGTCATATGCATTGAGATATCATTAATCTTTGTACCGAATGAATCTCATGTGAATTTGATTTTTGAATAGCATTATATTCCATGAACGATATGGTATGGTAATCTTAGGAGTAAGTCCAGAGATAATGATCGCTAAATTCTCTAACATACCTGGTAAGTTCCAATTCAGTAAGCTCCCATATATCCTGGAATATCACAAACATTCTCTCTTTGTATTACAGATTAATATCAAATGACTTACCGATAGAGGAATTGTCGATATTCACGAATCTGTGACGGAGGTTTGTCGCCGAGTATATACTAATCCATGCCAAAACGGTTGTTGTAAATATCAAGGCCAATACAAACGCCCATTGCTTGTATATAACCATGATTCTAAAAAATCCCACAAATTAACCTTCTTCACAAAATGCCGGCTCTGTGTCAGGTGTTTCCCCAGCTGTGCACGAATAATGATAATATTATGATAATAATAATAATAATCATTGATATTATTGCAATTGTCAAAGCACTGTAGCCCCTGGCTGCGGGTCCATGTTAACATGTTAATGATATTCAATACTGCACGACAAAGGCCCGGCCACGTCCATTTTACTTCTGTTTCCAATTATCATGCCACCACAATCTTTTCATCTGATTTTATGAGAAGGCTATTCATGCTGTCGATGACAACAGCAATAAAAAATTGACGAAAATTGACTAAGTGAAATATGTTTTTCCAACTTAACGCGATTTGAAAACAGCGAATATTTCGATAGCATATGTCAATCATCAAAGTTTGGTAATTGTATCAGCTTTTAGAAAATGTTAATTGTTTTACGATCGGAAAAAATGTTGGTTCGATGTCTACATATATATTTAGAAAATAATTATTGCAATTAGAATGAGCTACACAATGATGTAAATTTTGTAACAATCCGACCGTTATTAACGAAGTTATTCGAGATACTAGTTTTCACTTATTCGATGACCTTGACCATAGTTTCAGGTCAAGGTCAAAACAAATCCTGTGCATTATTGACACCTAACGATTTCAAAAATTGCGACCTGTATCACCTATCACAAAATTGTTTACAAATACACATACACACATAATGACAAACGCGACTAACCAAGATAACTTGGCGAATGCGAATTCGCCAAGTTAATAAAATAATTATCCCCAAACCTCGCAAGGAAACCGAAAGTAAGGCTGGGTGTCTGGAGTAAGGAAGAGGCAAAGAAGAACAGAAAGACGGTAAAAGTACAAAAGCTGAATAGTACGTGAGAAACGGTTTTGAAAAGGGGTGTGCGGGAGGGACGAAGAAGAGACAGTGAGCGGGTATAAACGACTAAGTAAGTCGTAAACACCGCGGGAGGGTATTCAAGGTCCCCTAGCCCCTTGGCTGCGGGCCCTGATTAATTGTTAATGATACTCGCGCCAAGAGTCTAGGTTGAGAAGACTTCTTGAACTGGACTTGCGTCCCAGATTTGGGACGCTCCAATCTCGGTCACTCTCAGGTACTTTGAGTCATAGTCTCTCATTGGTCAGTGTCACATTTTCCAAGAATCGGCGCCATATTTGTTTTAGTACGCTCCGTTATACACCTCTTTTCCCCAGAACTGAAGTATATTATCTTGCTTAACATGGAAATGACTCCAACGAAAGCCCTCGATTATGCACAACAGTCACATGGCGAGTTATTGAAAGACTTGTGCGCTCGGCTGCTTGATGGGTCGCCACTGTCTTAATCACACAGTCGGCGAGACAAGCAGACACTGGTCTCTTTAACTGACTGTATTACCTAAACACTATCATGCAGCTAAGCGATTATAGCGCTTGTTGTGGTGCCAATTTGACACTTTTGAGACGCCCTATATTTCCAGAAGACATTCAGTGTGTTCTCATTAGACGCAGACCACAACAATGTACATGACGTCGCATAAAACCGAGGGTGCGTATTACAATCCAGTTTCATGAGCCAGACGCACGCAACTGAGGTCAATCCGGGTCACAACCTCTGCGTTGACTGGTCCAACAGGGGCAGTCACGAAGATTAAGGAACGTGGCTAAAGAATATTCGGACGTGCCAGTTTTAGATCGTGGCTGGAGTCTGGGACGCAAGACTAGCGGGAGAGAGCTGAGACAGGAAAAGGGCGCGTGATGAAGGCGAACGCAAAGAGCGTCAGATGACGAGAAACGCGAGGGAGGAAGGGGCTAATTACGTACTATTAAAGACTCAAGGTAAACCGACCAGGTTCAGTTTGGTTACCTTCGTATCTGAACGCAGATACCATGTAAATACACGAATCGATATATGCGACGCTTGGCTGAACTGGCCAAAACATACTGAGAGTAACAAATAGATCTGTAAAACTGTAAAGCAAGAGACCTATAGGTGATGGGGGAACTCGGCGAACTTTGATGACATTTTATTGATCATAATCATTATCCTCACCTTTATGATCATCAATCGATTATTCATATATCGACATTGATGTATATATATATATATATATATATATATATATATATATATATATATATATA
Organism: Urechis unicinctus; assembly: GCA_034190875.2. NCBI lineage: Eukaryota > Metazoa > Annelida > Polychaeta > Xenopneusta > Urechidae > Urechis > Urechis unicinctus. The sequence continues at coordinate 3,703,870 of CM067355.1, forward strand.
TATATATATATATATATATAGATATATATATATATATATATATATATATATATAAATATACATATATATATATGAATATATATATCGATATCTATATCTATATATATATATATATATATATATATATATATATATATATATATATATATATATATATATATATATATATATATATATATATATATATATATATATATATATATATATATATATATATATATATATATATATATATATATATCTATATATATATATATATATATATATATATATATTTAAACGCCCACAATTCAATTCCGCTACAATAATCTGTAATTGCTTTTACGATCGAATCATTTTCCAGGGAGATATTGATGATTTAAATTGCTGTTCAAATACACCTTTCATTTAAAAAAACCATTTTGTGATATATTTAAAATTCCAACCTGCATCAGGAAACAAAAATAAAAGTTAACAAAGATTTATTACGAAGCTGACCAACGTTAAACAAATAGGCACATGGGACATGGGGAACTTGGCGAACTGTATCAGGAAGTTCGGAAAATTTCAGAATCAGGCCGTGATTGACCAAGTTGTTATAGGATTTTAGAGACCGCCTTTTTTACGTGATCATCAGAGTCACGAGTAATCTGTCAGGTTGTCACAGCCTGTGGTTCGAAACGCAAAGCAGTAAACCTCCACGCCACTGGGACCGGCTAACAGGATTACGACACCCCTGGCTGGCCTTTAACACTATCACTTTAAGACCACGCCCCTGTCAAAACCACACCACAAACTGGCAGGAAACTATTTCACCAATGTGTAACGAGGCGTAAATTACGAGTTTCTTTGCCCATAATGTAATCGCAATAGTAGGTTTTCTTCAATCGATCTGCGCGATTGTTCATATGAGTCAATACAATGAACATGCCTCCATTATTTACTACTTAATAAGGGGCTTTATTGGAAGGAAAATAGTTCTGTTTGCACTATTTGCGAGAGCTTGTTTTTCCATGCTTTTCCAGTGGTAGGTACTCACAGAAAGGGGATTTCCCATTTTGGAGGATTGAACCAGAACATGTGTGTCAATAGATATATTAAGTATGAATCTATAGCTGCAAAACAAAAGCTCAACCCCACGTCTAGAGTTGACCACTTCCATCGCTCTGTACCACCAATCGGGTCATTCGACCATATGTACGTTTGCAATTCACCAAAAGGAGTAAAGAGATTGTTTGATTGATTGATATAATAATAAGTGACAGACTGACCGATCGATATACCGACTAGTGACACACTGACTGATTGATAAACTGTCTATAGACAGACTGACAGACTGATATACTGACTTGTGACTGACTAACTGATTGATATACTGGCAAGTGACCGACTAGCTGATAGAGAGAGAGGCGAGAGTAAGCCAGAACAGTCAGAGAAATACGCGAGTCACAGGTATAAGAGAGCGCCAGATGCCACAAAATGAATGGCGTAAAGATTAATTATGCAGCAGACGCTAAGACTAGCGAGTCAAACGTGAATCCATCGTTCACCTGACTTGCTTATCTTGCAAAGGGACCCAAAGCTTTACCAGAGCCACGCTGGAACAATGAGCGAATAGTTCACTGATTGTAACAGTGATAGTCTCCTCATTCACATGGCCTTGGGCCAACCGAATCGGAGCGTGACTATTTTCTCTAGTAAAGGTGATTTCTTTTAAAGGCGTTAGTGTCATGATTGACGGCTTAGGCCAGGCTCCCCCCTGTGGAGTAGAACCATATGCCATAATGTGGCGGTCTAAAGCCATAACGGTCTGAAGTGATAATGTTGACCTCCGCCAGACCATGTGACGAATTTAAAGTTCTTTGATGTTGCCGAACCCTATGAAGTTTAGTAATAGTTGTTGGGGGTCAGTCCAATTTATGCATCTATGTAAATGTTCTTGGCCAAATGGAAGGCCATTTAAGTTTTAGTCACATCATATGTAATCTCCTGTGTAATGTTAATCGTATATATATTTGTTAATGTCGTGGCCAACTGAAAGGCCATTCAAGTGATGAATTAATGAGGCGTCCGCCCATTTGGTCGCACGCCAAACGAAATGGTATATAAAGACCTCAAGAACGGAGGGCAATGGTGATTCGGAAATCCAGAGAGACCAATCAACTGCGTTGTCGTTATTCATTACCCACTATCTCTCTGGTGCGGAGTCTAGCAGCAATGTAAAGTCTAATTCAGGGACTACACTCGGTGAAACCGAACACGCAGAATTTCTAGTGCATATCCAATCTAGGGTATGTTCATAGCAGTTAACGCCTTTTCAGCGGGAATTGTAACGGTGAAATAGTCAACCATGGTAAAGCGCAGCTACGACACTTTTATCTCACAGCGAGCAAAAATGAAATATTATAGATATTTACTCATACAAGAGCAAGAGAGTGACGATTATGGAATAAGCCAAATCTGTGACAGAAAGTAACAAGTATCTATGGCAATGTATAAGTGGAAAGGGGGGGGGGGCGGAGGATTATGAGTGATGGCGTGGGGTGTATCACTGAAACATTACCATGAAACTCATAGAATTATGTAATACTTCACACGATGAGATGTATCCCAAAACTGCGCGGCATGAGAGTCCGGCAAAAGATCAAGTGTATACAAGAGCATAAAAATATCATTGCGACCGATGTGGTTGAGAGATCTGCAACTGACATTGAGAGCTTACAACATTGTGTGGCTGTTGATACAAGTTGATCTCCAAATTAACGGCGGAACCCAACATTCATGCACGAGGTATAAAGTATAACAAGAACACTAACCTTAAATAAATCGCTTAAAATAATCAATATACATGTCCTATCTTAAAGCGTTGATCTTAATAAACGTACAGATGTTTTCTACTTAACTTTACTGGTTGATTGCGAGGAATGTTATACTGATATAGTTCAAATATTAGATAAAAAAATTTGCAACAATAATTTAGAAATGACGTTTTATGGATGTTACATAACAGTTTGTCCTGCGAAATCATGCATCGTTAGGAACATCGAAGGTGAATCAAGGTCAGGGGACAAGCCCCGCTGAGGCAGCTAGAGCAGGTGAGGAGGCAAGCCCTGCCGAGGTACCTAGATCACCTGAGACGACACGCGCCTCTGAGACAACTAAGCCTGATGAGGAGACAAGCCCCGCTGAGGCAACTAAACCAGATGTGGAGGCCATTTGAAGTCAACTAGACCACAACAGGGTTAGGGAAGGGAAATATCACTTAATGGATAATGATCTTATCTGCAATGCGATAGCAGATAAATATGCAATACTGTAATACGTTTACAAAATTACTCTTCCTCGTCAATTGTTTTCATCATAATCGAACTACCGTAGATAAAACGGATACTCTATCTTCAATAACTAGTTTTCCACATTACCAAAACAGTCAGATATGTTGATATTCCATTTTATTGACATGTTCTCTATATATGTACACAAATAATGATTACAGGAAAGTTGTGGATGTTTTGAGACAGGATTGGGGACGTTTGTGGTTATAATATAACCAAATGAGCCACCCTGGCTATGATTGAGACCCCATATAATAAAAACCCGGTGAGACACAGTCCAATCAAGCACATCTTGAAAATGTATTACCGACTTGTTAAGAATGTATTACTGACTTATTACGAGTACATTCCTGGCAGCTTATGATACAGGGCTAAAGCCAGTTTGTTATAGTGATGACCTAATATACAGGGCTCTAGCCCGTTCGTCATTGCAATGTCATTAAATACATGGCTATTTCCATTTATTCATTCAGCCAATCGCTCCAGTCATTATCTTCATGATGACCTAAAACGCATGCCTATGGCCAATTACTCTTCGTGGTTACGTTAATAGTAAAGTTTATTGTAATATGTTGTCATTGTTGTGTCATTTCAGTACCATTGATGGGCTTTGTCATTCTGTTTGCTGCGGTCCGTCGTTTGTCTGGGCAGGTCGCCTCAGCAGGGCTTACCGCTTCATCTGAGCTAGTTTCCTCGACAGTGATCTGTGGCAGAATAAGCCAAATCTGTGACAGAAAGTAACAAGTATCTATGGCAATGTATAAGTGGAAGGGGGGGGGGCGGAGGATTATGAGTGATGGCGTGGGGTGTATCAGTGAAACATTGCCATGAAACTCATAGAGTTATGTAATACTTCACACGATGAGATGTGTCTCTGCGGCACCAATATATATGTGCGAGTAAAGAGTAGACATCAGCAGGATGATATGGGTTCTCTTCTCCGACGCACATATGCAATGAATGGTTGTTGTTAACACATGGGGACACTGTTAAGCCGGTTGTGCCATCTGGTGTTGAGAACGAACCTACCTGGCAAAATGGACGGTACATCATAGCATATGATCCGTGCCAGTCGTTATGTACATCTGTGACGATAACGGACAGTAACGACTATAACGTAGTTGTATGTTATTAAAGATCGTATGATAGTTATGTGATTGGATTGATGAGAGATTAGACCAAAAGGTGGATCTGTGACAGCTGAGTTCATAAGGTGGATCCGTGACAGCTGAGTTCATAAGGTGGATCTGTGACAGCTGAGTTCATAAGGTGGATCTGTGACAGCTGAGGTGAAAATGCGGATCTGTTACAGTTAGGGGCATGAGGGGGATGTGCGACAGATTAGGGTTGATTAGCAGCAGAAGATGGCCGAGGTTGGATCCGTGACATAATGGGGCATAATTTGGATATGTATAGGGCGTGTCGTTTTGTGCGACTGTATATGACGTAAGCCACCTTTGTACGAGTGTAGGCTGTAGTTAATATCTATGGCAATGAATGATGCCGTTAAGGCCATGGGGTTGATGACTATAGAGGGATGATATAAAAAGGATCGTCTCGGTGCCTCAACTCACCTCTTGATACGCCCCCTGGCGATCTGTCAACAAGACGGGCAGCAAACCGTGCATGACGGCGGTACTTGAGTGACGTCATAGCTAGATCGGAGCCAGTCGGTCATAGCGAAGGGTCACGTATCGTCGGCTCGAAACAGTGGCACCATCTGGCGAATAGCACACCATCTTATTTGTACGCGTGGTGAAACTGCCAGGGACAAATGTTAATATGTAGGATTAAATATATAAATATATATACTCAAATATATATATATTTATATATATATATATATATATATATATATATATATATATATATATATATATTTATATATTTATATATATATATATATTTATATATACCATCATATTTGTCCGCGTGGTGATAATGCCACGGAAAAATGTTAATAAGTAGGATATATATATATATATATATATATATATATATATATATATATATATATATATATATATATATATATATATATATATATATATATAAACTTGACGTTGTGAGGTTTGTATATATATATATATATATATATATCTATATATATATATATATATATATATATATATATATATATCTATATATATATATATATATATATATATATCTATATATATATATATATATATATATATATATATATATATATATACTTATAAACTTGACGTTGTTAGGTTTGCATCCTTGTGAACTACTTACTCGAAACTACAAGCTCTTGGATTTTCATTAAAACGACAATATTTTACAAATGTATTGCTCACAAAGATGCGGCGTTGATTTTCTTAATTTTTGAATGATTTTGAAAAACAGGGTAATCTTATTTGCGGTGATAAAGGTTTTTTTAGCAGTGCCACCTCGCAGGGAAATGGCTACAAAACTAGTGTTATAATCCGCCAACAGAGGGCATTACTTCTCCATCAAAGACTGTTATCACATATCTTTACTTTTCAACATGGCGGCCCAGCGTGTTCTCAGCAAAGCACTTGGAATCGAACGATTCATCACATAGCTGATGCTCTTTTGGAATAATAAATTCATCAACAAAACACTTCGAGTAAATAGTCTTATTATCAAATATTTGTAACAGTTGCTGCAGGAGTATTTCTAATATCTACGCCATTTTGGGTGCGTCATTTTGTCTACGCAAATCATTATTCCCCGAGCCCCGCGGTAGCCAGGTAGCGGGTTTGGATCTTGTTGTGGTGTGTCCAGTCAATTATCTCAGCAAATACTGAACTTATTTGCTTGCAGTTTTTACACGTGACTGCAACTTGCCAAATCTCGGTCTACAGCGAACGCGATGCGGATCCGGCCTCGGATGAGGCGTTCTGATGCGCTGCGGTTTTTTAAATTTCACATTACCCCCTTACTGACATAAAACTGCTCGTAGAAGGATATAACTTGCGCCAGAATGTTTCTATAAGAAGACTGCTATCTGCCATAACCAATTTTAAACAAAGGCCATGACCTTGAATCTCATCCGAGGTCAAAATGAGTGTCACAATTGACACAAACTTTTGACATATCATTAAGCATATATCCCAAGACCTAGTTTGAGGTCAAAACATACCCTGAACGCGGGCTTGCTGGAGACCATGTCATGGACCCAAAACAAAGGCGCCCGTTCCCGTATTTTGTTAGTTCGCATATGGAAACACATTCATATACATGTGCCCTTTCCACTCACAGCAGCAACTAACTAGTGGCGGGGAATTAACAGTGTTCAGGAGGACTCATCAGCCACAACTCACTTTGCAGGAATGAATCTTTCATTCATTCATTCGTTCGTTAGTACACACACACACACACACACACACACACACACACACACACACACACACACACACACACACACACACACACACACACACACACACACACACACACACACACACACACACACACACACACACACACACACACACACACACACACACACACACACACACACACACACACACACACACACCACACCAGAACTTGCATCATATGATTTCATGGATGTCGACGACGTCACTTTCGGTTACGAACCCACCATTACGAATTATGCGTAGTTTCCAAAGCAAGGGCAACAATCACAGCACAACAGTAGCCGAGCCACTATCAGCACATACCACTGTTTAGCAGCTTGGTCCTTGGAAGCTTGGAACCAGGAAGCCCCGTATCTGCCGTATATTAGTTGGTTTGTATGTGGATTCTAGGAAAAACTTATATGCATATATGTATATTTATAAATATATATAACATCTTTTAAGTGACGCTCTGTGAGGTGTGAGTGACCAAAGCGACAGCCAGTGAGGTACATATTGCCATGAGGGTCAGGTGGTGGAGAGAAGCGCTCTACCAATGATAACGAATATATGGCGGCGTTTTCTGTTCATAGCTATCAGATAAGCTGGCTATCAAAGTTAGCTCAATATCAATAGTGAACGGCCTGTGCATGACTTGGATGGGCACGTAATTCTAGTTTGCTCCATCAGCCATAGGAAACCGAGAGAACCTCGCTTGGCTTAATTGCGTCAGGTTTTTTTTACAAAGCTGCGTTACTTTGCTAGAGTTGCTGTACAGCGCATTCATGATGCCTTAGACCTAATGTTAATTAGTTCGTGGCTATCCACCGCTTTGAGTCAAACGGGGAGAGTGACACATTGTTGACGTGAAGCCCGTATATCTGGAACCGGAATTTTATAAGCTCGTGGCTTGTATCTCACACCAGCTGACAAGCTCCTCATGATGAGGAATGCTGCTAATAAAATGTAGGCCGATGACAAACACAGGGTCATGAGACAATATGTAGAGTCACGGACGAATCCCCTCATTCCTATTTGGGCAGAAGCAAGTGGCTCCCTTCGTAGGCGATGTGAGTGGTCGTTTGGTGATGGGATCTGCGGTCAAAACTCACGTGACGGTTGCCTTTATATTCAATAGGAATGGTACATAAAAACCGGGCCCGCTGTACCTGCCTCATGTAGCAGCTGAGCAGCTGACAAATCTCCTTGTCCAAGTCCAAGCGGAAGACGTTACAGGGGCGTTCAAGGTGGAGTTATCCAACCTGTTGGAACGTGGTGCAAAGCATAAGCGACGATAAACTTATAGCTGACTGGAGAACCGACCGCATGCAATACTGGCAGAACCAGGTAAATTTTGTTGTATGGTGTGCAACCTCCGGATGTTTCCACGTTGGACTACCTAAACTCTGAAGTCCCAACAATAAGGGATCTTTACAGTTTCACGTGTACTACACCATTCGTAGACTTCTGAACGAAATGTGAGTAGCACTACCGGATGACGCTAATTGGTCAGCCACTGATAATACCTTTGAAAAGAGAAGGTACCATAAACTTTGCCATGAGTTCGCTGTTGCCAAAAAATATAAAAGGTGGGAACAGAGGTCACCGGCGAATTTACTTCACTGACCCTGAAGCTATCGGAGTGGCAGTACGCCTTCTATGAAGGTTGTTTCTTCCACACCACCTCGTTCGGTCGCAACTTCGGGGCTGCTCATTGATGATTCTTACTTCTCTACGGTTTCAGCTGCTGCTTCGCCAACGCTTTGGTTGGCTGCTACAACCTTTTTAGATAGTTAAGGGATCAACCTCAAGTGCTTGGACAAGCTGTACACCGTATTTCACAATTTCACAACAGCAGTAGGCGAAAGGAATTTGCTAGAATTCTCCTTCCATGTCTGGAGCTTCCACTCGCGGCTCTACAGCCCAAATATCACCTTGTTTAGACGATATGAACGCCAGAGCGGCCTGCAGGTATACATATACATACATATATATATATATAGAGATATATATATATATATATATATATATATATATATATATATATATATATATATATATATATATATATATATAGATATATATATATATATATATATATATATATATATATATATCTATATATATATATATATATATATATATCTCTCTCTCTATATATATATATATATATATATATATATATATATCTATATATATATATATATATCTCTATATATATATATATATATATATGCATATTTATTTATCCCCCTTATGAATTCAGCTGTCACAGATCCGCCTCATGAGCTCAGCTGTCACGGATCAACCTTATGACGTAATCTGTCATCAAACCAACTTGTGTCCTAAATACATATTTATCATATGATCTTTACTATCAGGGATGTACGATATAGTCGTTACTGTCCGTTATCGTCCCAGATCTACATAACGACTGACACCGATCATATGCTACGATGTACCGTCCATTTTGCCGGGGATATTCGTTCTCAACGCCAGATGGTACCCCTTCCTTTCTCTATCACTTAATGTCAAGTTGTATCGTAGAAATATTAACTTTGCTGTGATACATGCGTTGACCTGAATCAACTTCCTGCCAGCATTATTCATCAATAGAGTAGTCCAACGCAGGCGGGAGTTCTGACTAATCCCAATGGAGCAGCCTGTGTAGTGTCGGCTTCGTGACTTCCTCTGTGCGAACAGAAACAGAATCGAACGAGAGGACAGAAGCTGTGTGAAACTTCATCAGTGGCTCGTTACTACTCATTCAGGAGAGAGATGGCCTCTGGCTTTGGACGTGAGGGGCATGGAGCTGCTTATGTTTCCGTGACTTGCAAAACACATCCGAGGGAACTGGTGCCCATCTCCACACCACACGACACTCAAGGCACTTTTGTATGGCCGCTGATCCTCCGACGTCACGAACAATAACATTGCGAGTCCCAACATCCGGTATTCATCAGCCGTACAGTTCACCTTAATCCTATCCTATCTCGAGTCATAATGTTACGTACTCATAAAGGAACATCCACATATGCTGATGTGTTTGAAAGCTCCATGGGTTGATAAATCGTCCAAGTCTATGACCTGGGGAAACATTAAATGGCATAACATCATTAAGAACATTAGAAAGGTGAACAAGCAATATCGAAACCGATTACGCATTAATATGCAAAAGCGAGGGAGATAGATGGAAGATGGCCTGGAAGGCTGGAAGGACTGGGTGTCAGGAGTAAGGAAGAGGCAAAGAAAAACAACAAGGCGGAAACGAAAGGGTTTAGAATAGGAGGTGGGTGAGAGGGACCAAGAAGGGCAGCCAAGTGAAGCGTGTCCAGGCTCAGCGGAGAGTGACCACAAGAGACAGCGCGTAGGTATAAACGACATTAAAGTCGTAAACCCTGCTGAGACAGGAAAAGGGCGCGCGAGGAAGGCGAACGGAGAGAGCGCCAGCTGGCGATAAACACAACGAGGAAGAGGCTAATTACTTGCTATTAAAGACTCAATAGCACGATCATTATGATCAGGCATTTAAGCGACTGCGTGACGATTTACCTCTAGAGGACTATCATTTCGATCAGGCGGGCTATATCTGGCAGCTGGAGAGGAATAGCGGCGTGACGGGAATGTCGGGCCCTAATGTCATCTCATGATACCAGGTTCAGGACAACTATTTGCCCCTGTTTACGACCTTCTCTTCCTTGTCAACAGGTGGTGATCCAAGACGATTTATTTTTTTGACTCGGGTGACCTCAAGGCTGGGGTCACTGTCCATGGCAGACATGTTTGACGCTACGCTAACATAACATCTCTGCAATAGTTAACGGAGCGCATGCGATTCCACCCGGTTTTGACCTATGACCGGGCGATAACAAGCAGGGCGCGTCAAGCATAAACAAACATGAATGGTCATCAGGAATGGAGCTTATCGAGGAAGCTCGAAAGAAAGCCCTTCTGTGTGAGTTTCTAATGTGCCGCTAAATCAAAATCAGTTTGAGAAGATTTGCCGGAGAATCAGCGATGATCATCATAAAGGCTTGCTTATTGAATTATGTCCTGGGTGTATATTCCCACAGAGATTTTCGGTGCAGTGTTCGAGGGAACTCAAGGTTCTATGTCCTAGGGTTCTGTTTAACAAGCATCAGTGCACGTTTCCACAACATTCAATTTCTGCTACGCAACATGAATTGTGTCAATTTTAATAATTGATTTACTAAAAAAACATTGCCGTCGGGGAATTTATGTAGCCATACTACATCACTCAGCATAAAAACCACAAAATAACTGAAAAATAAATATGTTTAACTCCCCAATAGTGACTGCGGGTTTTCTGTTAATATATAAATTCACTCCGTACCTTGTTAATTCATCAGGCTATAAACAATATAGGAGATCGATAATGACTCGTCATAAAATTACAGACTTTCATTATTGATGCACATGTATAAGCGTAATCTAACAATTACCGCTAAAAATCACATATTGAATACTGGAGGCAAATACTTACAAATAATTGAGGTTCTACATGAATACTTTTCTAGGTTGCTTTTGGTCTATTGGAAATGGCAAAAAGCAAATTGATATATCTTAAACGACAGGCTGTCCTGGAAAGTTTGATGGTTAATTGGCCATCGAAATCAGAGTCGCCCACAGCATAAATACAATGGTTTCATTTACATTTTACAGAATGAGTTCGGTGGGCGATAATCAGTTAAAAAGGTAGATGCTGTAAATACTGAAGTAAACGTTGACTTAGTTTATAATCCCACCGTGAATGTCGGGGGGACACACCCGGATTGGACAAGCTTTTCACCTCCTCTCTCCTCTCTTCTAGCCTGCTCGGGAATGTGGTGGGTGATCGGTAGCTTTGTGGTTGTACAAACCATAGTTGAACTTCGAAGGGAAAGTTGACGGCTTCAGTTTGGACATTTCAGGATAATGAAGGTAGCTTTCGAATCAAACCCACCTTTTCTGACATAACCGATTTTCTCAAAGTGGTCGCTATTCACGCGATCGACCATCAAATTTGGCGTCGCGTTCCTCTTCAGTTCTTATCTATTCACATGCATGTACCAAAGGGTACAAATGAATATAACGTTTATTGCATAACGTATTAGATGTTTCATGTTCACAGGTGATAAATAGCGATTTAGTTCAGGCAAGCGCATGATACAAAGATTTTTGATCTAACATTTATATGCATTGTTGCATATACCATGTATTAGTGTGTTTGTGTGTGTGGTGTGTGTGTGTGTGTGTGTGTGTGTGTGTGTGTGTGTGTGTGTGTGTGTGTGTGTGTGTGTGTGTGTGTGTGTGTGTGTATGGCGTATTTGTGTGTAGTGTGACATAATTCGCGCCAAAAATGAATGACTTCCCCTGTTTACTGTACCCCTCGCCTATTTGGATAGATAAGCATATCCGGCCCGATATCATCTCAAATCCCGCTCTTTAACTTCATTTTACATGATTCTCAGAGCCTAAGTGAGAAGCGTATTCGTTTAACCAAGTTGTTTTTTTAGAAGCGCTATATGAGGAAAATATTGTGTGTGGTATGGTGGACGGTTGCCCATTGAAATATGGTGGGCGGCTGCTCTCCCGACTGAATAATATTATTGTGAAAGGCTTTTCTAAGATAATATGGTGTACGACTACTCTCTTGAGTATAATAGAATATTGTTAACATATGGCTACTCCAGTCTACTTATAAATGGTGGACCACTACTCTAGTCTCTTGAGATTTTGTGAACGGCAATTCCTGTCAATAAAATATGGTGACGTCTACTTCCGAAAATCGAAATATGATGGTGTGTTTTTTCCCTCCATATGGTAATATGGTCAATGGTTACTCCAGGTGAATGGATACTCCAGTCATGGAAATATGATGGACGGCTACTTCAACAATGGTAATATGGTTACTCGGCTACTGGAAATCCTTGAAATAAGGTTATATGACTATTCCCGTTGAAATTCAACAATGGTGTATGGTTACTCCACTTTGTTGAAATCTGGTGTATGGTTACTCCAGTCCCCTTGAAATATGGTGTAGACTGCTACTGCAGTCGCTTGATGTATTGTGGACGGCTACTTCAGTCCCCTGAAGTGTGGGGTATTTGCTACTCCATGTCAATTTGCAATAAGGTGTTAACTAGTCCAGTCCATTGATATTTTGTGTGGGGCACTACAATCCATTGACAGATCTTGCATCACTACTCCAGTCGATTAAGGTGTACGGCTACTACAGTCAATTAAAATATGGTGTACGGCTAATCCCATCAATCGCAATAAGGTCTATGACTACTTCCGACATCGAGCTATGGTGCATGGTATTCAGTCCATCGAATGATTTTGTTCGAATACTCAAGTCCAACATATTATGGGTGTACGGCTATTCCTGTCTATTTAAATATGGTGTACGACTATTCCTGTCTATTTAAATATGGTGTACGGCTATTCCTGTCTATTTAAATATGGTGTACGGCTAAGGGCTTCAAGGGCATCAAACACCCCAGTCAAAGTGAGATTGTCCTTTTTCAAGGGCTCTAAGAGGTGGTTTACTTCCTCAATGACATCTAACATGATATGCATGTAAGAGCCGTAGGGCGGTTATTGTGTGTCCTCTCATTCTTCTGTTGGGTGTGGTCTTCTTTTAGAACTGTTGATTTCATAGAAATGATCGGTAGCTCCTCACAAGGACATCCCAAGCCACCTACTGCCACCCAGGTTGAAAGGCTTTAATACCTTTTCGTTTTTTGCCTCTGCCAAGCACCAAGACTCACTCAGTGCTTTTTATTGGTGGGGGGGGGGGGGGGGGGAGTAATATTGCTTGAACAGCAGCTGCAACACTTTCTTGAGATTTGTGAGTCTCCCATTGTCTTTGATAGCATCTAAGAGGTGAGCTCGAACTAATGTGCCAGGCAACTGGCATATTATCCAGAAAAATGTATGAGCGCCTGTAAAAACCTTGATACAAGTTCACTAAATTCATAGAATATCTCTAGTGTTCCATTAACAGTATAAATCCAATGGAAAGACCTTTGCGATGTAGTGTACTCTGTCGGCCATGCTGCTTGGGAGTCAAAGCCATAGAAGAAAGAACATGCTGGATTGCTTCTGTAGCAGAGTCTCCTATTCGACAGAGCATGGGGTAATAACAGTAAAGACTAGAATTTGTTTACCTTCATATTGATATTCTAATGCTATGGAAGTGAACCAGAAATGCACACCAACCATATGAAGTAATTTCCAAATACTCTGACCCTCCTCGAATATGCCCCCACCGCCCTTTTGCTGAGGTATACTAACATAGAATGTTATTCATAATTGCTCAAAGCTTCGTTTTTGGGTTTTTACCTACCCCAGCATAAGTCTGCAAACATTTATAGCTATACAATTGCTCCGTCTAATCTTCATGGTAATGACAATTTAATAAGCAGAGATTTGCAAAAATAAATAACGGTAAAACATTGATTATAACGATCCTTGCCCCAGACGGACGGTGATATTTTAATGTACCGTCCTGAATCATAAATTTCCGTGTGAATGAGTAATGTGTGTTTACAGGATGTGGGGTTTAGAATTCAGAAAACAACATTTATCAAGATCCTGTGAACATATATATGGGACCGTGCAAAAAGCTTACCCCCGATCGATGCGTTTCTTTAAGAAATGCCATTTAATATAGATTTCCGAGAAATCTAGAGGCGATGTCTACCATTTTGGAAAATATAAGGTCACATGGTATTTGTTTGCCCTACGTTCTCTACGTGGGAACCATGCTTTTTGAGTTGTCATGTTTGAAAGAGTCCGGACTGGGGTCCCCCCCCCCCCCCCCAGCTTGCTGATAGTGACACTGGTTTATTTCATGAGGCCAGTCGCGCTGCAAGCATAGCCACCAACCTCGCTCTCAAAAACACAACAAACAACACAGGTGCCTAGTTCTAACTGGGCCAATTATCTAAGAATGTGAGGAGGCCCGATGAGAGTCTCTGAGGCTAGCGTCCCCAGGCCCGCACTGAGCGATATATGAGAGACACTGAAAGCGGACTGTTGAGGCGTAGCCACGAGGTCCTTCGGAACTTGATACAAACTATAACGGTATATTATTCACTGACAAGAATTTATAAGAAAAAATTCGAACATTCTTTTTCATCTGTTAAAGACGATAAAGATAAAATAAGTCAGGAAAATCTTCTACTATAACGCAAGCAGGTAAGCACTACCATCCGGTGCATACCCGCGTATGAATATTTCTTTCGAACGCGTGCTATGAGCTGAAGCATACTCAACAGTGTGTAATAATGTAATTTACCAATATTTTTTATTTTCCTCGACAACAACTAATGATTATGGAATAACAAAGCTAACATATTTGTAATAGAAAAATATGAAAAACATAAACCATATATAGCTAAATTTATTTGAAAAATCCCTGAAACTGCGGTACCCCTTACATGTGTTTATAACAATTGTCATATATAAAACTTCCCGGCAACTTCAAAGTTCTGCTCATTATAACATGAATATGATTCTAAGCAAAACAATTTCATAATAAATCAAGCCTCGAAATTAGCAAAAGATGGGCGTGAGTAAAAAAACAATGACGACATGCTGCTGAGGAAAGCGCGAGAGGCCATTGTGATTTAGTGAGACCGACGTTCGGTCTCCATAAAATGATGGTCGCCCGAAGTCTGATATTTTCATGCTAAGCGGTTTACCTACCCAGGAACCAGGAATAGAGTATTATATATATATGATTATATATATATATATATATATATATATATATATATATATATATATATATATATATATATATATATATATATATATATATATATATATATATATATATATATATATATATATATATATATATATATATATATATATGTGTGTGTGTGTGTGTGTGTGTGTGTGTGTGTGTGTGTGTGTGTGTGTTTTTGTGTGTGTGTATGAAAATGTGAAGCCGCACCTAATACAAGTAATACGTCTACGGTGTGCACTCTTTGTTGACTGGTGCACGCTGTATGATATTCATATCGCCCGCTCGGGGAACATCGTATCCGTCAAACACTTGGCCCAAATGTTCCTGGCCAATTCTTGCAACCGGAAAACGATGAGAACTTTTGTACTTCTTGCATGAATATGCATCATGACAGTAAGCATTTATCTTTTCCACTTTTGGCCATATCATTGTTCTTAACCAATTCATGTCTGCTAAATAATGGCTGGATTTACCGCTGGTCATATGGATAAAAGTGTCGTTGAGGATGTCGCGAAGCGATGCTCGTCGCGCTCCCCATAGTCCGCCCGAAACAGGGTGATTACTGTGGCTTGGATGGTCTCGAATACAGTGAAATGTCGAATTCGACTTCATCCATTCCTCTACGACAGCCACGTCCCTTTCTCCAATTCGGCTGTCACTGTCTCGAACAATGAACAGGTCAACCGTCGGGTCATCAGCCACCAGGAACCGCCACATCATGGGTGGAATAGTGTCAGTCGACGATACCTCAACCAGTTCCACGCCAAGTGATGCCAGTTTTTTTAGCATCTTTTCCCCTGCTTTAGTACCGCTTTTGTAAATTCGGAGAGTCCAGTGTGGAAAGTGAATGCGAGAGAGAACAGCGTTACGAAAGGCACCATAAGTGTACTTTAGGTTGTTTCCATACAGTGACATGGATATAATTTTGAGATTTGATGATGGCTTTACAGGATAGGATCGCTTGGCAGCATACCATCTGAAGACAGATGACAATGGTAAAAAACGGACAAATGGTATTAAAAACGGCTACAAAACTACATGTATTACTGTCTCTTTACAACAGAAACTACTACATACATACATCCATTCATACATACATACACATACATACATACATACATACATACATACATACATACATACATACATACATACATACATACACATACATACAGATACATACATACATACATACATACATACATACATACATACATACATGCATGCATGCATGCATGCATGCATACATACATACATACATGCATGCATACATACATACATACATACATACATACATACATACACATACATACATACATACATACATACATACATACATACATACATACATACATACATACATACATACATACATACATACATACATACATACATACATACATACATACATACATACATACATACATACATACATACATACATACATACATACATACATACATGACAACATCTACACACAGTAAAATAAATTTGTCCTACTGTTCCAGGCGTTTCCTATAACCTGGTAGCCTCGCCAAAGCTGCTGGCCCATCGCAGACATTAGAGGGCATCATAAACTCAACTTGGCTCTCGTTGCCATATATGCAAACCAGCCACGGTACCCAGGCTCGATATGACTTTTCGTAGCTCTGCGATTCATTGCTAACGGTATATGACGGGAACATTTTCGACGGGTTTTCTACAACAGGAAACAGGCAACCGAACGCCTCGTAATGAGTTACATCTATACACAGATCACCTGTGGAGGCCACTGATGCACCGAGTTGCAAGCACCTGTCGACGAGCGCATCTACACCTCCTTTGTTTGTCATTGTAGATGTTGTGAACAGAAATAGTTTTGCATCTTTGAGGTACCATTCAAATGCCACCTCATGCCACAGTCTGTATGGGTCCTTTAGCTTGTCCTTGGTAACAACCTGAAGATGGAAAGTGAGATTGATAGCGTTGCCTGGACATCTCGCTTGTTGTGCCTGATTTATCATCCGCGTCGAATTCTCATGGTCAGACAGCGAGAAAAGTTGGAGAGCGACTTTTGAAGTTGTAGTGAGTGGACAAAGTTTCTGGACCAGCGTATCCAGGTATTTCCTAAACTGTACATCCTTCACATCGTCGCCCTCAAAGTGCGCGAATACCACCAAAGTCGACGGTGTTCCATTGCCATGAGTATAACTGTATTTATAGGGTGCGTCTGCAGCGTTATTCGCAGAAGTCAGCATTGAACCTCTCTGTGGTCGATTATGAAACCCACCAAGCATAATTTCTGCTGCATCGTGTGTCCAGAGATTATTGACCACAACGCCTGCGATGAAGAAAAAAGTACAAAGAATGACCTTAACCGGAAAACGTATTTTTGTTAACATTTTGGAAGGTGACAGTCCCCGGCGTTATCACTTTATGAGCAGCACACTTGCCGAGCACGTCCCTGAAAACACAACGGGACCACATAAATCGTTGGTGCATTGCTTTATGGTCGCATACCTTAAGAAATCGACACTAATATGTTTTATATCAGCAGTATTCATACTAATGATTCTTCCTCTAGAAACCCAATCCAGAATCAGATTTTATACTATGGGCAAATAAGATCTTATACAAAGGACAAGTGTCAAACACGATCACACATTATTGTATACTTTTCACAACTCGAGGTGCATGGCTTCAATCGAATTGAACCTGTGATAGTCATTTTATTGCATCTGACAGAATCGTTTCTATTTAAAAACATGCACCATCAATGATTACTATGACATAAGATGTCCTGTAAGAAAAACAGATCGATAGCTTAAAGAATGATTGTGTGTAAAAACGTTTTTTCAACTTATCGTGCTTTGAACACGACAAATGTTAATTTTTTTCCGATCGAACGATAATTGACCAAATACGAATTTAATGAATGTCACAGAGCTTGCCTACCAGAAATTTGCTCTAATTGTTTTAACTGTGTATTTATTTACAATAACATGCATTCAGAAAGTGTTTTCAAATATATTAGGCTTCTAGAATGTGTAAGCCTTTTTAAATCGAAGTGTTATACACGACAATATTGGCAATTAAACTTGTGGCATTTTTTTGTAATAAATATTGATGCGTTCGCAAACGGAAATGAAGTCATCAACATCCATGAAACTGTACGATGCAACTAATGCTGTCACTGACAATATTCGACCCGTTTGTATTGCCATCCGGCGTGTATTAACGATTGTATAGGCGATGAATTTTTGTTGTTTTAATTACATTAAAATAAAAATTAACATAAGCTACAAAATGTTCTAAAATTTGTTAAGATCGGACAAATATCCACGGAGATTTGCGGGATCCTTGATTGTCACATTTTCAATGATCTCGATTTAATTTTAAGGTCAAGATTAAATGAAGAGTTTGGGTTCTGTGCATTATTGATGCCTAAGGATTTTAAAAAATGAGACCTGTATCGCGAAATAAAAACAAATCCTTTACAAACAAACAAAGATAACTTGGAAAAGCAATTCACCAAGTTAACAAACGTGACTGACCAGTGTAACATGGCTTATAACATGGGCACATGGGCACATCTCAGTGTCTAAGGCCCACATTGAAAATACAGAGTCTGTATCTAAGATACAAAGTCATAGACATTTAGCTTCTTTTCGTACAAAGAGGAAGTGCGCATTCGATTATCCTAAACCCGTAGTACACAAACATCCCTGCACGAGAATCACTAGAGCAAATCACAGCAGTAGAAACAGTACTTGAAAAGCGACAAAGAAACAGCTGCAAATATTTCTCCATATGATTTACTGGAAACACCATATGAAAACACTAATGATTACATCAGAGCAATGAAAGTGTCAGTAAAAGGAACACACGTAGTTCCACAACGCAATCCGAGTTACCCCAATACTTCTCATTTCAATTAAACTGTCATGAAAGAACTACTGACAAATATAAATCTGCAATTTATTGTGGATGCATATGCATGCATCATGTTCATTTGTTATTATGTGACAAAATGTGAAAATGGCATGGGTCAATGATCTGCAGAACCGAGAGGTTTTGTTTTGACCTTGACCAAAAACTAAGGTCAAGTTCATAGAAAATGTGAAAATCTCCGTGAATACTTGTTCGATCGTTTCCAGATTTACACTACTTAATTCAATTTCAATCTCAAACATAGGTAGTTGTAAAAATAAATAGTTTTTCCAAGTGCTCCAGATCGAAAAAAATCGTTGTATCAGTCTGAATGTTGACAACATTTTCCCCGCTGATAAAATAGTCAATGCTAATAATAACTCGGTCACATGTCAATAACAGAGTCTGCAGCATCGGAGAATTTCATGGATGTTGATGATGTTATTTCCGTTCACGGACGCATCAAAGGTTATAAAAAGTCACAAGTTAAGTTCTCAATATATCCATGCGTTACGCCTCAATTTTTAAAACGTTAACATAATCTGGAAGTGTAATGTAATTGCAAACTTTTCATGGAATATGTGATTATAAATAAAGCATATTTTAGATGATTAAGCAGGTCGAAAAAGTATCACAGCCAAAATTGGTGATATTCTTTAAATTCGTAATTAATTCACTAATTATCGATCGCCAGGTATTATTATTGGGAGACTGAGGGTTCTTTAAATTAAATCTGGGTGTCATGTCTTTAATATGACTGAGATGGAAATAAATACGACTGAAATGAACGCTTATACGAGTGAGATGAACGTTAATGCGAGTGAAATGAACGCTTATACGAGTGAGATGGACGTTAATGCGAATGAGATGACACTAATACCAGATATATTGGCGGCAATACTGTTATAGATGTTACGTGCGATGGACGACAATACGAGTCAGACGGACCTTAATAAGAACCGGAAGTACGTTGAAACAGGTGCGATGTACACATATAATCACAAATACACACACACGCATATATATATATATATATATATATATATATATATATATATATATATATATATATATATATCTATATATATACATGTATATATATATATATATAATATCATCTATCTATACTATATATATATATATATATATATATATATATATATATATATATATATATATACATACATACATATATTTATTGATATTTAAATAAATACATATATTCATAGATGTATACATATATATATTTCAATATCTGATAGGGTAGTAGTGGCTGTCTGATGAGGTACTTAGTGGCTGTCGGATGGGGAACGTGTGGATGTCTGATGGGGCATTAAGTGGCTGTCTGATGGGGGTTTATGGAACAGTTAGCGGCTGTTTAATGGGGTATTTAATGGCTGTTTAGTAGCTATCTTTTTCTGCTATTCATTGAAACGTTTTTGCTGCCTCCTTCTGATGAACCTCATGGCCTTAAAAACCGTCTCACATTCGACCAACTCATTCGCGCGTATCGGACGCTCGAATGAGTCGTGTTGGTGAAATACTTCAAGGTCTTGCCTGTTTCGGGGCTTGTCAGGTGGATAAAACATCGACAGTGGTATGTAGTTGGTTGAACGATTTTTCATTCATATCATACCTACCCCTGTCTGAAGACCTCTACCTCTCATTTCCGCCACCCGGGTCAATCGACCATAAATACGTTTGCAATGCACCAAAATGAGGAAAGAAATTAATTGATTTATTGATACACTGATTATTGACAGACTGACTTGCTGATATGCTGATTTTTGAAAGACTACTGATTGATATGGTGATTAGTGACAGACTAACTGATTGATATACTGACTAGTTACAGATTGACTGAGTGATATACTGACTATAGACTGATTGACTGATTGATATGCAGATTAGTGACATACCGACTGATTGATATGCAGATTAGTGACGGACTGACAGATTGATATACTGATTAGTGACAAATTGGCTGATTAATAGACTGTTTAGTTACTAACTTACTGATTGATTTGCGTATTGGTGACATACTGACTTATTGATATACTGATTAGTCACAGCCTGGATGTTTGATATACTGATTAGTCACAGCCTGAATGTTTGATATACTGATTAGTCACAGCCTGACTCTTTGATATACTGATTAGTCACAGCCTGGATGTTTGATATACTGATTAGTCAAGCCTGAATGTTTGATATACTGATTAGTCATAGCCTGAATGTTTGATATACTGATTAGTCAAAGCCTGACTGTTTGATATACTGATTAGTCACAGCCTGGATGTTTGATATACTGATTAGTCACAGCCTGAATGTTTAATATACTGATTAGTCATAGCCTGAATGTTAGATATACTGATTAGTCACAGCCTGAATGTTTGATATACTGATTAGTCAAAGCCTGAATGCTTGATATACCGATTAGTCACAGCCTGAATGTTTGATATACTTATTAATGACATAATGACCGATCGAAATACTGGTTAGTGACATTTTAACTGATTGATATACTGACTAGTGACTGATTGACTGATTGATATACAGGCAAGTGACCGACTTAATAATTGAGAGAGAGAGGGGAGAGTATGCCAGAAACAGTGATATGAGGCAGGTAGAGAGGAGAGATAGAGTAAACCAGACAGTGAAGTGACGAACCTGAGAAAGCCAGACACTGACGTGAGGCAGAGTCACAGGTAGAACAGAGTGCCAGATGCCACAAAATTTATGGCGTAAAGGTAATTTATAGAGCAGACGCTTAGACTAGCGAGTCACAAACAAGAATCCACCGTTCACCTGACTTGCCCTACAGGTGGGGTGGAGGGGGGGAGGGGTAAAAAGTTTTAGCGGAGCCATGATGGACAAATGAACGGGGAGCTTACTGATTGTCACAATTGTAACGGTGATCAGTCAACCACGGTAAAGCGCTGCCACGACATTTTTGTATCACAGCGAACCAAAGTGATTTCATATAGAGATTGACTCGTACTTAGGGTAACAGTGTGGCAAGTATGACACCATTATCCCAAAATTATGCACAACATGAAGAGTCTGGCAACAGATCATGTGTAAATGAGCCTTAACATATTATTGTGACCCATGTGGTTGAGAGATATATAACTGACATAGCGAGCATACAACATTGTGTGACTGTTGTTACAACGTTGATCATACTATTGTGACCGATGTGGTTGAGAAATATACAACTGACATAGCGAGCATTTGGAGCTAAAATAAGTTTAACCGAGATATCCACTCATTGATGTGTATGTTACTGATCAAGCAATAGCCTAGCTCGCAAAGTAACGTTCTATGGATTTTATGCATACATAAGGAATTTGTTCTTATCTACATCTTCACAGACATCGTTGGTTGATTATTTGACCAAAAAGTGAATCTCTGTCAAAGGGCGTGGCCCGCTCGCCTAGTTGCTCTATTCGTCGGCCATGGCGCGCCAAATGTTGTTAACCGGCGACCCATGAAAATGGCCCGCAGAAGTTTCTTCGGCGAAATACGGCCATATGGTGGGCTGGTAATAGGTTAGGGTGTTGCAAGGGACGGTATGGAATATTACCATAAACAAAAGGTTTTTTTACTATCAAGATCACCACTCGAGAATGCTAATAAACAGGAGAGATTGACCAATACAACGATACCTTCCGTTCATTGGTAGAAATAGTAGCAGCTGCAGCTAAACACCTATGTCAGTATCATATTGAGCACAATACCTCCTGCCTGTCCCTAAAAGTAACATTAAGATAAATGATAAAGAGAAGTGGAAGAAACATTCGATACACACCTCGATGTCGATGTGCTGAAGTACTTCACTATCATTTCCGTTTAGTATACAGTCGGAGAAATGCCAGGTATGCTAGATGAACCTGGATAGGTATCAAGCGGCAGGAGAACGAACGGTAAATCTTCTATTAAATAAAAAAAACTAGGGCACCTTGAGCTAGCGACGCACTTTTCGGGTTGTCCACGGCGAACTCTTGTCACTGATGTGTGACGCTTGGACTGACGCCTTTTTTTACGCCCGGTGCGGCCTGTTAAGTATTTCATATCATAACTTTAACTTGCTTGTTTTTAAGTGGATTTGATTTAGATACTTAGTTTGGTATGGCTTATTGACCAGATGTATTCGGCGATGTTGTGCTGAAAATTTTAACAGTTCAAATAAATGTAACACGAATTATATAAACGATGGTATATTATTCCGTATCGTAATTAGATGTGAAAAAGTTTATGGGCTCCCAGATTACCGCCGTTACCAGTGATGGCGTTTAACTTTATTGCAGATGCACCTGCTCTCGCATTGGAAAATGAACACTTAATCATTGGTGAAAATCGTCTCCATAGGAAATCGAACATGAAAAGATAGCGAGGAAGTATGAAAGTCATAAAGATGCGCTTTCAACCCGCTGATGAGGGGAGCAAGACAGATAGAGGAGGAGGGATAGCGAGCACGACAGAGAGAGGGGGAGGGAAAGAGAGTAAGACGGCGGTTGGGGGTATAGTGAGCAAGGCAGAGATTGAGTAGGGGTAGAAAGCAGGAAAGAGGAAGGGGGAGAGGTAGAGTGCAAAACAGTAGGGCAGTGGGGTAGAGCACATGACAGAAAGTGGGGAAATAGAGTGGATAAAAAGAGCGAGACAGAAAGACGGGAAAGTGAGTAACTTTAATATTCATTGTCATAGAACTACAAATCTACAACAGAGCGTCATCATTCAGGTGAGATGATTCTTCATTTATTGGCTCAAATTAATGGTTTACGCTCTATTCGCCAGGTGGAACCACTGATTCCAGCCGACGATGCATGACCTTTCGATAAGGCCGACTTAGTAAAGTTAGTCATGCTCGGTTTGTGAGCATCAGTGACATGCATTCGCCTTTAACTGCGTCGCTAGCTCAAGGTACCCTAGCTCTATTTTATATAAGATTTACCGTTCGTTCTGCACTCTGTTGCAGCTTGATACCCATCCGAAATTTAAGCCAAGGTTCATAAATAGTACCTTGAATTTCTGCTACTGTATACTGATCGGAAGTAATAGAGAAGTGCTTCAACACATCGACATCGAGTTGCTGCTAACCTACACCTTCTGCAAACCCATACCAACATCCATTCCGCACCTACTTCTATACCTATCGTCAACCGATACCTACTGCCAACCCAAACACATACTTAGATACATAAATACATGAATACATAGATATTTAGATAGATAGATAGATAGATAGATAGATAGATAGATAGATAGATAGATAGATAGATAGATAGATAGATAGATAGATAGATAGATAGATAGATAGATAGATAGATAGATAGATAGATAGATAGATAGATAGATAGATAGATAGATATAGATAGATAGATACATAGATACATAGATAGATAGATACATACATACAGACATACATACATGATACATACATACATACATACATACATACATACATATACATACATACATACATACATACATATACATACATACATACATACATACATACACATACATACATACATACATACATACATACATACATACATACATACATACATACATACATACATACATACATACATACATACATACATACATACATACATACATATACATACATACATACATACATACATACATACATACATACATACATACATACATACATACATATATACATACATACACATACATACATACATACATACATTCATACATACATACATACATACATACATACATACATACATACATACATACATACATACATACATACATACATACATACATACATACATATACATACATACATACATACATACATACATACATACATACATACATACATACATACATACATACATACATACACACATACATACATACATACATACATATACATACATGCATACATACATACATACATACATACATACATACATACATACATACATACATACATACATACATACATACATACATACATACATACATACATACATACATACATACATACATACATACATACATACATACATACATGCATACATGCATACATGCATACACACACATAAGTACATAAATACATACATACGTACATGCCCGCATGCATGCATACATACATGCATACATGCATACATACATACATACATACATACATACATACATACATACATACATACATACATACATACATACATACATACATACATACATACATACATACATACATACATACATACATACATACATACATACATACATACATACATACATACATACATACATACATACATACATACTTAAGAATTTGTTATTTTATTGTTAGGGGGACTGATTCTTGCCCATTCTTGGATATCGCATTTGAAGCCTGTCGAGGCATATATCCTACTATAATAGTTGCATACTGCTGTAGAAACAGCATTTGTTGCACGTTAAAGGTGTGTTAGGGGGACTTTTATGTGACATCTCTGGCGAAACTTAGCATTGGTAATTATCTCTCTATTTCATGCGATGCAAGCGTTTGTGGATTCTTAAACAGCCATGGTGCTGATTGCTACACACACTTTAAGGACAACCTAGGTGATAAACCGAGCAACTGGGCCACTACTGAGTTTAATCAAAGAAACCTCTTTACTGTTGAATTACATTGTTCTCATTTCAGATGCGGACATAATCTTCTTCAAAAACCCTTTTAATAAATACTTCCAAGGCAAATATAGAGAGCACGTATTTCTACAGCACCCAAAAGTCCCTCAGACCGTTAAACAATCGATGTCCCCTGTTTACATTATACAATTTGACGAAGTGGACACATACAACAACATATCTCCCAACATTGAAATGTTCACCCGACTAAACACAACAACCGGCGCAAGTGTCAGTGAACTAAAGTTATGGTTTGGAGACTCAACATTTTCCGTACTTCAATTCGAATCTCGAGAAGGAATATTCAGTGGTTTCAGTAAATCAGTTAGTCAATTTGACGATATAAACACAAAGCGGGGCGATGCGTTTAAAACCGCGAATAACAGTCAATTCTGATTATTCACGTATTTTGAGTTGAATACACCAAAAGGCAACATATGATTGGCTAACTGTTTTGCCAATAATTTTCAAATTGTTAATGGTTTTGATATAGGCACACTGAATGTTGTGAACATATACTTTGAGTACAGGTCTCATTTACTATTCTTCGGTTAATTTATGTGCTTCCGTTCTTGAATCTATCAATCAAATTTTATGTGCCTTTTGAGATGATGCCAATCAGCTTGATTTGATTTATTTGATACATTTTAGTGCACTCTCTGGCGCTAAGGCATTGAATTAGATTGCACAATTACAATTAATATAATACTAGTAAGTACAATTGCACTTATATATTTACTCAATATTAGCATTAGACATGCAACTGCAAATTATTGTTGTTTAGATTTAAAGCCCTTTTACGATACATATGTCGACATTGATGTGCAAACAATATAATTGTTATTATACTTATATGACGGACATTCAAGTGGAATTAAAGGCATATCTGCAAGCTGCATATCGTGGACAATTTTAAATTTTTTCGCTAGATTATGAATTAGCGAACTTCCTGTGATACATGTCAATAACAATGCTTTGCACTATTACTACATGGTATTCGTAATGATTTTGGGTTTCGTACCGGAAGGTATTATAATGCTATAACAATAGGTGTTTGAAATATATATATTAGTGTTCAGGTTGCTAGTTCATTTTGTGTTAGGATTGGTTTGTCAGATGTCGCTTTAAATTGTCAGTAAAATAAGTTCATGAAAGTTTACCGAAAGGAAGCTTGACCTGGATGTGTCTTAAACTCATTGTGACCCTAGCCAACCCACCTTTCCCTTTAGCGAGGACAAAAGTTCGGTTGAGGTGGTGGGTTGTTTCGGTTGACAAGTAGTCCATTTGATTGTTTTTTAGGTATATTATTATGCTTTAATTGCTTTACTAGTGCCCCCTGCAACCACAGAGCTCAACCAGTGTGCGTCTTAACTGCACGCGAGGTAATGCAAACAGGTGAGCTGATGAATGTATTGAGAGAGCCTGAAAGAACGGGTACTCACATTGAGTGAACTAGCATGTCCATATCCTCCACATACGTCTTGATACGCCCCCTGGCGATCTGTCGACAAGACGGGCACCAAACCGAGCGCGACTGTGATACTAGTGTGACGTGATAGATAGATCGGAGCCAGTCGGTCATAGCGAAGGGTCGCGTAGTGTCGGTGGCACAGTGGCACCATCAGGCGAATAGAGCGTAAACCATTTTTTCTTTGCGCCAAGAAATGAAGAAACATCTTACCTGATATATATATATATATAGATATATATATAGATATATATATATATATAGATATATATAGAGAGATAGATATATATATAGAGATATATCTATCTATCTAGATATCATATATAGATAGAGATATAGTATACATATATATATATATAGAGATATATAGGTCTATAATATATAGGGATATATATATATATTATATCATAATATATATAGATATATATATAGAGATATATATATATATATATATATCGATCTATATCTCTCCTATATATATATATCTTCTATATCTCTATAGATATCTCTATATATATATATTCGATATAATCTCTATCCGATATATATATATATATATATATATATATATATATATATATACATACATATATCGTCCGTCGGAAGCAGTTGCACCATGTGTGGCGAATAGAGCGTAAACCATAGTTTTTACGCCAAGAAAAGGAAGAAAACATCCAACCAGGTTATTTAACCTCGATGGATCTATTTCATTGTACGTTTAAGTATCAGTTATGACAGATTAAAATAAGTGTGGATTTTTTGTCAATATGCAAGCACAGGAATAAGGTCGTCTGTTGATAACATCTTCTGGAATTAGATGCGAATAATCTTTTCGAACATCAAT
The DNA here is from genome assembly GCA_034190875.2 of Urechis unicinctus. Lineage (NCBI taxonomy): Eukaryota > Metazoa > Annelida > Polychaeta > Xenopneusta > Urechidae > Urechis > Urechis unicinctus. The sequence continues at coordinate 3,732,179 of CM067355.1, forward strand.
CCGAGGTCAACCCCGGTCAAATTGCTCGCGTTCCTTTACATACATAATGATGAGAGGACAATGACGATGAGATGATAAGGAAGACTAGAATATCATTAGTAGTAGTATAAGATGATAAAGTAGACGTAGTAGTAGTAGTAGTAGAAGTAGTAGTAGTAGTATATAGTAGTAGTAGCTGTTGTAGTATGATCATCATTATTATTAGTAGTAGTAGTAGCTGTTGTAGTAGTAGTATCAGTTGTAGTAGTAGTAGTGGTAGCAGTAGTAGTAGTAGTAGTAGTAGTATCTGAACAGGTGAATAAATATCCAAGATCTCTAATATCCATGTTGAATCCCGTGTATTTTCAAAACTATGCTACATTATGAAAACAACAGTGATCCATGGGAAAAAGAAATTCATAACGCGCAAACAATTTTTCATCCATTTTGATGTAAAATCATGTATAATATACAACAAGATGCATTGAGATAAATGGAATATAAAGGGCCTCCGTGGCTGAAAGGCACTTTTCGATACGACAACAATATGTCAAAACACAGAGTGACAGCGCCTTAAATTTGAGTTCATATCACATGGGATATGATCTTGCGACCAATATTTGATGAAATTGGACGAAAATATCACATTCATTTAAACCGTTACTACAATTAACGCATCGCGGGCTGTATGGAAAACAATAGATTTCATTCGTCAAACACATATATGCACACGCAACACAAATATTCATATATATATATATATATATATATATATATATATATATATATATATATATATATATATATATATATATATATATATATATATATATATATATATATATATATATATATATATATATATATATATATATATATATATATATATATATATATATATATATATATACATATATATACATACATATATCGTCCGTCGGAAGCAGTTGCACCATGTGGCGAATAGAGCGTAAACCATAGTTTTTACGCCAAGAAACGAAGAAACATCCAACCAGGTTATTTAACCTCGATGGATCTATTTCATTGTACGTTTAAGTATCAGTTATGACAGATTAAAATAAGTGTGGATTTTTTGTCAATATGCAAGCACAGGAATAAGGTCGTCTGTTGATAACATCTTCTGGAATTAGATGCGAATAATCTTTTCGAACAATCAATCCGAGGTCAACCCCGGTCAAATTGCTCGCGTTCCTTTACATAATGCAGAGACAATGACGATGATGATGATAAGGAAGACTAGAACACATTACGAAAATGTTAAACTTTGATGATAAAGGTGATGACGAGGATGATCATCATTATTATTATCATAAGTATAAGCAGTAGTAATATAAATAGTAGTAGTAGTAGTAGTAGTAGTAGTAGTAGTAGTAGTAGTAGTAGTAGTAGTAGTAGTAGTAGTAGTAGTAGTAGTAGTAGTAGTAGTAGCTGTTGTAGTAGTAGTATCAGTTGTAGTAGTAGTAGTGGTAGCAGTAGTAGTAGTAGTAGTAGTAGTAGTAGTAGTAGTAGTAGTAGTAGTAGTAGTATCTGAACAGGTGAATAAATATCCAAGATCTCTAATATCCATGTTGAATCCCGTGTATTTTCAAAACTATGCTACATTATGAAAACAACAGTGATCCATGGGAAAAAGAAATTCATAACGCGCAAACAATTTTTCATCCATTTTGATGTAAAATCATGTATAATATACAACAAGATGCATTGAGATAAATGGAATATAAAGGGCCTCCGTGGCTGAAAGGCACTTTTCGATACGACAACAATATGTCAAAACACAGAGTGACAGCGCCTTAAATTTGAGTTCATATTACATGGGATATGATCTTGCGACCAATATTTGATGAAATTGGACGAAAATATCACATTCATTTAAACCGTTACTATAATTAACGCATCGCGGGCTGTATGGAAAACAATAGATTTCATTCGTCAAACACATATATGCACACGCAACACAAATATTCAAATATATATATATATATAGAGATATATATATATATATATATATAGATATAGATATATAATATATAGATATAGAGATATGAGATATATAATATATATTCATATATATAGAGAGAGATATAATATATATATATATATATATATCTATATATATATATATATATATATATATATATATATATAGATCTCTATATCTATATATCTATATATATATATATATATATATATATATATATATATATATATATATATATATATCTATATATATATATGCTGTGCAATATAATATACGGTAAATGATCGACCGGTTGGTTTTTCTTCAGCCTCGCGTCGGCAGGGAAGAAATATCTAACCGGCTAAATCTGTCGTTCATTGTTTATGAAAGATTTGTCTGTGGCATTTTGGGTTAATTGCACGTTTCCAGCATAGACGTTGTTCGAATTGAGAGAGAGAGAGAGTTGTTCGAATTGAGAGAGAGAGAGAGAGAGAGAGAGAGAGAGAGAGAGAGAGAGAGAGAGAGAGAGAGAGAGAGAGAGAGAGAGAGAGAGGACACAAAGTGAATAGCACCACAGGAGTGTTTATAGTATGCGCCCAGAGTGGTGTTATCGCCTTAATCAAGCGGCCGTGACGAACAGGACATGAATAGAAGGCGCGACTCTCTACTGACATCCGCGACTTAATGAGGGCGGGGCTCCGAAATAATCCCGATCTCTTGCAGCTCTTCTTTTGTTTGGCATGATGTATTCTAAGGCAAGAGTGCAAAATATCTACCGTTTAGGTAACGTGTTGTTCTTGTTGCGTACGTTAGCTACTCACGATAGACTCTGCTGCACATTCGCTCGAGTGTTTAATATTATCGGTTAGTAAAGGGCTTCGTTTCAAACCTCTGCTGCCAGTACTCTCGCATACGTGTTCCATGAAATGTTTTCCAATTGCACAATGGACCAACGTGGACGAAATCGTCAACACGAGCTATTATTCCCCGCTTGCTCCGACAGACAAATCACCAATACGATGTTGCGACTGATTTTGTTGGAAGCTAAAGTTCAGAGAGCGGAATGGCTGAGCGAGCCACGTCCTGTTTCAAAGTTCATCGCAATGATTAACTGACTATCGCCTTGTTGCTAAGTTAATCACAATGATTTACTTGAACCTCACTCATACCTAACTACCCACTTAATTATTTATTAACGCACTCATTAACTCGCTCACTCTCATACTCACTCACACTTAAGTACCCGCTCACCACTCACCAAATTACTCCCTCATCCATGCTTAACTATCCCCTTAACAACTCACTAACTCACTTATCAAGTCGCTCGCTCACTCTCTCATTCACACGTAACTACTCACCCACTCACACTTCACTACCCACTCACCAGTCAGTCACTCACATATACTTACCTTCTTACTTACTCACTCACTCACTCACTCACTCACTCACTCACTCACTCACTCACTCACTCACTCACTCACTCACTCACTCACTCACTCACTCACTCACTCACTCAATCACTCACTTACTCACTCACACTTAACTACCCACTCATCCACACTCACTCACTCACTCACTCACTCACTCACTCATTCACTCACTCAATCACTTGCAACTAGTCACCCGCTTACTCCCTAATTCATGTTGTCGTTTTGTGGCTAATTACTTATTTCTTAACCCATTTATGCGCTCAGTCGCTCTTTCATGCTGTCATCAATGGAATCCTTTTTACCCAATCTTGACACCGTGTCCTGTTTCCCCTTTCTTCAGGTAATCTGCTTCCCGACTTGGACGCTAAAATTATACGCTTGATTAATTCGATTGAAGCTTGACTTACAAGAACACACTCAAAGATCATACAGAAGCTGTAGATATTGATGAGTATGAATGTAGATACATACCAATGTAAGCGTCACCTCGTGCGTGTGACACCATGTGTAACTTCTGAGATGGCCTATTACGGCCAACGACCACGAAACGTTGATATTTTTTGAATCGTGATCTTGTAACCTCTTGGGAAACTTCGTGGGTTTTTTAAGTAACATGTTTTCAATGAATATCAAGACGCAATGCACGCCAGTCAACTTGTCAAAACTTACATATCTTTTGTTAAACTGTACAGCAAGAGGCCTATAGGTATACGGGGGAAATAGGCGCACTTTGATGACATTGTATTGATGATAATCATTATCATCAACATTATAATCATCAAGGTTATCTTCAGAATTATCATTATTATATATATATATATATATATATATATATATATATATATATATATATATATATATATATATATATGCCAATTTTTACGACCATTGGACCCATATATACTATTTTATAAGCCGTCCAAAATTTTACAAAAATCTACTAAGTGAAATTTGTTTTACCAGCTCAACGCGCTTTGAAAGCGACGAATATTTTGATAGCATATGTCAATTATCAAAGTTTGGTAATGGAATCATCGTTCAGAAATGTTATTGTTTTTACTATCGGACTATAATTAGTTAATAATTTGCGAAATTAAAAAGTTAAGACTTTTAAACTACCAGAAATGTTCGACCTGCTAGAATTTTTTTAAGGATGAATTATTTACAATTACATATATATAGAAAAAGGTTACAATTACATAACACTTTCAGAATGTGTAAACTGTTCCAAAATCAAATTCTAAAGCATGGGGGTATCAAGCATTGAGCTTGTGTCGTTTTTTGAAAACTTTGATGCTTTCGTAACCGGAAATGACGTCATCAACAACCATAACATTTTATGATGCTACTAACCATGTCACTGACCACCTTCGACAAATTTTTTGATGCAATTGTTTTATAGGCAATTGAATTTCTTGGGCTAATTCTCTTAAAATTTGGACTGATACCACCCTATTTCGATCTTAGGCGCTTGGGAAAACTGTTGGTTTTTCTACAACGCGATATATTTACAAAGAAATTGGCAGTTGAATTGAGCTACAAATTGTGTGAAAATCGAAGCATTATCAACTGAGATATTCAAGACTTTCACATTTTCAATGACCTTGACCATACCTTGATTTCAATATCAAATCAAATCCTCTCGGTTCGGCGCATCAATAGCCCCGACTAAACACAAATCGAAAGAATTCTAAAATTGCCACCTGTATCGCGGATCAAATAAATTGCTTACATACATACATACATACATACATACATACATACATACATACATACATACATACATACATACATACATACATACATACATACATACATACATACATACATACATACATACATACATACAGACATACATACATAATACATACATACATACATACATACATACATACATACATACATACAGACATACATACATACATACATACATACATACATACATACATACATACATACATACATACATACATACATACATACATACAGACAAACATACATACATACATACATACATACATACATACATACATACATACATACATACATACATACATACATACATACATACATACATACATACATACATACATACATACATACATACATACATACAAATACATACATACATACATACATACATACACAGGTCAAAGACGACCGCAGAAGGAAGTACGTACCTCGATCGAGGTACGTACCTCGTTCCTAGTACGGCGTACTTGGTTTGAAGTATGCATACATAAACATTAATTTTCTCAACTGTTTTTCAAATTGTGACATTATTTACTGAGATTTGGTTGGGTTAAATCGTGGAAACCCTCTTAGTAGTCACAGCCTCGATTTTGGACCATATTTAGCGTTGCCCATGTACGAGAAGGCTTTTCTACGCGTTTTCAAACTTTAGTTCGGCGGCCATCGCGTGTCTTTTCCGACGATTGATGAGGCAAAAATCCTTTTTGAATCAGTCTGGCAAAGTAAGAACTTACTTTTTGCGGAGCATAGTTTGTCTAGATTATATGAAATACAGTTTAGTGAAAATTGTATGGCATATTTGTGACTTATGGATGATAACATCACACCCCATGTCAATCCATTTGCACAACCGATATTTGCGTACTCCAATCGAAGTACGCCGTACCATGATTGTTTCAAATCTCGCTTGTTGTCCACCCGGGTCTGATTGAGAGTGTTCATATACGTGTTCTGTTGTGTTTAAAAATGAATGTTCTTCTCAAATAGAATAACAAAGCAGCAAGGTGTTTGATATTGAAAAGAATGCCCCCAAAACACCACACAACAGCAAGTTTTCATACTTTTGTTGGCCTGTTCTGTTCGAGTTTTGGAAAACTTTTGTTCTTGTTTTAATTGGATGTTAGGTTATTATTTAAGGCTTTACAGATGGAAACGAGCATCATTACATATGTAATGAACATTATCATTTTAGCATACTTAAGGTTTACCAGATATGGAATGGATTGTTCACAAAATCACAGGGTCACCGATCAGGTTGTATTGAAATTTACTATGCTTTATTACAAATACTTCCATAGCAATGTGGACAGTGGTCATAAGAATATTCCTCATCTGTAAACTTCATGATGGTGTTTATCCTACATGCTGCTAATAATTGAGTTTCTATCGGCCAAATCATATGCCTTTAACAATATATCATGCAGATCCATATTTTGTGAAGGAGTGGAGGAACAGCAATGTTTGAGTTAATTTTTATTTTAGAAATAATTCTCAAGTAGCAGATTGTGTTCAAAATCACATATGTAAAATATTCGGTATTACATAATAGGATACCGAATCCCCGAGTGCAGGTACATTATAAATCAATTACCAGTATTATAATGAGACAGATAATGATAACAAGTATAGTAACGTTATGACTGTTTGACAGCTAAAGGTATATGTATGATGTTGATGCAATAAGTGAGATACAAAACTATGATATATCTAGGACAGGTTACACAACGCATGATAAAGCTACTTAAATAGGTCATGACACAGATAGGATTAATTGATATACCTATACATGTACAGACATACATATTACAACAGTGAGTGTTGAATGACAAAACTAGAGGAAAGCATGTACAAAAGGTGGGATGGCATTGAAAACGGAAGGGGGGGGGGGGGGAATGGGAGTGCAAATTGATGTGATCTCGTTGAAATCTAATTGAAAAAGACAAAGAAGTGCTGGTTACCTGACCATATCCGCACGGGATTTAATTGGGGCAGCCTCTTCCCTTCTAAAGAGAAAAGATAAGGACTTATGCGATAACGTTTACAAATTCGTCAAATTCAACCTATGTTTTTTTCATGAAAATGGAATCCAGAATAAAATATTCTCTCTGTCTCTGTTGTTTGGAATGGAATATATTGGAAAAATTACTTACTTAAACTTTCAGAGATCCAAAGTGGAAACACCACACAGGTTAAATACATATTGCATACATAGCTGATGAATGCCGCGAGAGCGGAAACGAGAGGAAGAGGATAATATGCACAAAGTCTTATGAACTTGTTCAGCGATGTGAGGGCAATATTCTGGTTGAGTATATAGACGAGAACAGGCAAGACCTGGTACACCCCTCACAGGAATTGCTTCTTCATTGAGAGAGCTGTAACCAACTTTCAGCGGCTTGGAAGGCGGCTCCATGGACTTATCACTAACGGCTGAAGGAATGTTCAAGTCTGGATAGATTTCATCCACTTCATCAATGCATGATTGACAGAACTTAGGAGCAGTTTTTGTGTAATGGACAGATTCTGTGTTTCTTTGACACCACTTGGAAATTTTAATTTCAGGTTGGAAATTTTAATTTCAGGTTTCCAGTTTGCAAACATCCTCTTTGTGATTGAAGGCTTTCAGAAGAACACCATCTTGAATATGGCTTGGCCCATAGCTGTTCCATTTTGAAAAAAAAACAAAAGTAAATCAGATACTGGCTAGTCAAATACATAACATTAAATATTATAATCTATGTTTAAGTACACAACACAAACCAGCAATTCCTGTGAGATTGTTTTATATCACCCTCTACTAATAGACTAAATCATATTCGGTTTGAAATATTGACATTGTCACTTCAAGCCGTGCACGACAAATTCCAAAACAAATTATCTTATAACTTGCGATTCGGTCGTATGATTCATAAGTGTCATTCTTTTATCTGTATACGGTCTACTATCAGAATATGGCACCAATTCAAAAGGAAGCACACCGTACTTCGATTTAAGTACGATCGCATCACTACGCCATTGTTTCAGAAAAATCATTCAACAGTGGTGTTATTTATTAGCGATAGCTCATTAATATGCCATAGAATTTTGAATAACATATAATGTATCATTAGATGATATACTTGTAAATTAGAAAACATAGACCTTACCTCTGCCATGTTGATGTGTGTACAAAATTTAAACCATGAACGCAGAAAAACATGAAGTCGCTGTCGAATAATGGAAGTGAAAACTCTTCTTGTGAAGGCCCAATATCGCCCACAACAACAGATTTGGTTTCAAATGTAGGCCATAATATATTTGCATAATTAAATCGTTCAAAGCCAATCACATTTCAGAAAATAATGTCATAAAATGCAAAACAGCAGAGGGCGGTGGCACGACTATCATGCGTACCTCAATCGAGGTGCGCCGTACTGGGAACGAGGTACGTACCTCGATCGAGGTACGTACTTCGTTCTGCGGTCAGTCCGCGACCTGATACATACATACATACATACATACATAATGACAAACGCGACTGACCAAGATAAATTGGCGAATGCAAAGTTCGAAGGATTACTATCATACCGTTTCTATAATAAACATCCAGTCATGGGTTTCTAGAACGTGGTCAGGACGTTTGACACTCATGTCTTGTCTACTTTGAAATGATTTCAGAATTAAAGAACACATTATATGTTAGGATATCTTAAATATCTTAACTCGCACCATGAAGGTATTATTCAAAAGCAGTTAGTCAAAGCAGTTTTTCGAGCAGACCATTTTGAGGTGCTAGACGTACCTCGGCAATCAAGTCGCTAAGCATTTCACTCATTATTACCATAGGCCAGATTAAAGCAATGAGTGTCTGGTAAAGCTGTTGGTGTCCTTAATATACCATATATATATTGTAGGAAATTTGGGTAAACATACTATCTGGTCCTTACACGCATACATGCCTACATGACTCACAATACGAGAGCACGTAAAGCCCAAAACGATTATGCTACAATTCACGGTTTTAAACCATCCTACTCACGCTCTAAGGTTGGACTCCAAGCACTTAAAAAGCATAATGAATTAGACCGCGTATACAATGAGATATATGCTAGTTTAAAGGTTGGGGTGGCACCTCCAGTCCCCGCGCCACGCAAAGCAGCCCAAATCCCTACACCACGTCTTAAGTTCAAGAAGACTAAGTGGCCTGTTAAAAACTATTTGTGTGGATGGGTGATGAACGTCCCTGAGTCTCTCCCTCTCGGCTCGTATGATGTTCTTGATAGGCGTGTGTCGGCAGATGCAGAAAGTTTGACTGATGAGCTGAAAGAGCTAAATGGAATCAAGTGTCAGTTTGCCCTTAAAGTAAGACTTATGAAGCACACCGATGATGGTAGCACTAAGTATGCTGAGCCTGTATTGCATAATAAGCAGCAGGTGGTTATCTCCTCAGAAGATATAAAGGATGCGCTGGATCAGAGTTATGCTAATATCCAAGAGCGGTTGGAGAAGTTGGCCAATAAAGGTTCCGGATGGGAGTTTGAGGCAGTCACAACTCTGTGGATTGATATTGCCAACTACTAGCCATTAAAAGGTGGCTCCTATTTGTCGCTACTGGCTAAGCTGGCAGCTAAGAAGGATATCATAAACATAAAAAACATCGACGACTACTGCCTTCTATGGTCTATTGAATCGGCTCTGCACCTGGTTGTCAAGGACCCACAGCGACAATCGAAATATAACATACAGTGGCTGTTAACCCTGTTGGAAGGTAAAGGCATAGAATATCCAACACCAGTGTTGCATATTGAGAATGTAGAAAAGCATGCTAACCTAGCCCTGAACGTCTTAGGCTGGGATGGTAAGCAGCCTGGTGCACGTAGAAGCCTCATGATGATTGAGAAGGATGGCAAGTTTCATTACACGATAATCAAAGATCTTAACCGCTTAGTGTATGATCAGAGTAAACACGAACACCGCAAATTCTTCCGTGAGAGATGCCTACATGGTTATACCACGGTAAAACTTCCAGGCCCTGCACTTGATGCTACCAAGAGCAACACGCAGAAAACAGAGGAACATGAACCATGTGGTTACGGCTATGTAGTTGTCCGGTGTGATGGTCAGACCAAGCCCCCAGTGGAGTATAGAGGAGGCAACACTGTGGAGAAATTCTGCAAGCCATGCAACAGGAAGAGCTCAAGATCAAAGCAGTTCTGTCAGAACCTGTTCCCATATGCATGACGCATTCACATTGTCATGTGAGTAAAAACGAACTGGGCTGGGTCTCCGTCCCGTATAGGGGTCGGTTCGACTTAGCGCGAGCAAAAATCTTGTATAAGCTGTCAAAGAGGAAATAGTATGGATGAGTGGTGGTGCGCCATAACCGCCACTCTCTATACTACTGTCCGTGACGAGCTAACCACATCGTTCACTTGACCTGTTGACTTCAATGGAAAGAGTGGTTATCGAGAGACATTGATTGAGGGATTTACTAGCATGATTATTGTATGCGGACTAGAAACTGAGGATGCTCTCTTACAGACCATCTATTTTTGGTGTGATACATTTGAAAGTGAGAATGAGCTTTTTTGCCCATCATTTGACAAACGTTGGCGTTAACTTCAGGTAAATTTGAACCTCGGCGTTGTTTGGTCAATCAGGCGTTGGCGCGTAGATTAACGAACATAAGTAATGACGCATCAGATTTTCACCACATGTAGTTGACGAATCTGAGGTGAACAGCGTTGCAGCCTGGATTCCGGGACGCAGTCTACGTCATAACTTTAGTGGGTATCTGCAAACTTCACATTTACAAAAACATCTTGCTAAATACAGCCCAGGAAGACGTTTCGTCTAAGTTTGAACGAAACGTACAATATGTGTCGTGGATGCGGTATATTGCACTCTGGTGTAGACGCAGTGGTGTGTTAGTGGATTGTTTAAAAGTGGTGGGCGTTTGGATCGTTAGAGTTATGTGGATGTGATTTTCAATAAAGTAACATATATATATATATATATATATATATATATATATATATATATATATATATATATATATATATATATATATATATATATATATATATATATATATATAATATATATATATATATATATATATAAAGATGTCAGGCCCGTAGCAAGGGGGGGCCCGTAGCAAGGGGGGTGGGTGGTGTGTGGTTTTTCGAACGAACCGCCCACTTTGCCCAGAAAGGTCCGCCTTACACTAGCGCATTTTTGTTGCAGCGCATAACAGTTTTCGACCAATTACACATCCAAGACGCGCGTAAACGTACCAGAGAAAGGTCCACAATTGAGGGGAAAAGAGCCCCGCCGCCCACTAAAAATCCTGGCTACGGGCCTGGATGTGGTTTGCTAGACTGCAGCGTGGACGTGGTCTGTGAATATGTGTGGACGTGATTTGTATGGATATATTACTATTGAGTCTTACAAGGTTCCCCGTATGTCATGTCCTTTTTCAAAGCCATGTAACCCAGAACTTGTCGAAAATAATGTCAGAAAGTAACATTAACTAGGTCAAGCACGTGGACAAATTCACACAGACGAGCAGACCACGTGGCATATGTTGAGAATTTGTCAGGTGCGGGTGCCCCTGCATTTTTTTCGACTTTAACAAAAACTTCAAGTCGGCGTCTGTGTGGATGGCCTTCACCTTCCCCACGCAACAGACTCGTGGTCAAATTTCCCCGTACACTCGTCAACAATCAGTTTCGACAGAGCTAAAACTTAGGTTCGATTCTGCGCACTCTGTCTCGACTAGCCCAGCAGACCCATTGTCGATCGAGTCCTACCTTGTTGGTCTAACAGGAGAACCCAATTTTATCAGTTGATTGACAAACATGCTTAATTCATCACTACTAATCCCGGTAAAAATACGTACTGAGAAGAATGTACAGCCACCAAAGGTGAGTGTATTAACCGAATTTAATTGGTATGGTTTTTTTTAACCAATCTCAAGGCGAAAACTTCATATTTGATTAATTTCTAACATTTCTAATGAGAAGAATTCCCTACCACGTCGGTTTCCAACAACCGGTCTCTTGCATGACGTTGTCGTAAAAGTTTTTATCATACCTCTATTGTTATCATCTGCCTGATAAAATGTTTCACGGGTTAGTCAATTTATACTTGATTTATGCCTTATAACTTTCCAACCTAGTTGCCTTTTCCTCTCTTTTATTCAGCATCGTAACAAGTCCGTTTCCAACCGGCTTATGTTGCGCCATCTCGCCGCCATATTGGAAATTAGCTGGAAAAGTTAATCGCCTCCCACAATCTAGGCGGGTGCTGAAACTCATTCACCGTAGATAATAACGATTACTTATTGAATTGCACATATTACATCAGGTGGACATTGTGAAGGTACCATCGAGTTTTCTACATTGGCGCCGCTATCCTCGAGAACCAAGAGGGAGCGCACGCTCCACTTGGTTCAAAAGAGCTACTAGCCTCGACGTCTCTGCGGGGTCCTCATAGTTACCGATATATATTCCACCCTACCCAGCAGTAGCGCCTAGCAGTTCGCCGAGTCGAGTCGTAA
>CM067355.1:3749860-3804860 GCA_034190875.2 Urechis unicinctus
TCAGTATGAGTACTGTTATAGAGATCGGGATAACATTGGACCTGATACATGGCTTTACACATATTGTATCATATTGGTGGTGCTGCTACTGGTTGGCATGTAAGTGTACTGTATATTCATTTAATGATGTGCATCATCTGATTGAAACCTATTATTGTACTGTCTGATTGTACTACAAAGGTTCATATTAGTTGGAACCAATGTCTTGATTGAATACTGTATCTAGCAATCCAAAAATGTTTACCGATGTTCTGTACTTGTTATGCTTATGTCACTTTGAATGCGTAATGTACGGCAATGAACCATACCCTGATCAAATGGTGAGTGTATTTGTAGATTCAAATTTGCCAACTCTAACGTGGCGGAGTAAATATCAGAGGCCATAGAAGACACCCAACATCATGAATGGAGGGATGCTTATCGGACAACGCAGTGATCTTCACCTCAGGGAGGGTGGTAATGAGGGAAATCCCCATGCTGCAGAAGAACCTAATAACAAGAACGCCTTCCTTCAAAAATCAAGATGTAGTCACGATGTACATCTATGCTCATTGGTTGACCGTTCTTTGGTCAATGCTTGAAAAGTCGCATGAAGCATTTGTGCGATGTAATAATGATTTATCTCTTAGCCAATGACGTGAGAATGCTATAAGAATACACACACACAAACACACATACACGCACGCACACACACACACACACACACACACACACACACACACACACACACACACACACACACACACACACACACACACACACACACACACACACACACACACACACACACACACACACACACACGCGCGCGCACACAGGTCAACTTCGAGTGTTACTCCAGAAAATGTTGAATAACGTCATAAATTGAATAACGCGGCCTTGGGAGGCAGGTCAAATCGAGATTCAGGTCTGTCGTTAAATGGTCGAACAGTATAATATTACTCTTAGTGTAGCTTTGATGAAATTCGCCGATAGGTGCAACAAATCACTAAGTTTTTGAGAGAACCTCTGATATCGTCTGTCTGCTTGGTTACGACGTGCGTTTCTATTTCACAGATGGTGTATAGATAATTTATCGGTGGTTGTCAAACCACTGATGAGTGATATCTTATTACAAACGACTCGAATCCAATCCGTGGGTAATCGAACCACTCATGAACTATATCCTATTCCCTCAATGGTTAGTTGAGCACGACCCTCAAGCGGGAGGTATAAAAACAAGAGTTCGGGCTCGGATGGCGTTACAATAATCAACTGGTCTGTATTCTCCGAGACGTCATTACCACACCCACGTAAGTTAAAACAATATCATCTCATCTCATCTGTACCAACCAAATACCCCCTCCAAGCGAAACACTCGTCATGAATCGATATACAATCATAACAAGTCACTTATACTTATATATAGATATATATATATATATATATATATATATATATATAGATATATATAGATATATATATATATATATATATATATATATATATATATATATATATATATTTATATATATATATATATATATATATATATATATATATATATCTATATATATATATATATCTCTATATATATATATATATATATATATATATATATATATATATTTATATATATATATATATATATATTTATAGCCGAGGAAATCCACGGGTGGGATTGATAGAAAATGCTTAAGAAATATTCTTTCAAAGTTCCCATTGGAAGGTTCGCGGGGCTTATCGATGAGATATTGATAATCATAAAGGAAATAGCATAGATATATTTGAAACTGTAGCGTGTTCCCCTTAAATACAGGATGTCCTATATGTTAACTACGGCCCATCCTATCATTAAAGCTTAATTTCTGTCGGTTCAGTCGAAAGAAAAAAATGCGGTAATGCAAGAAGTTATATTGATAAAACCATGACATGTCAACCGACATCACAGTATGTGCATATAGGTTCTCATCCTATATGTATATACATGAACACGCATCAAAACATATATAGTCATTTGCAAAGTATAATGTTTTCACTCTGATGTATAAACCCCTACCCTGCGCATGATGAATTGTACCAGTGGACCCATTATTTTAAAGCCATGAAATCAAGTACCACCACCCGCCCACCATTAGCCTAGTACCGGACCCAACTACTGTACTATTGTCTCTCCGTTAGGTCCGGGACTATGCCAAGTCAAAACCCTTGGACTGACAATTGGATTTTGATGCTTCATAATCCCAGAGGTGTACTCTTAACTATGCTCACCGCTCTATGAAGTGTGATTTATCGTGAGACATACTTCGTGATAGTCTGATCAATATCCGGATATGATCAGTAAGCAATCTGGAATGTCCTTTGTTCTGATGTAAGTTCTTCGTCGGTGCTCCTGTCCGAGACCTGACTTTTTCATATTGCTGATATGATTAACAGCAATGTTGTGGGTGATTCTTTGTTCTGGTATATAGGAGGTCATATCTCTGTCTGTCCGTTGCATTGAATTGTATATTATCCAAGTCGTCATGTATCCGCATTATTTCGGTCAACCAGTCAACTGTAGTGGAATTGACAAACACTACAAGTCATATGTCTGTTGTAGATTGGTGCCCTTATCCTGCCAATTAGCTGGTGTCAGTTGTACATGGATGTCTCAATTACAACGATTGGCTGATTTCCTGTATAGATGGGTGCCTTCATCGTCAAGATTTACTGACATCAGATTTAGATGGGAGATTTAATCTTGAGGATTGACTGATATCATGATAGTTGGGCGCCATAATCCTGAAGATTGACTGATTGACCCACCTGTCCACTCTACTGAGCAGAGGATGTGACAACAAGTACATCGATTGCGAGGTACGAGCAACAAAATCGCCACGCAGATCATTCTCTGTCATATCATTATCTCTGAGATTGTGTCTCTCTCATACACATATTAGCAGACAGCCCCCATCCACATTTAAAAGAGAACTTGTTATTGTGGCGTTAGGTTTGTTGGTTGTTTGTGGCTGGTTGGTAAATGGTTTGGTAAATTGATTATATCGTTAGTGGGTCCTGATACCTCTATACCGGGGCGGCGTTCATTTCCATTTCTCGCTACGTTCCATGGTTTCATGCTTTTTGACAGCTGGCCATGCAGGTAAAAGAGAGAAAGATAGCTCAATGTCACGATGTCACGGGCTATCAACATTTCTCGTCTACCTCAGCCTTCTGTCTGCATTCTTCAACTTTTAAATAATATCTACGTTCCTCCTATCTCTACTCTTTGTCCATCAACCACGTTTCCCCCTTCCCGCCTCTTTCATCCCTCTATTTACCGTCATCGTCCTCCTCATTCCTCTATATTCTTTCGTCGTCTTCTCTCTGTTTACCTACACTCTCATCCTTTCCCCTCAAGCGACCTACCCCTTATTTAATTTCCCTCTGCATACCTGCTCTGCCACATTCTTCCCTCAAGTGACCTACGCCATATTTGTCTTCCCTAAATCCAAGTACCCGGTCATTCTGTTCCCTCCGGCAGCTTGTCTCATCTTCGTCTTCTTGTCACTACCAACCCTGTAAACCTCCCCCTCAAGCAACCTACCACATTTTCTTCTTTGCTCTGTCTACAAACCCTGTTACCCTCTTACCTCAAGCAAACTATTCCATCTTCCTCTTCTCTCTGACTACTTACTCTGTCACCATCTTCCCTCAAGCAACCTACTCAATCTTCCTCTTCTCTCTTTATGACTACCCTCATCCTCTTGTCTCCCCCTTCCATTAGGTGACCCATTCCGTCTTCCACTACCTTCTATCTACCTACCCTGTCACCCCTTCCATTAGGCGACCCATTCCGTCTTCCATTACCTTCTATCTACCTACCTTGTCTCCCCCTTCCATTAGGCGACTCATTCCGTCTTCCACTACCTTCTACCTACCCTTGTCTCCCCTTCCATTAAGGCGACCCATTCCGTCTTCCACTAAGTTCTATCTACTTCCTGTCACCCTTCCATTAGGCGACCCATTCCTATCCTACTAACCTCCTGCCTACCCTGCACCTATCTTCCATCCGACCCTCCGTCTACCACTAACTTCTATCTACCTATCTTGTCTCCCCCTTCCATCAGGCGACCCATTCCGTCGTCCTATTCCTTCTATCTACCTACCCTGTCACCCACTTCCATCAGGCGACATATTCCGTCTTCCACTACCTTCTATCTACCTACCCTGTCACCATCTTCCATCAGGCGACCCATTCCGTCTTCCACTAACTTCTATCTACCTATCTTGTCTCCCCCTTCCATCAGGCGACCCATTCCGTCGTCCTCTTCCTTCTATCTACCCACCTTGTCTCCCCCTTCCATTAGGCAACACATTCCGTCTTCCACTACCTTCTATCTACCTATCTTGTCTCCCCTTTCCATCAGGCGACCCATTCCGTCTTCCTCTTCCTTCTATCTACCTACCTTGTCTCCCCCTTCCATTAGGCGACACATTCCGTCTTCCACTACCTTCTATCTACCTATCTTGTCTCCCCATTCCATCAGGCGACCCATTCCGTCTTCCACTAACTTCTATCTACCTACCTTGTCTCCCCCTTCCATTAGGCGACACATTCCGTCTTCCACTACTTTCTATCTACCTATCTTGTCTCCCCATTCCATCAGGCGACCCATTCCGTCTTCCACTAACTTCTATCTACCTATCTTGTCTCCCCCTTCCAGTAGGTGCAACCCATTCCGTCTTCCACTACCTTCTATCTACCTACCTTGTCACCCACTACCATTAGGCGACCCAATCCGTCTTCCACTACCTTCTATCTACCTACCTTGTCTCCCCCTTAAATTAGGCAAGCCACAATATTGCTGAAGCCACTACCTTCTATCTACCAACACTGGTATAGCCACAACATTGGTGAAGTCAAAATATTGATCAAAACCACAGTATTGGTGAAGCCACAATATTGCTGAAGCCACAATATTGCTGAAGCCACAACACTGGCGAAGCTACAACATTGGTGAAGCCGCAGTCTTGGTAAAGCCACAGTAGTGGTGAAACCACAATATTGGTTAAGCCACAACATTGGTGAAGCCACAACATTGGTGAAGCCACAGTATTGGTGAAGCCACGTTAGTGGTGAGGTCACAATATAGGTAAAGCCACAACACTGATGAAGCCACAACATTGGTGAAGCCAAAATATTGGTTAAGCTACAACACTGGTGAAGCCACAACATTGGTGAAGCCAAAATATTGGTGAACCGTGAAGCCACAGTATGGGTGAAGCTATGTTATTGGTGAAGCCACAATATTGATGAAGCCACCATATTGGCGAAGCCATAGTATTGGTAAAGCCACAACACTGGTGAGGCCACAACATTGGTGAAGCCACAATATTGGTGAAGCCACAATATTGATGAAGCCACACAATATTAATGAAGCCAAAACACTGGTGAAGCCACAACATTAGTGAATCCCAAAAAATGATGAAGCGATAACATTGATGAAGCCACAACATTGGTGAAGCCAAAATATTGATGAAGCCACAGTATTGGTGAAGCCACGTTATTGGTGAAGCCACAATATTGGTAATGCCACAACACTGGTGAAGCCACAACATTGGTGAAGCCACAATATAAGTAAAGCCACAACACATTAGGGGTTTCAAATATGCTTAATACCACCATCAAAACTAGACCAGATGCACAGATTTTAAGACTAACTTACCAATGATCATGGTATTAATAGCCTACATCTGATAGATTCAAATGAGGTGATTGTTCTATTAAAGAATTGGATTACAAGCATTGAACATTTATTTTGAAAGCTTCTATTGAAATCAAAAGGATCACTTTCCTGACTAATTGATGGCAGAAGTTTGACACGACTGAACTATCATGTAACATATAATCAAACTTAATGTAAGAACTCATGGTTTAGTGTATTACAATGATACATAATATTTCCATGTCCAATAAAAGTACTTTAAAAGGAAGGTTAAGGGTAACATTACTGATGCAAGTATATAATTCAATGATGTCGAAAGCAAAATATCAATCTTCAACCTTTGGAAAAAAATCACATTTGAAAGAGTAACCCCACCCCCACTAACGCAGTACCACCAGAGTTGTTATATAGTGTACTATGACACTAGCTATCTTAATGGCTAGTGGTGGCTAGTGTCATAGTCCACCATACAACATTGTGAGTTACAGGGCATAATGTCTGAAGACGAGTGGGATCGATGATCCTGGAATCAGGATCTCCTACCTTACTCAACAACCGAATTGGAGCGTTTGGGTTATTGTGATATCGGAGCGAATGTCCGCTGTCATGATCAGGCAATGTTTACATCTGACAGATGGCGCAAAAGCCGTTCGGTAAAATGGCCAATGGCAATAGTCAATACGGTTAAATGAACGTTAGGAAATACATTTTTTTTTAAAAATCAATGGTAATCGGTAGATCTGTCTTACCAAGCTGCATCTAGTAACATTAACGTGGTATCTGGGTATTGTTCGCCGTTGGAATAGTGTTAGTGATCGGTAAGTGTGAGTGTGAACCGTAGAGCCCACGTGCGGAACAGCCCGGTGAAGCTCGCTAACCACTGTAAACTACGGGTATTTCATAATTTGTCGTACATGAAATTTCTTCCCGCAACAATAACGTACATTGTCACATGAATGATATTCAATCTGTAAACGTTGGAATCATACTGACCGAGCGGGAATCACATGGAAACATAGCGTGTAAAATGGTCATGGCTGACGGATCGCCTTTGAAAGGCTTTGTTTATATTCGCTAGTGTACAGGAAACTCCACGCTGTATGGCAAGCTGGAATTGTAACAATCCCACAATAAACCTTCTGCTTGAGCCCGCGGATGCGTTGGTGGGGAAAGTTAGATTTTACGACATGAGCAAACTGATAAAACAAAACAATCTGGCTAATTATTCCCTTGTTAAAAACAGTCCGTTGATATGATATTTTTTCATTTATTACTTGAAACTTTACACATCATAGATCGAGAAAACCGGTATCTCAATTCAGTGAGATTCTCCAAACGTTTTGAATGCTGATCTGCGTCTCGAAATCCCAGCTTAAGTGCTACATTTGTTCTTATTTACCTAAATTAAACACTATCAGACGGAAATATATTGAGAAAAAAAACACCAAAAATGAGTTGACAAAGACTTACAACCCCGGATTTCCCAGTAAAATCGCCATTTTTTTTTTATATCCGCCCGTAAAGATAATTGAGTGTGTGCCGCCCGTTATTCGTTAAACTGCTGATTTATATATTCATTCAAAATTTGTATGTTCTTCATTTCAAGCGATAATTTCAAACAAAGAATTGTTCATTGAAGTTAAAAGTCACACAAATCATGAATCTAAGTTTGAAGCAAATATACATCGAACAAAGCCAAATAATGACCGATTATTCAACATGGCCAAAATGGTCGTTGAGGCCAAAATGTAAATATATATATATATATATATATATATATATATATATATATATATATATATATATATATATATATATATATATATATATATATATATATATATATATATATATATTTGCCGTAAACTGTCATATTTAAAGATATTACTTTAAGCTAGCAGAAAAAGGTTCGAAGGGTTTGCGATCATCTCATGTTCCATGACCTTTTCGCCGAGCTAACAAATGTGATATTGCCCTAGCTTGCGTCATGATTGTTGTGTCTCTGTTTCTGACAGTGCACTTCTTTGCATCTGAGGTAGTGCTAATCCAAGAAGGTTTATTGCGTTGCTACTCTAAGGTACACAAAATACGTCGTATCAACTGTTCCAGTTAACTTGTCACATATTTCTTGCTCCTGCATGGTGTCACACATTCTACATTGGTTCAATACTGTCATAGCAGAAATTTCAACACAGACAAAAATCCACAGAGCTAATACAGGTTAAATGTTTCTTTATTTCTATTCGCCAGATGGTCCCACTTTTCCAAGCCGTCGGTTCATGACGTTTCTCTGTGGCCGACTGGCTCCAAAGGAGGCGGCTGTTGCTGAGTAGTATAGGTAATGGGGGTCCTAACGCAAGGGCAGCAATGAGTCGCGGGGGGCAGGGGGCCACTGAACTGGGCTCCACCTCCCACACTTCCAACCAGCCAGCAACCATATTTCAAACAGACTAAGTGGGGCGAGCAGCGGGTAGGAGGGGTCCTAACGCAGGGGCAGCAATGAGTCAAGCGGGGCAGGGGGCCACGAGTCACAGGGGGCAGGGGCAGGGAGTCATCCAACCAGTCAGCAACCATATTTCCAACAGACTACGTTAGGGCAGCCATGGTATGGCGTACAGTTGGGAACTGCCGCTGGGCTACCAGGAATCAACCACTTAGGGAATCGCCATTACCTATACTACCAACCTCTAGGGTCTATCCATACAGGTCTTGAAGCGTAAACATTCTGGGGCCAAGTCTACCTTTGTAGGTTCCATTTTTCACGTGGTCCAGGTCCTCTACAAACTGGGCAACCATAGCGTTGTTCTGCTCGATAATGTTGGGATCGGGACGAGTGGTTATCAACCTCCTCGTAAAGAGCTTCCAACAGTAGAACACCCCCGTTGGCCTCTCCGCGGCCCCACTCGGTTTTTCCAGCCAAGGACCGTGATGCTCCTGTTCCAAGTCCAGGCAACTATTAAACCTCCCGTTCGCGCCATAATCGCCGTCTTCGAGGCTCTCAGTGGATGCCCATCCCCAAGCCACCGCCTCCTTATACTTCTTCTGATCCTTGTGATACACCTGGTTATACGCCTCAGCCCTCCCCAGGTCCTCGTAGGCGCACAACCTGAAGACGCAGTCGACAAACACCCCGATGGTCGCCACCGGACTGTGGTGCAGTCCCAACAGAACCTGAGGCTTATACATGTTCGGAATCACCCTCCCAGGACTCCGAGTGTAGGGGCACTTTATCTCGAGCAGCACAACCTCCTCAGGATGCCCCCGACAGACAGTATCCATCCCAGCCCGCCGGATCGGGAGCACACAAAAGCCATCCGTAGAGTAGGCTGTTGCGTCACCCTGAATATAGATATTGTTTCCATAGACCTTGGTGTTGTACACCTTCTCCAATACAGCAATTGCATCCTCCTCAAAAGTCGTACCCCAGAGGCAGGGCGCTCTAAAGCGAACACCCTCGTTGCTAGTTTTTTCAGTCAGCTTCTTACTATAGCTGCTGAAGTAGTTTTGCCCTATGATAGCGGAGTAGTCACTTCCTCCAATGCAGCCCTTCCTCGTAGTCTCCCACTGGTCTGTATTTTGTTTGACTCCGGTATAATCGTTGCAGAAAGATTTTATCACCGCCTCCATTATACCCAGCAAACCCCACTCGTTAAATGGTCAGTCGGTCGGTCAATCAGTATCTAATATCAACTCTTTTACACCACCCTGAAGTTCAGTAATACGCTCTTCTGTGTTCATACCCTCGTTTATTCAATAGACTGATTCATATGTGCACGTTATGATGCACGGTCGTGCATGTCATTATTGGTGTGCACGATATGATGCACGGCCGTGCACGTCATGATTGGTGCGCACGCTATGATGCAAGGCCGTGCAGGTTATGATGGGCGTCATAGCGTTTCATAAATGATTGGTGTGCACATTATGATGAACGGCGTGCACGTTATAATTGGGGTGTACACAGCATAATTAAGCTAATTAGTCGCTGTAAATGTAATTACCAGAAATCTAAAAAATCTTAAAAAGCCTCATTTAGTACCCTGTATTGGGAGAGGCAGTCTATCCAAGTGTCCTCCTCAATTTAACGCTCTAAAGAGTGAACAGAGTGTTTTTCTGAACACCCATATTTGTGCTACCCTCAGACTCTGGTCCTTATATAGCACCAAGTTGTACTAAGATTGTCTCTTAGTATGACACTGCAGGGCTCGCGTTGTCAAATCTGACTCCCCAGAACCAAGTAACCTCTACAGGTTCCACGTCTACTTCACTGACCTTGAAACACACAAGGTGCGGGTGATCACTCATTAGGGAAACACCCACCTATACGAATCCGTTAGGCAAACCTTTGAGAAATCAACCAATAGCTTTGTTTTTCAGGGCGGCAAGCTACATATTGATTTTACAAGGCAAGACCAAGATGGAGCAAACACCGCCTGGAGTACTTACATCCTGGAAAAATCAGCGGGGTTCACCGCCCCAGGTATCACATGGATCACCGGCAGCATTAGGACCTATGTCTAGGCTATTCTTGGTGCTCAGACGCAGACCTGCTCAGAGATACTAGGTGTTGGCACGTCCTTTGATGCTCAGAAGCAATTTCAGGCTAACGTTGAGGATGCCATCAACTCCCCAGTGGACATTCCGTCATCCATCTGTAGGCATCAGAACGTCCTCCAGAATGCTTCCTCATAAGTTGATTATGTATTTGGAACGGGCCTTTACATGGCTCCGTCGGATATGAGCCTCGCCATTGGAAACATTGTTGGGTACAACAATCTGATTACTATTGCAACTGTGGAACCGCAGATCGGCAGCAATACTGATGTCAACTAGGTTCCGGTGGTTCCAGATAGAGGAATCTTTGACCCTCCGCCAGATACAAATATGGGGGTCCCTCTTTAGGGCCTGCCCCTGTCTGCGTGGCCGCGACCGGTATGCGTGGGGTGCACGAGGATGAGAAACCCCTCTTATTGTAGGCGGAATCACTATAGGCTTAGCTGTGCTTTGTTTTGCTACATAGTAAGTCACGGAGTATCAGGAGGATAACTCCCCCCACCGCCACAGCTGCGGTCCATACATGTTCTGCCATCTAACCAGCCACCTTTGCAGCTGACTTAAGCAGCCATGATACGATGGATCCAATGATTCCTGGAAGGGCGGCTGCTGCCTTACCGGCCAGGCCCTTCAGGACGTTTGCTGTTTTTATCCATTCCTTTACCCCGGGCTTATCAGCTGGGGTCGGTGTTGGTGCTGGGGTTGCACTAGTGCTCCCTCCACCCGTCAAAGCAACTACCAGGGTCGAGATTGCCAATCTAATCGCAGTGAGGACGGAGGCGATTGTTATGCCCTGCTCCCGGAAACAGGGTACGTACACGTTCCGCTAGCGTTGTGTCCTCGTTAAGAAGTATGTTGATCGTTTCCCTGTTGTGGTTAATTTGATTTCGCAGACATTCACGGTTTACAGAGGCAGCCTCAACACAGGCACTCCACTGAATTTTAAACTCTGCAAGCTAATTTGCTTGGAATTTCCATGCTCGACTATCACCCCTCCCTTTGTCCTCCAGGCTTGTCATTTTAGCTTTCCGCTGGTCTATATCCCTTTCGATCTCAGTTATCTTAGCTAGGTTATTGACCAGCTCACCCCTCTGAGTCTGCATAGCCTTGTCAAGCCCAATAAGCTCTCTGAGTGGTAGTTCGTTGTCTGTTTGTGTATCTGGGTCTTGGATGGTGTTATGAACGTCCTCTATGATACTTGTTTCTTCCACACCACTTGCTCTGTAATGGCTTCAGGGCTGCTCATTTCTAAATTCTCTGCAGCTTTAGCAGCTGCTTGGTCAACGCCTTGGAGGACTTTTGCTTACTTTTGTGACACCGATTTTTGGAACCACCAAGTGAACCTCAAACCATCATGGATGGGCTTTGTCCCCCCACCTTTACTAGCTATTGTTTGAAGTGAAAGCGGGGCTTTAGTACAAGAATTTATAATAATTAAGTCAGGGTTGTCCTTCAAACGTAACTGTCCTCTAACAAGTTCAAACTTTGTATAATCGCGGCCGAGGGCGGGGTCGGGCCTTTTTTATTGTCCCAGGGACAGCACGGCTGGCCTTTACAATCACGCTGACATCGACCGATGTTAACCGCAGCGTTGTGCAAAACCTGGGTCACGCCGTGGTTAAGAAAAAGACAATCAAGATTTCTGGCAGTGAGGTCATGTCTATTGATGACAGCGATGTGTACCACTGTTACCATGACTTGTGGTGGACGGCACAGGAGAGACAGGGCCTCCAGTACCACGGCATTGACACATCAGATGACCGGAACACAACTAAGATACGACTGGGGGCAGGAGACAAGGTTGAGACTGAGGAAGAAGACAAGGCTGTAGCTGATGTGTATAGTAGCAGGTTCTACGTTCCGCTTGACTTTGAATTCCTCAACTACAACCGCCTGATTCAAGCACCAGGTGACACCGACGTCAGCTACAAAATTGATGGCATCTCGCTGGAGTATGACATGGTTACCCAACCAGAGTTGACCCGTATGATACGCACCCAGTACACAGGTCGGCTCTCGATTCTGTATGACCGTGTACTTTGTCACAGAAAGCTTGTATGCAATAAAAGAGATCACAAAAAAGGCAGAGGCGGCCGCCGGATAGAATGTTTATATGTATATTGTTATGGATGCACAGCTTAACATTAAAAATGGCAGGTTCGTCAGCACAGTGTACTAACAAGGGCTTGATGACCGAGTTTACATTTCCAGATGGTCCCTGTTCGGCAATTGTTTGTGGGCAGACAGGATGTGGGAAAACCGCATTCATCCTCGACCTACTTGAAGGGCCCTTCTTCGGCGCCTTCGAGCATATTGTAATTATCTGCCCTACCATACGTTTCAACGAGGCCTATCAGATGCGGTCATGGGTGTGGCATGATTCAGAAGTGTATGTGGTTGACCCCGGGGAGCGGCTCCATGACCACTTGAGGGCTTTCTACCACTGCTTTAAGGGCGAGCCTACCCTCTACATTATTGATGACTGTTCGGCAACAAAGGCCCTAACCAAGAAGAAAGACATGTTATCTGAACTGGCCATTAGCGGCCGCCATGCTCAGCAAAGTTTCTGGGTCCTCACCCAGAAATTCAACTCTGTGCTGAAGGATCTACGTGAACAGACCCGTTGGATGGCATTTATCCACACCAAGGATAGGGACTCGTTTGAAGACGCCCTGCGAGAGAATGATGAAATTCCAACGATGGAGGAACGTACCACAGTACGTCATCTACTAGCAAAGACCAAGCACGCATAACTGCTGCTGAACACTGATCAACCCACTGGATATACTGTCGATTGAGGTGGTGCTGGTTTTAATTGCAGCCGCTGCTTCAGTAATCATTTTAGGTTTCTTCGTCTGAGAAGCAGTGCGATATATTAGACTTTGAAGGTGCGTATGTATACCATTATTGATCGCCGGCCACAAAGTCTGAGCGAGCAGAACCCCATTGCACCCCTGGTGAAGATTTATCTTCTAAGAGAGTTAGGCTTGCTGCTGTCATAGCTGGGGGTCAGGCCCGTCAGTACCTCGGCGATCAGCACCTGTCGACTGCAAAGATTGAATCAATGTCCGATGAAGAGATTGCAAAGCTCTATGCAAAATATGAGGCTCGGCTGGGCGCTAGAATGACGCGGACTCTGGGGCAGTCAGTTCTCCAACTGTTTTCTAGCGTTGCTTGTATGTTTCTGCCAATCCCCCCAGAACATCAGCCAAATCTGATGTCGGACCTCGAGACTGACCCGTTTGTCAGGCACGCGCTTAGAACTGCCACATGTGAACTTTATCATCACTATGGTATGATGTTGGCTCCGCTTAACGCTGCCTTAACAACCGCAAGGTACTGCCAATTTGGAGTGAGCACCCCCGCGATCCAGGACCGGCCGTCCGACACCCCTCCTGCAGAGGACCTGCCTGGGTGCTGTCAATTGGAGGAACAAAATTAGTAGGTAACATGGAGAACGCAAATCAAAAGATAATGGCGGTGACTAGTGATCAGCCTGCGCCTCGACCTCAACTTGTGCCAAAGGAGAAACCTACATCAAACGCTAAAAAGGTTGAGGAAGGCGAAAGGGGGCTGCGGCTCGAAAAGCTAATCAAAATAGACTTCTGAGAGAGCTGCGGGAAGCCAAGTCCGTGCTACACTCTGAAAATCGGACCCCTCCTCCCGCCCCCCAGTTTGACCGGGGGTCCGCCGCAGGGAGATGTGTTCGACTCAGTCTTGGCCAACATGGGCGACAACACCTTTGATTGTCGTTGGAGTGGGGGCATTTGGACTAGCATTGTATTGCTACAGGCAGAGAGTTGTAGCCTCACACCCTAAACAGGTTGTGCCCAGGGGAGAGCTCATTTAAAGGATCTGTTTTACATGGAATAAGATGACAACATCAATTACTGATGGAAAAAGGCTCGTCAACGCCCTGTACCACGGTGCAGTTGTTTCCGGTACATCAATAGGTTATGCAAAGCTTGCTAAGATGCTTCTGGGTGGTGGCGCGCCACGTTTTGATTTCACCCTACGCGACCTGGCTATGGTTGTTGCCGATGTATCACTAGCTATGGCCACAAAGGATATGCTAATTAAACAAGGAATCTTACCAGTTGATATACTGAAGTAATGTCCACAATCGCGCTACTTGTTGGAGGTGCTCTTGTTAACGCCCTTGCATTCTCTGGGAGCCACTTTTTATTCTCTAAATTACGAAGCAGCCAAGTGGACGCGGAATGTAAACGCCATGATATGGCAATCGAGCAGCTTCAATCTGCTCAGGCAGCATGGGCCAAGAAGAGAACTGCGCGTTTAGATTTCATCAATGAGCAACTGTGGCGCCAGGGACATGCCGAGCATACTTTTTTGGATGTGGATGAGGCTATGCGTGAGTACTACATCTTGACGGATAAATCCATCGACAAGCTGAACTCTGAGCCGCAGCTTTCAGACTTCTATGAGCCCTCATATGGTCAAAATGAGCGTGAGGTGGCGTTCATTATACTGGGTATAGCTGCGGCTAGGCTGGTTGCATACAGGCTTGCCAAGTAGGTCATTTTGGAGACTCGGGCTTTTACTTTGTATGGATCGTTGCATGCAAAAGATCTACTATAGTCCGAAGGGCTACTGGAAAGGCATTACAGCTATCAAGAATTTTGCGACGGAAGCAAGGGTTTCTGAGAAAGTTGCCAGGGTTGCCCAAACACATTCCCAGACCAAAGTTTGATGTCCCTGTCCCTAATGAAGTTCACCAAGCCGATCTCTTATTTCTTCCTCATGACGTTGTGAAGCGCCAGACTTACAAGTATGCCCTTACTGTGGTGGATGTGGCCTCGCGCTACAAGGCAGCCGAGCCATTGGCTACAAAGGAGGCTAACGGGAGTCTATGGGAGCGGTGAATCAGCTGCTAGCAAAACATGGAGTATCAGTCAGGCGTGGTGGTGTGAATATCCATCGAGACCAGGGTATAGTGGAATGCCTTAACCGCACCCTTGCTGAACGACTCTTTGGACACCAGTACGCCAAAGAGTTAAGAGATACTGGAAAACGATCGACTGAGTGGGTTTCTCGACTGCAGGCTGTAGTCTCTGTGATAAATAATGAGGTGACCCGGTTGTCTGGGAAAAAACCTAAGGATGCTATAAAGGCAAAACGAGTTGTACAAAAGACCTCTGCAGTCATACCAGGGCGCCCACTGGGGGTCAAAGAGCAAAAGCTTCCTTCTGATGTTGGCGTTCACTACCTCTACCAGCCTGGTGAGGCAGAGCAAGACCAGCGCCGGCGGCCACTGACCCTGTGTGGTCACTAGATGTTTACCGCATTGGACGCTCTGTCACTAAACCTGGTGAGCCGTTACTATATTATTTGTTAGATGGACCGCTCTGTGGCTTTGTAAAGGAGCTGCTTGTGGTGCCATCCGGTACCCAGCTGCCACCAGACGGTATTACCAATTAGACAAAAGAACAGTCGGTAATAATGGAAGCAACTGGAAAGTGTCCCTGGATATTACTCGGGAAGAGAGACCCTTGTGGTAGGCCCGGTAAGTTTGACTTTTGTGCAATGCACAGGTTTTAGATTAAGCAGGGGATCGTAAATCGGCTTTGTGTAAAGTGCCAGAAGGGCATAATAAATAACCTAGGATTATGTATGGACTGTGGATATGAAAGGGTTAACCACAGGTGCCTTCGTGAGAAGAGGAGGCTTGAGGGCGGTGAACCGGGTCACAGGAAGGCCTGGGTGGCGACTCATGTTGAGACTGAGGAAGGCGTGCTAGATAAACCTTCTCGAGCTAGGAAGACCAAGCCCCCACGTCCGCCGGCTGCCCCTGTCACCGATGGTGGTGCCACCCCCACACCCGAACCCCCTCAAGCTGGGAAGACCACTCCTTTACGCTCTTGGCTCAGGAAGGCCACCCCAGTCTCACTACAGCCGGCTTATGTGAGAAGGTGAATGACCTCCTGATCGCGGAGGGTGAGGGAGAGGTGTCCAGCAGTGGTGTGGGAGAGGTGTCCAGCAGTGGCCGGTCTGAGGTGGAAGGTGTGGATACTCCCACGGTTGAATACAATACACCCCTTCTGCCGGTGGTCTACGCCGGGTGGTAGGCCTGGGTATGCCCGTAGGCCA
Source organism: Urechis unicinctus (assembly GCA_034190875.2). Taxonomy (NCBI): domain Eukaryota; kingdom Metazoa; phylum Annelida; class Polychaeta; order Xenopneusta; family Urechidae; genus Urechis; species Urechis unicinctus. Next base: position 3,766,210 of record CM067355.1, read on the forward strand.
GTGTTTGTACACCACCCAAAGCTATCAACCGCTTTGTATCAAAGTGGGAGAGGGACACCTTGTTGACGTGCAGCCCATATATCTTGTGGCTGTCACTTCGGAGCATGTCCATCCCATGGCGGAACGGCGTGGCGCAGGTGTTTCTTGACCACTACCATTTTTACGCCTTTTGCTTTCTTGATTTCCTCCCGGGACGACATCAGGATGGAGTACATCTTTGGGCGTAGGCCTACATACTCCCTGATGGGGACACCGCCGCACTCGTCCTTCATCTTTCCTAGAACCTATTTGTTCTCGTTGCTGTGGAGCGGGTGGGCCGGGTTGTAGTTGCTGGTGTCAAATAGGCTGCTGTCTTTTTTCATGGCTGCTTAGATGTCTGGTGTGCGGATCTCCAGGAGGAGGGAGTCGGTGTCGGTGTAGAGTAGGTTGAGATCGTGGCCGTGCCGAGGCTTCATGTAGTAGAAGTCGTACATGAGGTGCTTGGACAGGTCGAGGATACACGTCCCAATGCAGACTGGGTGGTTGAGGACCAGGTGGGCCTTGTGGAAGTGGATGGCTGCAGGTCTCCAACTGCTTATGCTAATAGACATTGCAGCTGGTCTTATCGTACCATGTGAGATACCTGCATTCGCCAACCAGCGTTGCAGGTGGAACGAGATCTCGTGACGCGAGCGGTGAACTGCGAGATTGGATGCAGCGTGAGTATCGCCACCTAGCGAATGACACTCGTGATCTCCATCTCGTTAAACTCGATAATCGTTTTGCGATCATGGAAAACGCAAGCATGAAATCTGGTATTTTAGTTGCCACATTTTAAAACTTTATTCATGTTTTACTTCAAACCTTAATTTTGGCCCCGGATAAATCTTTTAAATGATCCTTATCTTTATGATCGGTGTTACTATTTATACGCGGTGAACTCATCTAGCAAATTTTTCGGTTTAATATGAAATTCGGACATTGGTCATTAATAAATTGCCAATGTTTAACCTAAATAGCCTTACTCGAGGGTTCGTTAACATTCTACATCTTGTGACGTATTGCCGGTGTACAAGCGGGAGTGATTTTTGGGACAGATTTCTGTCATATACAGTTGGCTGTGTAGTTTCCCAGGGATAACATTTTGACCTTATTCTGGATAGGGGTGTGCCGCGGGACCTAAAAAAAAACCCGTACCCGTCGTACAAGGTCAAAAATGGCCAAAAAGCATACCCCGTCGTACAAGGTTTTATGCGAATGTATAACCCGTCGTACACATTAAACCTGAAAAACATACCCCGTCGTACAAGTATGAGGCCAAAAAACCCGTCGTACAGGTCGAGAGGCCGAAAAAACATATCCGTATCATATATACTACCTCTATACATTAAGTATCTGCAAACATTGTTTTTCCATCCATGTTTTCCATACATCTTATTCATTACAAAATCGTCCGACTGGCCCCTTATCCGTATCCTGGGTATCTGGAATCCCCTCTTTTTGGCAACGTCATGGAATCCTGGCATGGAATCCCCTCTATAGGCCAATCACACGTCTCCGCAGTCATATTATAACCACGACGCCCAGACGGATATACCGGTCTCTGGTGTTGAAAGAGATTAGGTGGTACATGGCAAAAAGCTGCCGAAACCACTCAAATCTGAATAACCAACAACAACATGGGAGAGGGAGAGTTTAGGCTGTCGAATTGTTGAAGTGATTTTGTTTTGCGGATGAAAGCATTATTGGAGATGATATGCGATATCTCCTCGATCCAAAGGGGTCAAGTGTCAATTAATCGGTATCATTGTTAATAATTTACAGCGAGTTTTGTCTGAACATTGTGACTTGATATGGGCGATAATAAACAGATAAAGCGATTGACGTGAAATATTGAGTTCGGTAACTTGAAGTGGTCAGGCGCTGCATTAATAAAACAACATTGTTTAATGTACGCGAGTGAGTACGAGTGAGTGAGTTTGAAACTAGTGTGTAATATCATAATATCAACATAAATATTGGTGTGTGAAGCATAGCCGTAGATAAATTTTGAAATGATATGACCCGGGGGGGGGGGGGGGGCACTTAAGTGTATAGAGGTAGTATATATGTGCCACGAGACGGGGTATGTTTTTTTCGGCCTCTCTCAACTTGTACAACGGGTTATTTTGGCCTCATACTTGTACAACAGGGTTAATTTTTTCAGCTTCAAATCTGTTTGGCGGGTTATACATTCGCATAATACCTTGTACGACGGGGTATGCTTTTGGCCATTTTGACCCTGTTCGACGGGTACGGGTTTTTAGGTCCCGCGTCACACACCTATTCAGAATAAGGCCAAGTGCCCCCCCCCCCCCCCACCGGGTATATGAGCGGGCTGATTATATTGTGCTCCCGGTCGTTGTATTCCCCCCCCCGAGGCCCTTGAACAGCCCGCGCCATTGGTCCACGGTCTCTTGTCAGCCATTAATCAAAGGGATTTGGTACAGGCCACATCATGCTGATAATTAAGGGCTTATAGCTGGAATAGTTTCATAACACACATGCTGCTGATTAAATTATTATATACAACTAGGTTTTTGTGATGTTCACTCTCTCGACAGAATATTCACCTGACCCTAAAATTCCCTTAACAAAAGAATATAGTGCACATGTGGTTTTGTCATACCCCAACCACTTTATTAAATAGCTCCACCCTCGTCCTCGTTTCATCCCGTTTCAATATGTCTTCCACTTCATATCTCCCTTCTTTCTTTCAATACTCTCTTCAAACACCTTCAACTGTACCTGTACTGGTGTCCTCCACAGAATCTACTGTTTCCATTACCTTATTGTGGTCGTCGAAATTTGGCTCTACCTCATTCATTGAGTCATTTCCAACGTGGACCTCCACTGCACCTTCCAAGTTGTTGGTGACCACTGAAACAGTGTTTAATCAAACATAGTTATCCATTATCAATGACGATAACATTTCAAAAGAAACATATGCTACTGATAACATTATTAAATTCAACTGAGTTGACATTAAAGATCCACATATCCAAAATAATGATTGATTATCTATCTATAAGTTTTTTTATGCTTTTTTCACACACTCAACAGAATATTCGCCTGCCCCAAAATTCCCTTGACAAAGGAATATGGTTCCCATGTGTTTGTATCCTTGCTTTTGTCCTTCACAGCATCTACAGCATCTGTTTCCATGTCAACAGTTGGCTGGACCTCATTCATGGGAGGGAATTATTTCCAACATGGACCTACACTGCATCTTGTCGGTGACCACTGAAACAATGGTGATTTAATCATCAATATGTATGATGTTCTGACTGACTATGATATGTGCTCTTATTGTTTTCAATGATATTGGTATCAGTTACTATAGCTGCATATCTTTTCTATAATACAACATATAATAATAGTGTTCAGTCTGGAACATTGTTGTATGTACCCTCAAACTTTGTCTTTCCTGTGGGACAGAACAGCTTCCAGTTCAATCAGGTTGTAACTGCCTGGTCGCTAACAGACAACCCCAGAAGGCATTTCTAATGCTTGCACCTTGCCAGCTTCCACCTTGGACATTTGCGCAGTGTCCCTATTGTTTCAGCTAATGCACTTACCGACAGACCATTCAACATAGCATATCTTAATTAAAAAAGTACAGTGCAGGTAAATAAAACCACATAAATACTAATGACACTAAGTTACTCTTGACAGTAATTGTCAAATAGGTATGGTGCTTCACTAACAATATGCCTTGTTAAAGATGTGTTTACCCTTCTTCCTTTTATCTTAGCGGTTCGTTTCAGTTCTTGTGTATGCTTCTGAACAGATATTAATATAATACTTGATATTACATTATTATCAATTGAATAAGCTAGGTAAACTAGCCCATTGATTCTACTAGCACCCCAATATCAAATCACACAGGACATTACCTTAGAGTCAATATTCAATCAATATTTATTTCATGTAGGTGTTTTCAATTACAAAACCCATATAGCTAGATACTGTCATGAGTGTATTACTTACAGCATAGCAGGAAAATGTCTGATTGTTGTTGTGTGTGTTTTGGTTACTCATTTATGCTCCCTGCATTGATTTGGGGTGAACGATACAGTTGAGAAAATGCTCCTTTCACTACTGAGTAACAGCTTGGCCAGATCTTCCAACTGGGCAAGAAAAGGTCTTGTCTGCACTGTGTAGGGTTAGTAGATTAATGATAATATTCAGTTGCCATAAATTATCAATAACCTGCATAAAATGTTTAATCAGATGTGGCTAAAATGCTGTCAATTAAGGAGGCAGATGTTGAGGAATGCATCAACAAATGACTTTTGGTAGCTAGTGACAGGAATGGAGGGTAAAAAAAAAGAGAAGAAGAAGAAAAGAATTTTTGTCAGTAGATAGTTAACTGTAACCACCATATTTCTGTCGGAGGCTTCGAATTTTGTTTGATTGTTTGTTTGTGTGTGTGTGGTTTTGTGGTGCGGGTGGGTGGGTGAAAGGAAACGAGCCAGCATATAAGTGTCTAAGCTTCTCTCCAATATGATTATTCAGTGAAAAACACATTGTTCTGTATTTTTTCTACATTATTTAGCTCACAATTTTGTACTTATGTTTTACAGTGAAACTTGACTCCAAGCAATTACAGCGAGAACTCCGATTCTGGTTCAGAATAAAAATATGACACTAAATAAAGTAGATGTTTTTCTGAGATCTGGTTGTTATTTATTTATACACATGGAAACTACAACTAAATCAGTTCAACCATGTCCACCTAATCGTTGGAACACTAGGTCTGGGACTAGGTAGGCTTGCCAACGTTGACAAAACATTAGCAAGTCTACATTGGTCTGCCGGATAAGACTACAGTCCTATGTTGATATGCCGACTTGGTGCCAGCAGTTTAGCCAGTGTTGGCCCAGTGTTGTAGTGCTATCTGTGTTGTAACAACATTCTGTGACTAACAGTAACGTTGGCGGAACGTTATGTGTTTGCTGGGTATGATACAAAAAATATATATTGAAATACTATTCTTATACAAATTACCACATTTAAAAAGATAGGAAATAGACCTGGCCGCAAAATATCTATTATACTAAGATGTACTTTAGATTTCGGGCACCCAATTTGTATCGCTTTAACATGGACTAAACAAGGTAATATGCTTAATGTTGACGAAACACACCGCTTCTAGACAGTTGAAAGTACCCGCTTGTAGGGGTGTTCAGGCGCTTGCTGCGCCGTCAACATGTCAAGTCATGCCACGTGCTCAACATACACATCTGATCCAGGCCGCTGAGATCACCCTATCTGAATATATCAGGCTCTGTGATGGCCCCGTCAATTACAGTCATATATAGGCACTTTATCCACATTTTTTATCGCCACCCTGCAATACACGACATTCGATAATCCAGTGAATCAAGCACCACACATAGAGCAAATAATCAGATCTAGGTATGTGGTGATTTCGCCGATGGACTGCAAATTATATTTGAATCTGGTAACTGTTACCATGATATTAATAGTCTACTCGCTATAGGTGGACGTAATAGATTTCAATCAAGATTGTCTCGTTCACCCATATGATAGAATACCCTAATGATGGTCAAAATATACAAAGCAGGGCAATATAAGATACTATGCAATTAATCTCTGGAAAAAATACCAGCATATAATTTTACACATACCGCGTTAAAATTTAATTCTTGGAATGATTGTTATACATCGCAGCCTGTGTTCACTTGTCGGTCACTTTAATAATAACGCCAGAATATTCTCTATCCCCGACAAGAAATCCTAAACATTTAACGGTAGTTAGTTTATTCAGGGTAAGGTGTAGCATGTGAGATAAATGAAGCGTTTTCAGATTAGCAGTAAAATGTTATTTTTATCAAAAGCCATCCATATGATATACTCATCTATCATATAAAATCTAGTTGTGTCGGATCTATCCTGTTAAAACCATAAGTTATCATAGGCAGCTCGAATATTTAATATGGATTTAAGTTGGGGTACAGTGGCGGACTCCGAAAGTGTTGTAAAGTTATGCACTCCGTGGTTTCCTGCTCCGCCGTGGACAGCTGATCCGTTAATGTGAGTTTTACCGGGGTATAAACGCCACTGCCTTTGATCCCAAAATAACTGATAAGAGGTGGCGTGAATCTGCCGATTTATCGTGCATAAGCAATTGCCATCCCCCTTATGACTCACGTCCATCAAAATTCGTCTGTGTTGCAAAGCTAGCATTGAAAACCCTTTAAGGTAAAATATAAAAGCGAAGATGAATATATGTTACAATTTACATCAAGTATATTGTCATAGACTTTGGGATAGAATTAGTAGTTAGCTATTGGCGAAATTATAGCAACTTAACATGATTTGCTAAGCGTCTCAGTCTGGGGAAGGACTTGAGCTATGGTATCGACAATATCAGGAATCGCATGTGGTGAATTTGCACAGGTTAATATTTGTCGCCACCTGGGATGTATAAGTTTAGTCAGGGTCGTTCATCAGGTCTGTTTGCAAGATATATTTAAAATATAGAGTTATATCTGGCCGCGTGTCAGGTAACACGATTTAATTTTCGATAAGGACCAACGTGTCCATGACGTCAACGGAACCGCGTCAATCTAATCATTGACTATGGTCTTCACTCGCATTTGTGCTCCTTCTGTAGCACATAGTTATGTCCGGGGGTTATTTTAAATATACTACTAGAACTATCTTTGATTATATATCGACGACCACGAATAAGACTGATATAAATCTTACATGTAAAGGACTAACAAGTGTGACGTCACATCGCTGATTATGACGGCATCATTATGTAGCCCCATAAAATAAAGTTATTCATGATGTTGGGTCCAGTGTGGGGGTTTTCGCATCTTTGCGGGGCTCAACATGGGCTCGCACGGGATAATAATGGCATCACTTTGTAGCCTGATATATCCGGTGTCTAATAGTTCCGTTAGCAAAGCGATGTGGACGCTCTAGCGAGTGCTCTATCGACTGACCTCTATTTCACTATCAAATTCGATTGATTTAATTATAAAGCATATAAATTCACGTCAGAAATTTCCATATTGTAGCTCAAAACGCTATGATATTCTTGTTATTTTACTTGCAGACCCAGCACAAATGCCAGAGCTATTCTAGTCAATGTTCACATAGCTTGAGGTGGAATAATTCATCATTCCCCTATGTATTTTAGTGTATTCATCGGTTAATATCTTCATGGTACTGTATTGATATTATTGATGGCACAATAAGTCCTTAAGCTTGATAGCCATGCATAAATCAACACTAAATGAGAAAGTTCATAATATCAGGTTATTTTATTTCAGACATGCTGACAAGAGTGCAAAAATATGGAGATAATTGAAAAAGAATGTGCAAGATGTTGTAACAGCTTGATGGTGGTTGTCGAGCCTTGTTCTGTAGACCTTGGTTGCATAGTGAATAGAGAACAAACAACCTTGATGTTACTTGCCAATTTCAGTCAGCTTCTTGTCAAACCTGTAATCAAATACATTTCTGACATTGTTTGCAAAAAATACAACTAGATATAAAACATTCAATGAGAGGTCAATATACCTTGGATCTCTTCATCTTTTGGCATGAATTTCAATTTAAAGTAATGGCTAGAGGACAATTAATCACTATTATGGTTTGATAAAGTATTTAACGACACACCAGGGTTAAACACTAATTCATAATTTTTTCATAAATAACTCGGTGAAGGTCATGCAGGGCAGATTTTTAGTCTGCAGGGTACAATTGTCACAGGTGGGTCTTGGTGTAATTTGTGCCATCAAAAGTTTACAAACAGACAGGTACTAAGTAAACTCTGCTGAACAGAAGAGCTAAAAACTGTTTATGATAGTTACATACATGGTGAGCTTAGCTGTGATCCTCAGGGTTGTGTCTGCATCATCTGACTCTAGCAGCCCAGACTGGAAATTCAATAAGCCAAGAAACAGGCAATGAAAGTGATATTGGGGCAGCCCTCATCTCCTGCCACAGTTGTGGATTAGTCTGCATCCCAGACTCTAGGAGTTCCGCTACTCTTCTCGCCCTAGAGACTATTGAATATCAGTAACATGTAAACAGCACCCACAGGCTTCAGGCTAGGGGACCTTGACTTGTTGTGGATACTCAAGAATCTTTCCACTGCGACTGATACGGAACAGAGTGAAAGATTCCTTTTGTTACACAAAGGGAAATATGAATTGATCACACATATCTAATCTCATTTGTTAATCAATTTTTAAGATATATCACAAATTACCTTGCCCAACTTTGAGGATGTGTGTATATCAGTGGAAGTGACAAATGCCTGCACTTAAATCTGTGCCTCAAGTGATAGGCACTGCAGTTGGTCAAGCTACCTTGCTATAACTCCTTGCTTGTTAGGGGTCAGTGGCCAGAAGCCATTCCTCAAAAGATTTGTGAGGTCCCTCTCTTCCATGCTGCAACACCTGAGTGGGTGCACCCTGCATAGCTGTAATATGCACAAATAGAGAGACTTATAAGATATGCATGTACATATACTTAACATTTTTAACCTCAGTTATTGTATTACCATAATATTTATATCAAATCGATGAACCATTCATATGCATTTTTGCTGTGTCAGGTTCAATCAATGTGTGAAAGAAAGAAATGGTTAGGTGCTTGGCTTATTTCGGTTAACTTACTTAAATATTATTAAAGATGATGGTGCGTCCGGGGATTCATGAGGATCCTTGATTTGCTTCGAACCCGGGAGATCAGCAGTGATAAAATGGTCGCCCTGAATAGAGTAACACAATACAAAAAGGACCACAAGTAACTGTCAGCAATAGTTATTTCTTCATTAATAATACATACAGCAGTGGCGCCATACCTGCTACTCATGAATGGGTGTTCAATGCGCCATAGTAGAGTTATATTGCAGACAGGCAATCAGGACAACGATAGGGTGCATCTGTACTGTCACAGCACCAGCAGTGAGTGTTGCTATTATATGGTGCTCCCTGTCTGCTATCAATCAACTATTTATGATTGCAACCATTACAACAATATCGCTTACAGCTACAGGGTGAAACATTAACCATCACCTGATTGTCCCTGGCAAATAGGGTAGCCATCGGAAAAGTGAAGCTGCCATCTAACTTGTACAATGGGACAAGTCATTTTTTATATTCAAATTTGTTTTAAACAAAGTATATTAAGATCGATCAGCGATACCTGGGAACTTGGGTTCGGTTTACCAAAAAAGAAAACCTAAATTGTCTGTTTGCGACATCAACGTCTAAACTAACTGCATTGCAAGACTCACCGGGTGATCGGCGATTCCTGTAAATTCCTTGTTAGTCATATTTTCAATCGGACTAGTAAAAATTAGCAGGACTTGATTGAAAAACATGAGGAGATGTTAACGAAGTGTTGTTTTACTTACGTCCATATCAGGAACTAAAAAAAATCATGCTAAAATTCCACTTGCTACAGTAATTTACAAGCTTAGGATGAGCACTCTGGTAGCCTCACTCCCCGGTCTCCAAGGTGTAATTTCAACAGCTATGCTAGCTTAATTATCGGTGCAATATAAAAAAGAAGCTGCGGCGATTAAACATACAGGGCATGAAATTGGCTAATATGTGAATTGGCCCTCAATTTTTGTTCAACTGCCCTTCAACACAATGAACTGGCCCTGCCAGTATTTAACTTGTCCTCTCAATGGCCTTTTTATTCACAATGCTGAAAGTAGAAGTGAAAAAGCTGAGTGAAGGTGGACTTTTTTCCAATTCATCACAGTTGCAGTCAGGTAAAGGTTTGACAAACTTGTCCATTGTTGTTAAACTTGGGAAAAATATTTTGCGTGAAGTATCAAATCAGAGACTTGTAATGCCGGGAACATTCGACACTCATTTGCACTTGACATAGACTGACCAATAAAAACGAGTTATACAAATTCATTGATAATCGTGTGCTTTCGTCAATACACAAATAACCGAAGTACTCTGGATAAAAGCTGAGGTCAAGTCAATTGGGTCAGTTCACAATTTCAAACAATCGCGCTATTGTCAACATGTTTATCTTTTGACGTCGAGCATGGTAACAGAAAAGTTATCGGCCTAACGGACGACAAATGTGACAAATGAGTCCGTGGAATATACTTTTATAACCAATTTCGTGCCCTGACATACTAACTTTGTTAAAAATAAACGTCAGAATTTTAAGTTCTATCAAAGGGCCACAACATTGCTGGAAAACGATGAATTAATCAGTTGTATAATATAAATAACGATGCTAGATTTAATACCGCTGCTTTATTAAAACACAAAACGTGTCCTTAAATATAGCAATGCGGTAAAATCTACGCGGATGTATAATTATGCTAATGCTAACCTGACAAACCGCAAAATGACAAAGTGTATCCTGTTAGGGTTTTCTAGCCATGAAAGTTTTGTCAGATATGGTGACCAATTTATTGCCAGTCGACCTAAACTAAAGAACAAAAGCCATTGATGAGTCAACCTCAGTTGACCCTCTGCTAGTGCAGATTGAGGAAGAGACCATCCCACTACCAACTACCTACTTTATTTGAACGTACTCGAGCAAGAAGAGTAAATAAATGTCAGCTGATAAAAGTGGCAACACAGCATTACTGCATTATTATGTGACGGTAACCAATAAATATATAGGACTATTTTTTTCATTAAGCTTAATCAACCTCATCCAACGGGGCTTAGGCCTGCGACCTACACACACCATCGCCCCCTAGTCCTTACCCACACGGGCCACAGCACTCGCCTGAAATTATCAAGCCACTGTTATATTATCGCTCATATCAATACAAAGTGTATTTCTCTGGCTTCACCTTCATGCAAGAGACCAACACGCAATGAGTATATATGAAACAATGCGAGTAAGGTACCTGTCATATACCATGAATATTCTCTGAATTATAACTCGTACAGTCCATTAGAACAGACAGTGCATTGCGTCCACACGTGATATGCGACAGGCTTGTTGATCATTAAACTAGCTCGATAACGGTGCTTCCGCGGCGAACCGCCCTGAAAAGTCGAAGGGGTTTGGATCAATGATGCTTTTTAAAAATGTACCCATCACTGAAACTTCACTAGGCTAACGTCATCCCCGTCCAAGAACCTAAGCAACGAGCTTCTTCTGAATATGATTCAAAACATGTAACACCTAAAAACTTTATAGCTAAGTTATGGGAATCGTATATCAAGAGTTAATGACTTTGTGTTGGCCTGAATCTTTCCATTATACTCAGAATGCACTTTCTATAATCGTTTCGTAATTCAATTATAAATTAATAATAATTGACCACATCCCATATTTTTAAAATTTATTACTGATATTGGCGTTGCGCTATACCGGTCTTGCATGTCTTTGGTTGCATTTCGACCTGCAACGCTGATTGGCGAATGCAGGTATCTCACATGGTACGATAAGGCCAGCTGCAATGTCTATTAGCATAAGCAGTTGGAGACCTGCACACGCTACTTGGCGTCTGGGCTGTTGGCTGAGACCAGCTTGTCGAGGGAGGCTAGGAGGAACTGTGCGCTGTCTATGAAGTGGAGCTCTCCGAGAGATAGGGATACGTACTTCTCCATATTGTTGGGTATACAGTTGATGTCTCCCTCTACCTTGCTTATGCCCTGCATTAGGAGATGGGAGTCATTGCCCCGCAGGTTGTGGAAGACCACGGGGATGGGGGTTGCCATGGGGCTCAGCCTAAGCTTCAGGTTACAGGCACTGTGGGCAGCCCCTCTGTACTTGCCGGTTATGTGGCAGTGGTCGCGGACCCCGTCAGTTCCGAGTGGTTTGCTATAGACGTGGCATTGGGTTGCGGTCTTGTGGACTCTTTGTTCCTCCCTGGTCATCCGCATGGAGACTGGCTTGGAGAGAACCGATTTGATCTTTTTCTCCTCTTGCTGTAGGGCCTTGAGGAACTTCTCCATGGCGTCGCTTCCCCTGTAGATGACTGGGGGTGAGGTCTTACCGTCGCATCGGACTACTATGTAGCGGTACCCGCAGCCCTGGTGTTCCTAGGGCTAGTCCTAGGAGCTTTACTGTGAGTGACTCGAAGTCTGCGTAGATAATTTAGGGGGCCGGAAGTTGTTTTTGCCAGTTCTGAAAGGTTAGGATGTTTTTCCCCTCCTCGGGCATGTCTACTCGCACGGCAGTCTGGCCTATGCCTGCACACTGGGGCTTGTGGGCAAGGAGCAGCTTTTCGGTTGTGTACCCGTGGAGCCAGTGCTTGCAGAAGAAGTTGCGCTCTTTATGCTTTGTCTGGTCCTAAAGGAGGCAGTTCAGGTTCTTGATCCAGGTGTACTGACACAGACCGTCTTTCTCGATGAGCTTGAGGTTTATACAGTTGCCAGGAAGTTTGCTGATTCGGTAGACCATGACAGCTTTCCCATCCCAGCCAAATACGTTCAGGCCTCTGTCGAGAGCGGTTTAGATTTTTCTGACGTGGGCGACTGGGGTTGGGTAGGACACACCTGTGCCCTCTAGCTTATCCTTGTGCCACTGGATGCTGTACTTTGATGTCCACTGCGGATCCTTGCTGGCTTGGTTGAGGGCTGAGACGATGGCCCATAGGATGCAGAAGTCGTCTCATTTCTTAACGTTTATGATGGCCTTTTTGTTTGCCAGTGCTGACGGTAGGGGGAGGTAGGAGCCGCCTTTGAGTGGTTGATACTTCGCGATGTCGATCCAGATGGTTTCTCGAACATCCACCCAGAACCTAGGTTAACCCACTTCTCCAGCATCTCCTGGATTTGGGGGCCGGCCGGATCTATCGCGTGGTCAATGTCTTCTTTGCCTAGAACCGTTTGCTGCTTGTTTCGTAGGACTGGCTCTGCGTACTCCGTGACACCATCTATCTATCTAAGTATCTATCAAAGGAAACGAGCGGGTCATATTTACTAGAATCTTTTTATTCAATACTCAACGTCTCCAGAGATGTTGTATTGTAGCTCGAATCTTTGTAATGGGTTCTTGAGTCCGCTACTTGGGGCCAGCACTGCTTGTGATATATCAGCAGCTGACAAATAATTAGTGGCATGAGTCGTCCTGGAATTCACGTGGCTGTCACGAGTTGGCATTTATTCAACATATTCGGCACAATCTCTGGAAAATAGAATGGCGACGCTTCAAAGATTATAGGATTGACAAAATAAGTCGCCTGATGTCTTAGTTGGTTTGCATGTGGATTTGAGGAAAAACTTATATGCATATATATGCATATATGTATATATGTATATGTTAACATCTTTTAAGTGACGCTCTGTGAGGTGTGAGTAGCCAAAGCGACAGCCAGTGAGGTACATATTTGCCATGAGGGTCAGGTGGTGGAGAGAAGCGCTCTAACAATGATAACGAATATATGGCGGGGTTTTCTGTTCATAGCTATCAGATAAGCTGGCTATCAAGGTTAGCTCAATATCAATAGTGAGCGGCCTGTGCATGACTTGGATTGGCACGTAATTCAAGGTTGCTCCACCAGCCATAGGAAACCGAGAGAACCTCGCTTGGCTTAATTGCGTCAGATTTTGTATAAAGCTGCGTTACTTTGCCTGAGTTGCTGTACAGCGCATTCATACAAGCGTACATGATGCCTTACACCTAATGTTAATTAGTTCGTCGCTATCCACGTGGAGAGTGACATATTGTTGACGTGAAGCCCGTATATCTGGAACCGGAATTTTTTAAGCTCGTGGCCTGTATCTCACAGCAGCTGACAAGCTCCTCTAGATGAAGAATGCTGCTAATAAAATGCAGGCCGATGACAAACACAGACTGTGGCACAGGGTCATGAGACAATATGTAGCCTCACGGACGAATCCCCTCATTCCTATTTGGGCAGAAGCAAGTGGCTCCCTTCGTAGGGCGATGTGAGTGGTCGTTTGGTGATGGGATCTGCGGTTAAAACTCATGTGACGGTTGCTGTGGGTTTTTATAAAGTTGTAAGGTCTCCTGGTGTGGACGCTGATACTGATGCTATAACCGTCGTTCCTGTTTATAAATGGGACCAATCAAATGGTAGGGATAAGTAAACCTGGTGGCCAACGAGTTGCTGCAATATATTTTGACCAACCTTTACAGCTCGCAAAAAGCAGTGTTATCAACTTGTTCAGTAGTGTCACTCTTAATTGAATGTGACTTGTAGACTTCTTTATACGTCTCTGCTGGCTGGCACGTTCGGGTTCTGATGCTGGTATCTTGTTGCGGGATGAATATGTCTCTCTTTGTGGAATTATCTTGTGGAATACTCTATGTGTGTCTGATGCTGTCGTATTTATAGTGAAAGATGGGGGTGGCGTGATGTGGTGAGCTGTGATTGGTTGATCGGGGGCTTGGGGTCATTCGGACTGACTTGTAATTATCAAGAGCTTTAATTGGAGATCAAACGGGGCAAGTTAATTGTTAAGGGAATTGACGGGATTCAAATGTTTTCATCAAAGGGTTGGATTTGCTAAACCGGGACTATATAATTTAAACTGACCCGTTCCGAACATTGACTTAAAGGGATTCAAAAGGTTTACGTAAATTGGACAACACGGTACGAGTGAAAAGGAGTGAATTTCATTAGCCTAAATTGGTTTAGTTTTCATGTCCCGAGTGGCCGAAAGCTTGTAAATCTAACTTAAACTTTTGGGAGGGATGGAGAAGTGGTTGGTGTATGTTTTCGTAAATGTATGTCTGTGTGTATGCGTTTGTTGGGGGGTCCAATATGCCCTTCCTTTGTAAAAGGACACTCCGATGTCCTTGTGTATGATGGATCATGTGTGTGAGAGGATGTTTGAGCGTGCCAGCAGCCTGCATTATAGACATTACAATATACAAATTGTGTACGAAGTAACATAAAACTGCAATTGAAATAAGTATTTATATAAAAATGAGACACATGTCAATTCATTAACATAGGAATTTAAGAATGAGAATAATTGGTAAGGTAGACATTATATACATACAATTATTATGAAGCTGTTAAATGTAGAATCAGTCCATATAGTGCAAGTTATACACATTTTGTGGTTATGGTTCCACAGTGAGGGTAATCCTTTTGAGTCATTAAATAGGGGATCCTGCGTCCTAATTAATTTTCTTTCCTTGTTGTTGATGAGATTTTTTGTTTTTATTTTGTGAGCGGTACCGAGGTTATGGCAGTTGTACACTATGCCCTAGCTATTTTGTACATGCAAGGCTACATTTTTGTTGTTTTTACAGCCATATTATTAACATACTACATTCTTGGTATCTTACGATACTTCAATCATACAAGTAATTTAAATAATATAGATTTAGGCTGTATGAACCTCTTAGGATAAAGTGAATACAAATAACATTAAGTATGAAGTAGAATCAATGAGACAAAAAACATACAGTTGCATTTTGAATAAAAATGAGTTGTGTACATAAAGTGTAACATGCATATACATCATAAACGTGGGACATTTACTAAAACAAAATATATACATACAATTTTTTTAAGCAAATATTTGAGGTGTAAATAATGTTGAAACATTTACGTTAGTACAACTTATGTCAAGATCTAATATATATCAAGTATATGAAACATTAAATACATAGCTGGTAATTGCTTATACATATATAAGCAATTACCAGCTAAGTTTATTATCACTTTTTGGTTCAGAGTGTTGAGTTAGTAACGGGTAAAGGGCTGGCGCGGAAGCGGGGGTAAGATCGGAGTGAGAATTGGGGGGCGGGAAGGCACAAGGTAAAATTTGTGTAAGACCGGAATGGCAAAATTGCAAATAAATCATATGATTTGACGACAAATTGTTTTTGCTAATCGTAACTTAAACAATTATATAGTCACGGAATTTGGAAGGGTCAAGGTATTTTCGGTCAAACAATTTCTTATGGACGGGTTATCCCACGTTAAATTTAAATTGGCTTTGAAGGTTCCCGAACTCAAAGTTAACGCTGACAGTTCAAATTTTTCTGGTTGTTTTAAGTATTGTGGACAAAAGGTCAGATACAACAAATCCAGAGAACAACAACTAGTGCCGTTGGTAAGTACGAGTTGAAGAGTTGTGTGAGATTTTATTGTTTTGACTTAAATTAAAAAGGTGATAGTGATTAGAATTGTAAATAAAAGGTAAGTGAGAATCAAAGGAGGTGTGGCTTCATGCTCGGATGTATTGTTGTGTTGTGATGCGCGGTGGATCTGATTATGTTGCCAATTAAGTGATTGGTGCTCTCCTATGGACAATGCTTTAACTTGTTTGTAGAACAGTGACTGTTAGTGTGAGCTGTCTGACTTGGAAGAAAAGTTGGAGTGTTAGGGAAACACTTAGGGTTGAAATTACAATTGAAACATAGCTGATGACATGGGGGGAGGTAAACCAAGATGAAGCCGACTTAGGTTGCCATTGTTCGGAATAAATCGGGTCCGTTAATGACTGGTAGATGCTGTTATTGAGTTTAGCCTGCAGAGATATCTGACTGAGACTTAATTTTAGCTGATCATCTGTATTGGACGCATTATAACATTTGTGATGGTAAATATTAAAAGATGGAACAGAAAAGTTTAGAGGGTTTTCAAAAACTGTATTTGATCTTATGAAGGAGAGTTGATCCATAGAGAAGAAATTGTGCAGTAATGCGAGGTTAACGGGAAAATAAAGGGAAGAGTTCTCGGATCTCGCGCATTAATTATTGACACGGACAGGTAAAGAAAAATTGTCAGCGACGACAGAACATTTGCATGGTATATGCAAAATACAAATATTACATCCTGGTTTGGTAACAGTATCTGCTCCTGGACAAGTAAGGGAAAGAGATGTTATATTACTAAGAAGAATATTTCCAGATGATATTTCTTTAATTAGAGGAATAATACCGTTAGATATGAAACGAAACCTGCACAGTTTGTTTATGGAGTCAGTTTTATCCATAAATAGGGCGCTTGCACATGTCAAAGTATGATGTTCTCGTTGGGTGAATAGATGAGGGCAACGTTTATAAAATGACCCCTGACACTGTAACAATTCCATCAGAGAAAGCGGTTCAGGTCTTTGATTTGCGTGTAATTAAACTTGCCGTCCTTCTCAATCATCATGAGGTTTATACGAGTACCAGAGTGCTTACTGATGCGGTGTTCAGTAGTGGTCTTCCCATTCCAGCAAAAAACATTCAAGGCTAGGTTGGCATGCTTTTCTATTTTCTCAACATGCGACACTGGTGGAGGATATTCTACACCTGCACCCTGCAGCAGATCCAAGAGCCACTGAATGTTATATTTTGATGGTCGCTGTGGGTTCTTTGCAACCGGGTGCAGAGTGGCTACAATAGCCCATGGAATGCAGAAGTCGTCCCAGTTCTTTACGTTTATGATGGCCTGCTTAGCCACCAGCGCAGCCGGAAGTCGCAGGTAGGAACAGAGTTGTGACCGCCTCAAACTCCCATCCAGAACCTTGGCTGGTCCACTTCTCCAACCGCTCTTGGATATTAACAACACTCTGGTCCAGCGCAACGTCCAGGTCTTCCGAGGAGAGAACCACCTGCTGCTTATTACGCAACACAGGCTCAACTTACTCAGTGCTGTCATCATCAGCGTGCTTGGAGAGTCTTATCTTAAGGGCAAACTGACATTTGATTTCACCTAGCTCTTCCAGCTCACCAGTCGAAACTTTATGCATCTTCCGACGCATGCACTTAAAGAACATCATAAGGTCCGAGCCAAGGGGGTAAGACTCAGGGACATTCATCACCCATCCACGCAAATAGTTTTTAACAGCCCACTTAGTCTTCTTAAACTCAAGACGCGCTGTGGGGACTGGGGACTGGGTTGCGGGGACTGGTCTGCATGGGGCAGGGACTGGTCTGTGTAAGGCAGTGGTGGGGACAGGGGTGCAAGCCACCCCAGCCCTTAATCTAGCCAATATCTCCTTGTATGTACGGTCATATTCATTACGCACTTGGAGTTCTTAGCGTGGATAAGGAGGCTTAAAACTGTGAATTGAAACATAATCGTTTTGGGCTTCACGTGCTTGCTGATTATGAGTCATGTTTACTATACAGTTCCATTAGTCTAAAAGGGAAATTTGTTGATACTCAAAAGACAACGACTATAAAGCGAGTGAACTTTGCCCTTGCTAGCAGCACCACAACATTTCTATTTTTATACAGTGGGGAATCCCCGTTCAGTGGCGATGGCTGGCGAGTCAGTGTCCCCAGTCATAGGCCGTTGTGAGGCATTTTTTGGGGCACGACGAAGACTACTGTGGTTGACTTTATCGAACCCACAATCCATGCACAATCCTACCTTATTATTTTTTATAGCTTTCTGACAACCTGTACAAAGACGATTATATCTGTGTAATCCACAAAACTCTTGCTCTTGCGTACAGGGCCTGTTACAGGGGTCTTTCTTCCCGAGTAATATCAATGGGCACTTATTGTCAAATACTACCATTGTTATATATATAGATCTCTATTAGTCTAATTGGTAATACGTCTGGCAGCAACTGGGAATCGGACGGCACCACAAGCAACTCCTCCTTTACAAAGCCACAGAGAGGTCCATCCAACAATTAGTAAAGTACAGGCTCACCAGATTTAGTGACAGAGCTTCCAATCCGGTAAACATTGATTGACCACACAGGGTCAGTGGCCGCCGGCGCTGGTCTTGCTCTGCCTCACCAGGCTGGTAGAGGTAGTGAACTTCAACACCAGAGGGAAGCTTTTGCTCTTTGACCCCCAGCGGGTGCCCTGGTACGACTGCAGAGGGCTTTTGTGCAACTCGTTTTGACTTTATAGCAACTATAGGTTTTTTTTCCAGTCAAGCGGGTCACCTCATTATTTATAGCAGAGACTACAGCCTGCAGTCGAGAAACCCACTCAGTCGATCGTTTTCCAGTATCTTTTAACTCTACGGCATACTGGTGACCAAAGAGTCGCTCAGCCAGTGTTTGGTTAAAGCGTTCTACTATTGCCTGATCTCGATGGATATTCACACGGCCACGCCTGACTGATACTCCATGTTTTACTAACAGCTGATTTGCTGAACCCATAAACTCCCGTCCGGGGTCGACCTGAAGTAGTTTGGGCCACCCCAGCGGTCCTCGCTTGTATATCCTCTCCAGTGCACCTGCGACCTCTTTAGCCTCTTTTGTAGCCAATGGCTCAGCCGCTTTGTAGCGTGAGGCCACATCAACCACTGTTAGGGCATACTTGTAAGTCTGGCGCTTCACAACGTCATGAGGAAGAAATAAGAGATCGGCTTGGTGAACCTCATTAGGGACAGGGACTTCAAACTTTGTCCTGGGAATGTGTTTTGGCACTGGCAGGTAGATTTGCCATATAGCTTGCTTTGTTACCCATCCCCTGGCAACTTCCTCAGAAACCCTCGTTTCTGTTGCAAGCTTGTTGATAGCTGTAATGCCTTTCCAGTAGCCCTTAGGACTATAGTATCTTCTATCTTCTGCATGCGACAATCCATACAAAGTAAACGCCCGAGTCTCCAATGACCTACATGGCAAGCCTGCATGCAACCAGCCCAGTTGCAGCCATACCCAGTATAATGAACGCCACCTCACGCCCTTTTTGACCTTCTGAGGGCTCATAGAAGTCTGAAAGCTGCAGCTCAGAGTCCAGCTTGCCAACGGATTTACCCGGCAAGATGTAGTACTCACGCATAGCCTCGTTCACATCCCAAAAAGTATGCTCGGCATGTCCCTGGCAGCGCAGTCGCTCATTGATGAAGTCTAAACGCTCAGTTCTCTTCTTGGCCCATGCTGCCTGAGCAGATTGAAGCTGCTCGATTGCCATATCATGGCGTTTACATTCCGCGTCCACTTGGCTGCTTCGTAATTTAGAGAATAAAAAGTTGCTCCCAGAGAATGCAAGGGCGTTAACAAGAGCACCTCGAACAAGTAGCGCAATTGTGGCCATTACTTCAGTATATCAACTGGTAAGATTCCTTGTTTAATTAGCATATCCTTTGTGGCCATAGCTAGTGATACATCAGCAACAGCCATAGCCAGATCGCGTAGGGTGAAATCAAGACGTGGCACCCCACCACCCAGAGCCATCTTAGCAAGCTTGGCATAACCTATTGAAATACCGGAAACAACTGCATCGTGATACAGTGCGTTGACGAGCATTTTTCCATCAGTAATTATTTGGTGCTGTCATCTTATTCCATATAAAAAGGATCCTTTAAATGAGCGTCCGGAGGCTTTTGTACCACAACCTGTTTAGGGTGTGAGGCTACCATCTGGTGCCTGTAGCAATACAATGCTAGTCCAAACACCACAACGCCACCGACAACCAAAGGCACAGCCCATGTTGGCCATCTTTCCGCAGGCTTGATCGTTGATATTGGCTCGACAGCTTCGTCTCTAGCATCTGTAAACATGGCCTTAGCCTCTCGGAGCTCTCTCAGAAGCTTATTATGATTGGCTTTTCGAGCTGCAGCACCCTTTTGTCTTGCCGCAAACCATGTAGCGTTTTTAAATTGTTGTTAAAGCCGCGGTTAATGGAGCTAAAAACATACCATAGCGATGATATAGCTCGCAAGTGGCAGTGCTTAGCACGTGTCCAACAAACGGGTCAGTCTCGAGGTCCGTAATTAGCTTTGGCTGGTGTTCTGTTGGGATTGGTAGAAACATACAAGCAATACCTGAGTATAGCTGTAGCAATGATTGACCTAGAGTGCGCGTCATGCTAGCGCCTAGCCGTGCCTCGTATCTCACATACAGCTTTATGATCTCTTCATCAGACATTGATTCAACCTGGTCAATTGTAAGGCGCTCCAAACCAAGGTACTGAGAGGCCTGACCGCCGGCTATGACGGCAGCAAGCCTATCTCTCTTAGAAGACATATCTACACCAGGGGTACAACTAGGTTCCGATCCCCCAGACTTTGTCTCCACTAAGCTAGCTGTGTCCTGTTCAAGGAGTTTATCAATAATGGTATCAGGATCCATGAATACATGTATATGCCTTCGAGCTTCAAAATACTGCACTGCTACCCAGATGAAGAAGCCTAAATTGATTACTGAGGCAGCAGCTGCTATCAAGGCCAATATCACTTCAATCGACGGCATATGCAGTAGGCTGATCAGTCTTCAGCAGCAGTTTTGCGTGCTTGGTCTTTGCTAGTAGTTGGCGTACTGTGGCACGTTCCTCCTTTGTTGGAATTACATCTTTTTTACATAAGGCGTCTTCAAACGAGTCACGGTCCTTGGTGTGAAAGAGCACCATCCAGCGAGTCTGCTCACGTAAGTCCTTCAGCACAGAGTTGTACTTTTGGGTGAGGCCAGTTCGGATTAGGGTTATTGGTTAGGGCCTTTGTTGCCGAACAGTCATCAATAATGTACAGGGTTGGCTCGCCCTTAAAACAATGGTAGAAAGCCCTCAGGTGGTCATGGAGCCGCTCCCCTGGATCAACCACGTACACCTCTGAATCATCCCACACCCATGACCGCGTCTGATAGGCCTCGTTGAAACGTATGGTAGGGCTGAGGATTACAATATGCTCGAAGGCACCAATGAAGGGCCCTTCAAGTAGGTCGAGGATGAATGCGGTTTTCCCACATCCTGTCTGCCCACAAACAATTGCCGAACAGGGACAATCTGGAAATGTAAACTTAGTAGAGTGCGCTGACAAACCTGCCATCTTCAATGTTAAGCTGTGCATCCATAACAATATACATATAAACGTTCAATGCGGTGGCCGCCTCTGCCTTTTTTGTGATCTGAATGGTGATACCCTCAGATGCATTCTCCACGGCCCTGCCACTACCGTGCAGCTGGTCGTCATCACTCGTCCGTAAATCGAGCCACAGAGCATACTTACTGGTTAGGTACTCTCCAAGGGAAACGTCCGAGAATGTCAAGTCTTTTATTGCTATTGCTACACTGGGGTCTCGTTTACTCGTTGCTGCAAAGGCCTTCTTCACCTCGTCCCATTGCTGGTAGCCACGCATGCCCTGGGCATAGAGCTGATTGGGGATGCCCTCAATGGTCACCTCGACCTTTGTAATCTTTGGGTTGTAGAACCTGGCAAATGAGGCGCCCTGGGGGTCTTCAAAGAACAGCTATGGCCTTGTCCTCTTCCTCGGTCTCAATTTTGTCTCCTGCCCCCAGTTGTATCTTAGTTGTGTTTCTGTCATCTGATGTGTCAATGCCGTGATACTGGAGGCCCTGTCTCTCCTGTGCCGTCCGCCACAAGTCATGGTAACAGTGGTACACATCGCTGTCATCAATAGACATGACCTCATTGCCAGAAATCTTGATTGTCTTTTTCTTAACCACGGCGCGACTCAGGTTTTGCACAATGCTGCGGTTAACATCGGTCGATGTCAGCGTGATTGTAAAGGCCAGCCGTGCTGTCCCTGGGACAATGACGTCTTCTGCGCCTAGATTGGGGACGTGAACCAGCAATTGTTGGTTCTGGTCAATAGTGCTTAGATTGTTTGTAATGACTACAGACTGTCGCATGCCCTTTACCCCGAGCGGTTCGAGTATCCGGCGGCGTGGGTTTAGTTTGGTCCGTAAGTACTCGTCATGTTAAATGCTTAATTGAAGTTATATCTTTAACACACAGCCATGGAGTTTGATAACCCACCATTTGACGACCCAGAGCAGAAGGGGCTATGGGATGGGATAGGAATGAGACTAGCTTTTAATGATGAGGAGACTCTCCCAGAGGCCACTCTCCCACCTGTTACAGAAGGGGACATTGGGATAGATCAGTCTATACCACAGGACAGCCGACTCGTTATATGCGCTGTCAATGATTATTATGATGGATTAGCTGAAAAAGGCCACACACCCGCCCTCGGCCGCGATTATACAAAGTTTGAACTTGTTAGATGACAGTTACGTTTGAAGGACTACCCTGACTTAATTATTATAAATTCTCGTACTAAAGCCCCGCTTTCACTTCAAACAATAGCTAGTAAAGGTGGGGGGACAAAGGTTGAGGTTCACTTGGTGGTCCCAAAAAGCGGTGTCACAAAAGTAAGCAAAAGCCCTCCAAGGCGTTAACCAAAGCAGCTGCTAAAGCTGCAGAGAATTTAGAAATGAGCAGCCCTGAAGCCGTGACAGAGCAAGGTGGTGTGGAAGAGACAAGCTTCATAGAGGACGTTCATAACACCATCCAAGACCTAGATACACAAACAGACAACGAACTATCACTCAGAGAGCTTATTGGGCTTGACAAGACTATGCAGACTCAGAGGGGTGAGCTGGTCAATAACCTAGCTAAGATAACTGAGATAGAAAGGGATATAGACCGGCGGAAAGCTAAAATGGCAAGCCTGGAGGAGGAAGGGAGGGGTGATAGTCAAGCATGGAAATTCCAAGCAAATGAGCTTGCAGAGCTTAAGGTTCAGCGGAGTGCACGTGACTTACTACGTAGCAAAACAAAGCACAGCTAAGCCTATAGTGATTCCGCCTACGATAAGAGCAGTTTCTCATCCTCGTGCACCCCACGCAAACCGGTCACGGCCACGCAGACAGGGGCAGGCCCTGAAGATGGACCCCCATATCTGTATCTGGCGGAGGGTCAAAGATTCCTCTATCTGGAACCACCGGAACCTAGTTGACATCAGTATTGCTGCCGATCTGCGGTTCCGCAGTTGCAATAGTAATCAGATTGTTGTACCCAGCAACGTTTCCAATGGCGAGGCTCATATCCGATGGAGCCATGTAAAGGCCCGTTCCAAACACATAATCAACCGTTGAAGAAGCGTTCTGCAGCACGTTCTGATACCGTCGGATGGATGACGGAATGTCCACTGGGGAGTTGATGGCATCCTCAACATTGGCCTGAAATTTCTTTGAGCATCAAATGACGTGCAAACACCTAGTATCTCTGAGCGGGTCTGCACCTGAATGGCCCAGACATAGGTCCCAATGCTGTCGTTGATCCATGTGATACCTGGGGCGGTGAACCCCGCTGATTTTTCCAGGATGTAAGTACTCCAGGCGGTGTTTGCTCCATCTTGGTGTTGCTTTATAAATATATGTAGCTTGCCGCCCTGAAAAACAAAGCCGTTGGTTGATTTCTCAAAAGTTTGCCTAACGAATTCGCACAGGTGGGCGTTTCCATAATGAGGGATCACCCGTACCTCGTGTGTTTCAGGGTCGGTGAAGTAGACCCACCCTAGGCCCTGGTTACCGCCTTTTATCCTCCAGTCGCTGTTTTCGTCAATCCCAAACTGGTGGCAGAGCCGGTGGTAGATTCTCTTGTCAAAGGTGTTGTTGGTGGCTGACCATGTGGTGTCATCTGGCAGTGCTATTCTCATTTCGTCTAACAGTCTCCGGATGGTGTAGTAGACGTGGAACCTGTAGAGGTTACTAAGTGCTGGGGAGTCAGATCTGAGGTGGTCCAGGGCAGAAACTCCGCAGCCACTGGTTGCGCACCATACAACAAAGTTTACTTGGTTCTGCCAGTATAGCATGTGGTTGGTTCTCCAGCCAACTACAAGGGTGTCGTCGCTTATGTTTGGCACCAAGTATTTATCGAACAGGTTGGAGAACTCTACACCAAACGCATCTGTGATATTATCCTATTTTACCTGGATGAGGAGATGTGTCAGATCCTTGCAGGCAATATGGGGTACGTATACCGTCCCGTTTTTGTACGTTTTATTCGTATTGAAACTAAAGGATTGTTTATTCATAGTGCTATGTATCACACTCTGTCAAATGTTCAAAGCAGTGATGCTGTGTCCCTGCAAAATGCTATTGACAATATTGGAGGTGATCTATACGTAGGTCTTAGGTCAATCACGTATACTGAATCAGCTATGCCCATTACAAAGGGGGAAATTTCTACAGGAAAAGAAGTGTCGTTTCGCCCCCTGGCCTCTGGAACTTCAAACTTGTCCAGGATGTATTTACAGCTCTAGGTCTTAGTTTGGAGGATAATGCGGCAGATGGGACTATTGCCCTCTCAATTCCTGATGATTGGGCTTTACAATGTGACGACGGTGTGTTAAAAATATTGGGTCTTGATACCGGACTGGGTGGAGGATGGATTCCTTCAGGTCTTCACAAAGGCGACCTTCCCATGAACTTTAGCATCTTTAACCCACTTTATGTCCACCTGGATCAAGTCAGTACCACGCACAACATGCTTGATGGTGCACCCACTCAATTCTTGAAGTTGTGGGCTGTGGGGGCGGCTCTTTCGGTGATATCATAACCACAAACATTGCTAATCCTGTGTCAAAACGTGTTACTGTCGGAACTGTGAGTAAGTTGAAGGTTCAGATAAGGGATAATAAGGGACGTATATTGAACAATCACGACTTTGCTATTGGTGCTGTTCTTCAATTTACAAGATGGCAATAAAAGCGAGTATTTATGGAGCTCAATGGAAACCGGATCAGGGCGCCGACCTCTCTGAATATGCCACAAAGACCTATGTAGACTCACAACAAATTGATAAAAGTGGGGGTACTATGACTGGAGACCTTGAAATGGGAGACAATAAAATCGTTCATTTGGGAGACCCAATATCACCTAAAGATGCTGCATCACAGGGACCTGAGAGAACACATAAACTCCCAAACAAAGCCCCTCATTACTATATGGGCAGAAGCAAGTGGTGCTCTTCGCAGAGGATATGAGTGGTCATTTGGCCATGGGGCTAAGGGTCGAGACCCTCAAGACTCAAGCTGTGGATATACCATGTTATCCAATGGTAGGATCATTCGTATGGGGTTGTCTTCGGGTGTTGGTGCTGATACTGGTCCTATAGCAGTCGTTCCTGCTATTAATGGAACGAATCAAGTGGTAGGAATAAGTAAGCCTGCTGACCAACAGGCTGTTGTAATATCTTTAGACCAGCCTTTACAGCTAGAAAAAGGCAAAGTTATTAACTTTTATACAACCACTCAAAACAGAGGGGCGACTTGGTATGTAGCATCACTCCTAATTGAACTTGACCCATAGACGTATAAAGCAGCAGTATGAAACAACAACCAACGACTGCACCGTTAATTCGGAGCTGCCTCCATGTGGTCTGGGGCACTCCTATCGGTTGAATGAGATCACCCTCAAGAAGTAATACATTGAGAAAGAAATTGAAAAATATGGTGCTATGTATAAAAAATATAGGTGTGCAGTAAACTCAGTGGACGCTTTAGTTGCTGTGGGTGTATGTCTTGGCACAAGTGGTGCGGGTCTGATGTCTACGGTGGCTGCTGCCCCAGTTGCTATGGTGTTGGGGGCTGTGGGGGCTGTGTGCGGGCTGGTTGCAATCGCAGGAAAGGTCATCAGCAGGCGGCTGTCGGCAAAGGTAAAGAAGCACGACCAGATTCAAATTCTGGCACAGAGCAAACTAAACACGGTTACAGATATTATTTCAGCGGCGTTTGAAGACGGCTTTATCTCAGATGATGAGTTTAAACTCGTTTTGGCCGAGATCGAAAAATATACTTGTTGGAGGAAGTGACTACTCCGCTATCATAGGGCAAAACTACTTCAGCAGCTATAGTAAGAAGCTGACTGAAAAAACTAGCAATGAGGGTGTTCGCTTTAGAGCGCCCTGCCTCTGGGGTACGACTTTTGAGGAGGTTGCAATTGCTTTATTGGAGAAGGTGTACGACACCAAGGTCTATGGAAACAATATCTATATTCAGGGTGACGCAACAGCCTACTCTACGGATGGCTTTTGTGTGCTCCCGATCCGGCGGGCTGGGATGGATACTGTCTGTCGGGGGCATCCTGAGGAGGTTGTGCTGCTCGAGATAAAGTGCCCCTACGCTCGGAGTCCTGGGAGGATAATTCCGAATATGTATAAGCCTCAGGTTCTGTTGGGGCTGCACCATAGTCCGGTGGCGACCATCGGGTAGTTTTTCGATTGCGTTTTCAGGTTGTGCTCCTTTGAGGACCTGGGGAGGGCTGAGGCTTATAACCAGGTGTATCACAAGGATCAGAAGAAGTATAAGGAGACGGTGGCTTGGGGGTGGGCGGGGGTTGAGGGGCTTGAAGACGGCGACTATGGTGCTAACGTGAGGTTTAATAATTGCCTGGGCTTGGAACAGGAGCATCACGGTACTTGGTTGGGGAGACCGAGTGGGACCACGGAGAGGCCGACGGCGGCATACTACTGTTGGAAGCTCTTAACGATGAGATTGATAACCGCTCGTCCCGATTCTGACTTTATCGAGAAGAACGACCCTAAGGTTGCCCAGTTTATACAGGACCTCGACCGCATGAAAAATAGAACTTACAGCGACGGTCGCAGATATTTCTCACTCGATGACCTCTATGGTGACTAACTACTGGTGTGGCCCTGGACCATATGGGGCTGGAAGGGCTGGTTGACACTGTAGTATGGTATGGAGGGGGGGGGGGGGGTGGGGGGATGCGAGCGGTTCGTTGGCTCATGTGAGTCCATTTTCGTAGCTGTGCTCATACCCCCAGTCTCTATACTACTATTCTATATTTGTTGCAGTATGGAATTGAGGGAAGGATGACCATCGATTGCTATGACAGTATTAGGATTTCGGGAAACACGTGACAGTAGAACGATATTTCATATATGATACTGTTGTGGGATCAGGGGAAACTATTGACATAGAGAAGATTATCCATAACTGCTAAAGTATTGTCATTGTTTGCTGTAACAGTATTCGATATGTTGAATAATAGTGACACTAGTACGATTTTCTATATTCGTGACAATATTTGGATAGTGTCACAAATATGGAAAATATGCATATGTTATATACATATGTATAAATAAATATATATATATATTAATATATATATAAAAATACATATATATATATATATATATATATATATATATATATGTGTGTGTGTGTGTGTGTGTGTGTGTGTGTGTGTGTGTGTGTGTGTGTGTGTGTCATGTCACCACAGTGTACCCTCATATGCGAGGCACTACACAAAACTGCAGAGACATTATCTATTGCACAGAGTGTCATAAAAGACCAATACTGATAGAAGCAGGTCAGAGGGAATTGTCCTGAGTTATAACATCAATGAGTAAAATTCCCCAATGTAATTTCTACATATTCTGTAGCTCGTCAGCCTTCCTTTACCCCATCTTTTGCAAATATTTCGGCCCCATCATACTTCCTCTCCATTAACCCCCAACGACTGAGCAAACATAACGATAATAGATAATCTCACTGCACATAACATCGATATATGTTGCACCCCGAAAGCAGGCGTAAAATATCGACAGATACCTGATTGTAATCATTTACACCACGATCAGATATGTTTATTAAGGTGTTTATTAAAACAACTTGACATTTGGTAAATTTTTGCTTAAGCCCATAAAAAACATACAGTTTAAGCGTATCGACAATCGTAGTTAGTCCCACGAATGATCAGAAGACCAACAAGTGTTGCAGTAAGAGAACAATCATCTCCTAAAAGCAAATCGCTGGTTACCGTCTGAGCACTCATGACATGTCACAGTGCAACCTTCTATAGTGTCAATAACACCTTTTGAAATGAGATGCGAGCAATCATCGTTTCAACCGACCCGAATATCCATGCTGAATTCAGGGTACTTTCAAAACCTAAGTATGCTACGTTATGAAAGCAAATGACCCACGGAAAAGGAATATCATAACGTGCAAACCATTTGTCATTCATTATGAAATAAAATGATGTATTATTAACAAGATAGAGATAAATGTATGGAATATAATGGGGTAACCTTGGATGAAACGCAATTCTCGATACGACAATAATACACCAAAATAGCGAAAGTATCATATGGAATTAGGTTGACATAAAAAACCAATATTAAATAGAATTGTACGAATATTGACGAATTGCATGATCATTTTAACAGTTACTACAATTTTGCTATATCGAGCCGTTTCGAAAACAATATAATTCATTCTTCAAACACACATACGCACACACGGCCATAGTTATATGTATACAAATACACACATATACATATACATATATATATATATATATATATATATATATATATATATATATATATATGTATATATATATATATGTGCATCATATATATAATATATATATATATATATATATATATATATATATTTACATATACATATATATATATATATATATATATATATATATATATATATATTATATATATTATATATATATGTGTGTGTGTATGTGTGTGTGTGTGTGTGTGTGTGTGTGTGTGTGTGTGTGTGTGTGTGTGTGTGTGTGTGTGTGTGTGTGTGTGTGTGTGTGTGTGTGTGTGTGTGTGTGTGTGTGTGTGAATACATGAGTGGAAGAAAGGAGGAGAGCTTAACAAATCATTGTAGCTGGGCGATATTATAACATTTTCTGTGGCATTTTCACCAAGCGAACAAATATGTTGTGTGTT
This sequence comes from Urechis unicinctus, assembly GCA_034190875.2. NCBI lineage: Eukaryota > Metazoa > Annelida > Polychaeta > Xenopneusta > Urechidae > Urechis > Urechis unicinctus. Next base: position 3,795,569 of record CM067355.1, read on the forward strand.
GCCTAGTATGCTGATCGTGCTGTTCCTGTCTGTGAACTTCCTTGCATCTGAAGTAACCTTGTCCAGGAAGGCTACCAGCGTTGCTGTTGCGATGTGCACCGAATTCCCTGCATCTACTCCGCATGTTAACATGTCAAGCTTTTCATGCGCCCGCATCCTGTCTCAAATTCTTCATTCGTTCTATACCGTCATTAACTTAAACATGCACGGACATATATCCAAATGGTAGATATCGACCAGGTGAAATGTTTTTGCATTTCTTGGCGCTAATATGATGCCACTGCGTCGTAACGTGATCTGTGGTGTTGAGATGCACTCGATACGCACTTGTAATAATGAAGACTCGAACTCCAGGTGTAGGGTTTATAACAACTTGAACTTTATTCAACTGTTTTCAATTTCGAATTTCAGATGAGAGAGATGTGTTGAGCTCGGAGGCCAGGAGAGAACTGATTTTGAAGTATAAGTTGCTTCCCTCAACGACTAAGGCACGCCATCCCAAATCTCATGGGACATGCGTAGCCAGGTCTGTGAGGGCTGGGGCTATCGGGTGTTGCCTGGGCAGGAAGGTCATGTGGCTCTGGAATATGGGGTATGTATGAGGAGAGGGGGGGAGTGGCAGGTGACATGTAGGTCACTTGTGGATCTGGGAAACTGGGGCGTATAATTAATATAAGCTGTTGGGGTTACTCCATCAACTGATGACTGAGAGGGTACGTTATGATGAAGGGTAGGTTTGTTATCAATTTGGCACTCAACAACTGTTTCCGACCGACTATACGCGTCCCTTCGCTATGGCCGACTGGCTCCGATTTAACTATGACGTCACACTAGTAAGCCCAGTCATGTTCGGTTTGCTGCCTGTCTTGTAGGCAGATTTAGGGTTCGTATCAAGACGTGTGTGGAGGCGCCGAGAAAAATCGTTTTTATATCATCCCTCTGGGGTCATCTAACCCATAATCTTAACTGTCGAATGAATATCTAAATCTTTTTTTTTCAGATTCTACCTACGGCATTCTCTCTTACAAAAGTGCTTATACCGTATACGGTCGCAGATCCACCCCATGCCCTATACGGCTTATGCCCCATAATGTCACTGATCCAACTTCAGCCTGTACTGTTGCTAATCAACCCTAATCTGTCACATATCCGCCTCATGCCATTAACTTTAACAGATCCGCATTATGAACTCAGCTGTGACAGATCCACCTTCTGACCTAATCTGTCATCAATCCAACTTGTGTCCCAAATACATATTAATCATATGATCTTTACTATCAGGGATGTACGATATAGTCGTTGCTGTCCGTTATCGTCCCAGATCTACATAACGACTGACACCGATCATATGCTACGATGTACCGTCCATTTTGCCAGGGATATTCGTTCTCAAAGCCAGATGGTACCCCTTCCTTTCTCTATCACTTAATGTCAAGTTGTATCGTTGAAATATTAACTTTGCTGTGATACATGCGCTGACCTGAATCAACTTCCTGCCAGCATTATTCATGAATAGAGTAAAACGCAAGCGGGAGTTCAGACTAATCCCAATGGAGCAACCTGTGTAGTGTCGGCATCGTGACTTCCTCTGTGCGAACAGAAACAGAACGAGAGGACAGAAGCTGTGTGAAACTTCATCAGAGTGACTCGTTACTACTCATTCAGGAGAGAGATGGCCTCTGGCTTTGCACGTGAGAGGATGAAGCTGCTTCTGTTTCCAGCCACGTGACTTGCAAAACACATCCGAGGGAACTGGTGCCCATCTCCACACCACACGACACTCACGGTAACTCGTCACTACTCATTCAGGAGAGAGATGGCCTCTGGCTTTGGACGTGAGGGACATGGAGCTAATCTACAGCAGGCCCTGTTTCCAGCCACGTGACTTGAAAAACACATCCGAGGGAACTGGTGCCCATATCCATACCACACGACACTCACGGCATTTTTGTATGGCCCCTGATCCTCCAAATTCACGAACAATAACATTGCGAATCCCAACATCCGGTATTCATCAGCCGTACAGTTCACCTTTATCCTATCCTATCTCGAGTCATAATGTTATGTACTCATAACGGAACATCCACATATGCTGATGTGTTTGAAAGCTCCATGGGTTGATAAATCATCCAAGTCTATGAGCTGGGGAAAAATTAAATGGCATAACATCATTAAGAACATTATCAAGGTGAACAAGCAATATCGAAACCGATTACGCATTAATATGCAAAAGCGAGGAAGATAAATGGAAGACAGGAAAATGGCGCGCAAGGAAGGCGAACGGAGAGAGCGCCAGCGGGCGATAAACACGATAGAGGAAGAGGCTAATTACTTACATTAAAGACTCAATATCACGATCATTATGATAAGGCACTGCGTGACGATTTACCTCTAGAGGCCTATCATTTCGATCAGGCGGGCTATGTCTGGCAGCTGGCGAGGAATAGCAGCGCGACGGTAATGTCGGGCCCTAATGTCATCCCATGATACCAGGTTCAGGACAACTATTTGCCCATGTTTACGACCTTCTCTTCCCTGTCAACAGGTGGTGATCCAAGGCGATTTATCTTTTGACTTGGGTGACCTCAAGGCTGGGGTCACTGTCCATGGCAGACATGTTCGACGCTACGCTAACATAACATCTGCAATAGTTAACGGAGTGCATACGATTCCACCCGGTTTTGACCTATGACCGGGCGATAACAAGCAGGGCGCGTCAAACATAAACAAACATGAATGGTCATCAGGAATGGAGTTTATCGAGGAAGCTCGAAAGAAAGCCCTTCTGTGTGAGTTTCTAATGTGCTGCTAAATCAAAATCAGTTTGAGAAGATTTGCCGTAGAATGAGTGATTATCATCATTAAGGCCTGCTTATTGAGTTATGTCCTGGGTGTATATTCCCACAGAGATTTTCGGTGCAGTGTTCGAGGGAACTCAAGGTTCTATGTCCTAGGGTTCTGTTTGACAAGCATCAGTGCACGTTTCCACATCATCCAATTTCTGCCACGCAACATGAATTGTGTCTATTTGAATGATTGATTTACTTGAAAAACATTGCTGTCGGGGAATTAATGTAGCCATACTACATCACTCAGCATCAAAACCACAAAATAACTGAAAAATAAAAATATGTTTAACTCCCCATCAGTGACACCGGGTTTTCTGTTAATATATAAATTAACTCCTTACCTTGTTACTTCATCAGGCTATAAAAAATATAGGAGATCCATAATTACTCGTCATAAAATTACAGACTTATTATTGATGTACATGTATAAGCGTAATCCAACAATTACCGCCAAAAATCACATATTGAATACTGGAGGCAAATACTTACAAATAATTGAGGTTCTACATGAATACTTTTGTAGGTTGTTTTTGGTCTATTGGAAATGGCAAAAAGCAAATTGATATATCTTAAACGACAGGCTGTCCTGGGGAGTTTGTTGGTTAATTTTCCATCGAAATCAGAGTCGCCCACAGCATGAATACAATGGTTTCATTTACATTTTACATAATGAGTTCGGTGGGCGATAATCCGTAAAACGTGCAAGCTGTAAATACTGAAGTAAACGTTGACTTGAGTTTATAGTCCCACCGTGAATATCGGTAGGACACACCCGGATTGGTCAAGCTTTTCACCTCCTCTCTCCTCTCTTCTAGCCTGCTCGGGAATGTGGAGGGTGATCGGTAGCTTTGGGGTTGTACGAACCATAGTTGAACTTTGAAGGGAATGTTGACGGCTTCAGTTTGGACATTTTCAGGATAAAGAAGGTAGCTCTTGAATCAAACCTCACTTTTTCGGATATAATCGATTTTCTCAAAGTGGTCGCTATTCACGCGATCGACTGTCAAATTTGGCGTCGCGTTCCTCTTCAGTTCCCTGTTTACTGTACCCCTCGCCTATTTGGATAGAGAAGCATATCCGGCCCGATATCATCTCAAATCCCGCTCTTTAACTTCATTTTACATGATTCTCAGAGCCTAAGTGAGAAGCATATTCGTTTAAGCAAGTTGTTTTTTAGAAGCGCTATATGAGGAAAATATAGTGTGTGGTTACTCCAGTCCATTGAAATATGGTGGACGGTTGCCCCAGTCCGTTTAAATATTATGTAGGGCTTTTAAAACATATTGAAGTCTGGTGTAGGCTACTCCTGTCAATTGAAATAAGGTGTTAACTAGTCCAGTCCATTGATATTTTGTGTGGGGCATTTGCAATCCATTGACAGATCTTGCATGACTACTCCAGTCGATTAAGGTGTACGGCTACTACAGTCAATTGAAATATGGTGTACGGCTAATCCTGTCAATCGCAATAAGATCTATGACTACTTCCGACCATCGAGCTATGGTGCATGGTTATTTCAGTCTATCGAATGATTTTGTTCGAATACTCAAGTCCAACATAATAAGGTGTACGGCTATTCCTATTTAAATATGGTGTACGGCTATTCCTGTCTATTTAAATATGGTGTACAGCTATTGATGTCTATTTAAATATGGTGTATAGCTATTCCTGTCTATTGAAATATGGTGTACGGCTAAGGGCTTCAAGGGCATCAAACGCAGTCAAAGCGAGATTGTCCTTTTCCAAGGGCTCTAAGAGGTGGTTTACTTCCTCAATGACATCTAACATGATATGCATGTAACAGCCGTAGGGCGGTTATTGCGTGTCCTCTCATTCTGCTGTTGGCTGTGGTCTTCTTTTACAACTGTTGATTTCATAGAAATGATCGTCAATGACTCGGTAGCTCCTCACAACGACATCCCAAGCCATCTACTGCCACCCAGGTTGAAAGGCTTTAATACCTTTTCGTTTTTTGCATCTGCCAAGCACCAAGACTCACTCAGTGCTTTTTATTGGTGTGTGAGTGGGGGGGGGGGGGGGGGTTGTGTTAGGGGGGTGGGGGGGGGGGGGGGGTATATTGCTTGAACAGCAGCTGCAATACTTTCTTGAGATTTTTGAGTCTCCTATTGTCTCTGTTAGCATCCAAGAGGGCGAGCTCTAACCAATGTGCCAGGCAACTGGCATATTATCCAGATAAATATATGAGCGCCTGTTAAAACCTTGATACAAGTTCACTGAAATCGTAGAATATCTCTAGTGTTCCATTAACAGTATAAATCCAATGGAAAGACCTTTGAGATGTAGTGTACTCTGTCGGTCATACTGCTTGGGAGTCAAAGCCATAGAAGATATAACATGCTGGATTGCTTCTGTAGCAGAGTCTCCTATTCGAGCACGGGGTAATAACAGTAAAGACTAGGACTTTTGAAGAAAATACTTGTCCATCGATCGAAGTTTCCCTTGCAGGTTGGTTTGTTTACCTTCATATTGATATTCTAATGCAATGGAAGTGAACCAGAAATGCACACCAACCATATGAAGTAATTTCCAAATACTCTGACCCTCCTCGAATATGCCCACCACCCTTTTGCTGAGGTATACTAACATAGAATGTTATTAATAATTGCTCAAAGCTTCGTTTTGGGGTTTTCACCTACCCCTGCATCAGTCTGCAAACACTTATAGCTATACAATTGCTCCGTCTAATCTTCATGGTAATGACAATTTAATAAGCAGAGATTTGCAAAAATAAATAACGGTAAAACATTGATTATAACGATCTTTGCCCCAGACGGACGGTGATATTTTTATAAGCTGTCCTGAATCATAAATTTCCATGTGAATGAGTAATGTGTGTTTACGGGACGTGGGATTTAGAATTCAGAAAACAACATATATCAAGAGCCTGTGAACATATATATGGGACCGTGCAAAAAGCTTACCCCAGATCGATGCGTTTCTTTAAGAAATGCCATTTAATATAGATTTCCAGGAAAAATAGAAGCGATGTCTATCTTTTTGGAAAATATAAGGTCACATGGTATTTGTTGGCCCTACGTTCTCTACGTGGGAACCATGCTTTTTGAGCTGTCATGTTTGAAAGAGTCCGGACTGGGTTTATACATCAGTGTGTCTGATTTGAATTGTGAATTTGTGCAAGGAAAGGTTGTCTTGGAATCATCGATCTTAGGGGGCGAAAGGTTAAATAGTTTAACATCTGAAGAATTAAATAGATAACCGTATGGCGGATCCTGGTTGAATAGCTTATAAGTGTCCGTCCATGTCTGTACACAAGTTTCAATCATCAACAATTCAAGTTGTGCTGTCTATGTGCGCTGTGTTTTGAACATTTCAGGAACGCAAACAACAAGACAGGGGGCCCCGATCGCAATGCGTTGACCAGTCGATGAAAATACGCCTCCCAGATCAGCGCTAAGAATCAAAAAGTTAGAATGCAAGTATCTTACCCCTCCCCCTCCCCCCCCCCCAGCTTGCTGATGGTGACACTGGTTTAATTCATGAGGCCAGTCGCGCTGCAACCACAGCCACCAACCTCGCTCTCAAAAACACAACAAACAACACAGGTGCCTAGTTCTAACTGGGCCAAATATCTAAGAATGTGAGGAGGCCTGATGGGAGTCTCTGAGGCTAGCGCCCCCAGGCGCGCACTGAGCGATATAAGAGAGACACTAAAGCGGACTGTTGAAGCGTAGCCACGAGGTTCTTCGGAACTTGATACAAACTATAACGGTATATTATTCATTGAAAAGAATTTATAAGAAAATATACGAACATTCCTTTTCATCTGTTAAAGACGATAAAGATAAAATAAGTTAGGAAAATCTTCTACTATAACGCAAGCAGGTAAGCACTACAATCCGGTGCATACCTGCGGTTGAATATTTCTTTCGAATGCATGCTATGAGCTGAAGCATACTCAACAGAGTGTAATTTACCAATTTTTGTTACACAAGTACGTCTACGGTGTGCACTCTTTGTTGACTGGTGCACGCTGTATGATATTCATATCGCCAGCTCGGGGAACATCGTATCCGTCAAACACTTGGCCCAAATGTTCCTGGCCATTTCTTGCAACCGGAAAACGATGAGAACTTTTGTACTTCTTGCATGAATATGCATCATGACAGTAAGCATTTGTCTTTTCCACTTTTGGCCATATCATTGTTCTTAACCAATTCATGTCTGCTAAATAATGGCTGGATTTACCGCTGGTCATATGGATAAAAGTGTCGTTGAGGATGTCGCGAAGCGATGCTCGTCGCGCTCCCCATAGTCCGCCCGACACAGGGTGATTACTGTGGCTTGGATGGTCTCGAATACAGTGAAATGTCGAATTCGACTTCATCCATTCCTCTACGACAGCCACGTCCCTTTCTCCAATTCGGCTGTCACTGTCTCGAACAATGAACAGGTCAACAGTCGGGTCATCAGCCACAAGGAACCGCCACATCATGGGTGGAATAGTGGCAGTCGACGATACCTCAACCAGTTCCACACCAAGTGATGCCAGTTTCTTGAGCATCTTTTCCCCTGCTTTAGTACCGCGCTTGTAAATTCGGAGAGAGTCCAGTGTGGAAAGTGAATGCGAGAGAGAACAGCGTTACGAAAGGCACCATAAGTGTACTTTAGGTTGTTCCATACAGCGCGACATGGAAATGATTTTGAGATTTGATGATGGCTTTACAGGATAGGATAGCTTGGCAGCATGCCATCTGAAGACAAATGACAATGGTAAAAAAAGGCTACAAATACATGTATTACTGTCTCTTTTAAACAGAAACTACTAGCATCCATTGGTACATACATACATACATACATACATACATACATACATACATACATACATACATACACATACATACATACATACATACATACATACATACATACATACATACATACATACATACATACATACATACATACATACATACATACATACATACATACATACATACATACATACATACATACATACATACATACATACATACATACATACATACATACATACGTACATACATACATACATACATACACATACATACATACATACATACATACATACATACATACATACATACATACATACATATACATACATACATACCATACATACATACATACATGCATACATACATACATACACATACATACATACATACATACATACATACATACATACATACATACATACATACATACATACATACATACATACATACATACATACATACATACATACATGACATACATATACATACAACATACATACATACATACATACATACATACATACATACATACATACATACATACATGCATACATACATACATACATACATACATACATACATACATACATACATACATACATACATACATACATACATACATACATACATACATACATACATACATACATACATACATACATACATACATACACATACATACATACATACATACATACATACATACATACATACATACATACATACATACATACATACATACATACATACATACATACATACATACATACATATACATACATAAATACATAAACACATAACACATACACACACAGTAAAATAAATTTGTCCTACTGTTCCAGGCGTTTCCTATCACCTGGTAGCCTCGCCAAAGCTGCTGGCCCATCACAGACATTAGAGGGCATCATAAACTCAACTTGGCTCTCGTTGCCATATATGCAAACCAGCCACGGTACCCAGGCTCGATATGACTTTTCGCAGCTCTGCGATCCATTGCTAACGGTATATGACGGGAACATTTTCAACGGGTTTTCTACAACAGGAAACAGGCAACCGAACGCCTCGTAATGAGTTACATCTATACACAGATCACCTGTGGAGGCCACTGATGCACCGAGTTGCAAGCACCTGTCGACGAGCGCATCTACACCTGCTTTGTTTGTCATTGTAGATGTTGTGAACAGAAATAGTTTTGCATCTTTGAGGTACCATTCAAATGCCACCTCATGCCACAGTCTGTATGGGTCCTTTAGCTTGTCCTTGGTAACAACATGAAGGTGGAAAGTGAGATTGATAGAGTTGTCCGGACATCTCGCTTGTTGTGCCTGATTCATCATCCGCGTCGAATTCTCATGGTCAGACAGCGAGAAAAGTTGGAGAGCGACTTTTGAAGTTGCAGTGAGGGGACAAAGTTTCTGGACAAGCGTATCCAGGTATTTCCTAAACTGTACATCCTTCACATCGTCGCTCTTAAAGTGTGCGAATACCACCAATGTCGACGATTTCCAGTGCCATGAGTATTACTGTATTTATAGGGTGCGTCTGTAGCGTTATTCGCAGAAGTCAGCATTGAACCATTCTGTGGTCGATTATTTAACCCATCAAGCCTAATTTCTGCTGCATCGTGTGTCCAGAGATTATTGACTA